>CM076582.1:739641991-740007206 GCA_034641835.2 Pinus albicaulis
TTACCTTCCTTTCTTTTACTTTCTCTCTATGCAGATATACACCACTTCAGACTTAAGATGATTAACTTGGCAATTCACGATTTACCTTCCTTGCAGATATACACCGCTTCAGACTTCAGATGATTAACTTGGCAATTCATATCACAGTATTTGCACACTTTTTTAGTCCTGATTTGTATATCTCTTCACTGGATTCTAATTCTTTAAAGGGTGCTAGCTCAATGGAAGAGCACCTGCTTTACAAGCAGGAGGTTGGTGGTTCGATTCCATCCTGCCTTGATATTCATATGGAATGGCGGCAATCAATTTTTGGTGATGAAGCTCTTTTGACCATCACCAATGAGCTTATGGTGACATTTTTCGACCCTCACCAAAATATGAAATGGTGAGGGTCAATGAACGCCACCATATATACGCATCAATAGTGACGACCATTAAAGGTCCATCACCATAAATCGTTGTTGTTGATATGAAATGGTGAGGGTCATTGTTTTTCATTATAGTCATTATTCGTGACAGACCTTGAAGTCACCAATGAACTTATCATGACATTTTTTGACCCTCACCAAATATGAAATGGTGACGGTCAATGAACGTTGCCATATATATGCACCAATAGTGACGGCCATGGAAGGTCCATCACAATAAATCGTTGTTTTTCATTTGAAATGGTGACGGTCACTATCCGTCATTATAATCAATATTCGTGATGGACCTTGAATGTCACCACAACACATACTTTTGGCGACGCCACCTTTGGTGACGTTCAAATTTTTGGTGACGGAGGTTATTGTCCGTCACCATTGCTCATATGCAATGGTGACGGTCACTATCCGTCATTATAAATCATTATTGGTGACGAACCTTGAATGTCACCACAACACCTATACTTTTGGCGACGCCACCTTTGGTGACGTTCATTTTTTGGTGACGAAGGCTCAATGAGCTTATGGTGACATTTTTCGCCCCTCACCAATGTCCTTTATCAGGTAAGTCGGGATCCGCATGATAGGTTTTAAAGTTTTGATGTTGTATCATCGTATACTTTCATTCCCATTAAGGAAGCTATTGATGTCATCTCTCGAATCACGCATCTTCTGGAGCATCGCTCATCTCGTGGAGATTTGTCTAACCTCGACCTTCTTTAGTTTTGAGGGTGAATTTTTCGAATGTACTTGTGGTGTGGCTATGGGTCTCCGCTTTCCCCCGTGGTTACTAATCTATTCATGGAAGAATTTGAATCGAAGGCCCTTTCCTCCTCTCTTTTTCAACCGAGGCTTTGAAAAGGTTTGTTGTTAACACATGTGGTGTGGCCCTATGGTAAAGAGAAATTGGACCTTTCTTTCTAGAATCTTAACGCATCAATCGGAACTTATTAAGTTTACCATGGAATTCGCTATGGTAGCCTACTCCTTTCGATGTCCTTCTTTGAGAAATGATGATACTCCTTTCCCCATCAAGTCTTTAAAGAAGACGATACCGAGCAGTATTTAAATGCGAGTTCTCACCATTTCCCTACCGAGGCAAATTAGGTTTCCTAGTACCCCAGTCACAAGAGTCTTCAAAACTTCCGATGTTCACCATTTTGAAGGTGAGAAATCACATCTTCGATGTCTTCTCAGAAGAATGCAGAACAGTAGCTCAATGTCTTAGAGCTTTTTCAAAAGTTGAAAAAGGTCCTAGGGTTAAGAAAGATCTCTGGTTGATTGGTTATCCGGAGTTCACCTTCCATTTATCCAAGGTACTACCGATAAAATCGCTAGGATCTTGAAGAAACATAATGTCTCTACAACATTCAAGCCTCTCCGCACTATTCGAAGTTCACTTAGATCGGTTAAAGACCTGATTAGCCCATTGGATGGTAAGGGTGTTTACTTGATTCCGTGTTCCTGTGGGACACCTTACATAAGTGAAACTGGTCGATCAATTAATCAAAGAATTCATGAACATGTTGCTGACCTTAGACATGGTAGATCTCAGTCCTCTGCCTTAGCAGAGCATGCTGAAAAAACAAAGCATCATATTTGTATTGAAGATATTGAGGTTATTGCAAGAATTGACCATTTTCACCACCGAAAGTTGAGGGAAGCCTTGGAAATCGAAAAAAGGTCAGTTAACCTCAACAAAGATGATGGGTGGAGTGTTAGAAGATGCTGGATTCTGGCCCTTTACTCTCTTTTTTTATCTTTTTTATTTAATTTGAAAATTTCCTATTTAGTAATATTAAATTATTTAATCATTTATTATTATTATAATTATTTTCTATTAATTTTATTTTATTTATTTATTTATTTATTTTTATTATATTATATTATATTATTTTATTTATTTATCTATTTTTTTTTATTTTTTTATAATTTTTATTTATTTATTATTTATTTTTTAAATTGGAGAACATATAATTTAAGGTTTATGATAAAAATAATATTAAATTATTTTTAAAAATTATTGATACTAAATTATATAAAAGTATTAATATTAAGTTTTATTCAAATATAATTAATTCAAAAAAAAATATTTGAGAATTATAATTAAAAATTAATAAAATTTGACAAAATCTTATTCAATTTCTTATTCGATTCAAATTAGCCATTTTTTCAATGGCTAGTTGGAGCTGTCCTTATCTATTTAAATAGGTTTCTTAATCAAATTTCTCATCTTGTCCTGATGATGAACCACACTCGATATGCGTCGACAAAAAATTCGTACATGTGATTTTCACCAAAAATTTCTTATATAGATTATAATATTTAATTAATTAATACTAATTAATTGCAATTATCTAATTAATATAATTTAGTTACAATCTTATTCTAAATTAAGTTATAATTATCTATTAATTAATACTTATTTAATTACATTATTGATTTTAGTTAATAAATTAATTGTAACTAAAATTAAAATAATTAAAAATTGATTTAGTGATTAATTAAAATATTATATTAATATTATAATTTAAATTGTATTAGAATTATAATATAAATATTATAATTAAAATATAATATATATTATAATATTAATATAATATAATATATATTTTAAAAAACATTAATTATAAAACATATATAATATAAGGTAAACCATTGGAGGGTGAGGAGTTATAAGAAGAAAGGTATGGAGTCTACATGAGGATGAGAAGGGATAAGGAGGAAGGTGTGGAGAGATAAGGAGTGGAGGGTAAAGTGGATGGAGAGATAAGGCGACGTGAGGGTGAGTGAGGTGGAGGTATGGGAGGTATACGGAATGTATAAGGAGTTCAACCAATTATATATTAAATCATCTAAGGCAATATATAATAGCATGGGAGACCATAGAATTTTTAAGCTAGTTTTAAATTCTAGTTAAAACCACCTAAGGCTTAAACAAGGTTGGTATAAAGACACCAGGGCCTTGTTAAATCATTGGGAGATCGACGAGAATGTTGCATTGAAAAACATTAATAACATTAAAAAAAATTGTTACTTCTAAGTTCAAAGAAAAAATGTGGTGTGAGAAAGATCTAGCAGCTAAAAGAAAATTAAGATATTATAAGGAGGTCATCAACCCCACCCTAGAAGATCAAAAGTATCTATCTGTTTTAACTAGCTCAAAGAAGAAAATTAATATAACCAAGATTAGAACGAACTCTCATGAGCTCCATAGTGAAACAGGTCGTTGGACAGTTCCTAAAATACCATGGATGTAAAGGATCTGTCATCTCTGTGAGAATATGAACATCGAGGGTGAAAATCACTTCCTCTTAGAGTGCTCCACGTACAACCACATTAGAGCTCAATTTCATAATATTTTTTGCAATACTAACCTTCCTAGCCTTTTAAGATGTCAAAATTATAGTGAGCTCGAGAGGCTTCTCTCCAAGCTTTTTGAGCATAGGAATAAAATCTTAAATCAAACTAAATAACTCTTTTCTTTAGGTTCGATAGACCAAAGATTGGTCTCAGTGGACGTTAACCACCACCACCATCATCATCATCAAAAAGCTTAATTCACCGCATAAAAAATTAAATCGCAAATTGGAGTTCGGAAATTTAAAACAAGTGCATAATATAAAATATTTGCAATGTATCATCATCGCAATATCACATCAGAATTTTACTTTGACATTTTTAAATCAGGTTTTTTTTTTTTTTTTTTAATTTCGAGAATTTTCGGAAGAGAGGATGTGGTGAGAAGTGTGACCCATGTGGGATTAACCATCCTACAAATTGGACTATAGCCATTTTTCAATTTAGATATTACGGGCTTCACAATTTATTTTAAAATAATAAATGGGAGACAATTACCAAGATCTTGAAACATGTCTTAGTCCATTGTACAATTTGGTTGGGTCATTTTGTAGGACCATCAGTGAAAAATGAAAGAATTGAAAATATTAACTAAAAGCTTTAATATTTACACTAAATGCATTATTGAACTAAATTAGCTACAAAAATCAAAATATTGGTACATTTTAGACATTTTTGAACCCATGTGACACAAATGATCAAACTTCAAAGGAGTGCCATTTACAAACCAGTTGACCAAATGGAGCGAAACATATATCGTTGTAAAAATTGTGGAAAATTGGATTCATTGAAACAATCAAAATGGAAATTCGACAAAAATGAAAAAATGGTAAAATTTTAAGACAATTAACTTAATGAAAATCATAAAAGGTGCTTAGCCAAAAGTTAATAAAAAGTGTCCCATTATTGAAGTAATGGGGGGTGTTGAATTTTCCCTACAACAATGACGACACATGGGAGAAGGGCGAGTTATCTCTGATTAAAGATAATGAACTTAAATTTACCCAAAGGTTAAAAAAACTGAAAATCACGAAATCGTCTAACAATAAAACATTTCCAAAGGTACCACATAAATAGATTAAGCAATATGAGTTTGTAAATATAAGTACTTAAAACAGACTCGAGTAAAAGTGATGAATCCAAATTTGGGAAAATTTTGTTTTAAAACTACCTCATATGAAAAATAGAAGAAGGTAGAGATAAGAGTTTTTTGGTAAATCATATATCCATTTTATAATTGGCCTCTGACATTGCTTCGCTGCCAGCAAGCCTAAACAGTACCCCGACGAAGTTGTCTTTTATCCCATACAAGCCTAGTCCCACTGTCAGCGAGCGTCCATAGCCCTGACGGATTTACTTGAATTTCCCGTGCTTCCTCTTTTAATCACACTTTTTATAAGTGCATTTGTGAGATTTTATTTTATCATATATTTGAGTGAAAGAGGTGGGACGTTGATAGAGATTTATGTTTAATGGAAAAAATACATTCATAATGTTTACTCCAAATTATTTTCCTAGAACTATCAATCAGAGGCTTTTATGTGGAAGAGTGGTAGGGATTCATTGTGTTAAACTCAAATCCATTCTTTCCTTGAAAAAGTAAACTCAAATACTTAGAAAGGATGTGTGTTCCTCCATGAAAAATATTTAAAGCAAGATGACTTTATGGTCCATAAAGATATGTCTTTTAATAATAAATGAACCACATTGATTGGTTCGAAATGCGTCGACAATGTTCCATTGCATGTGATTATTACCGAAAGATATTTTACAAAAATAAATGAAATTCACTGAAATAGATAGAGTAAAATATTTTCCATGTATGCCAGTCATTGTTAAGTAAGAAAAAATCCTTTCACATAAATCACGGAAAAGTCACCAAAATCAAATCAAAACTGAAAGTAAAAGGAAAATAATTCCTAAACTAAAGTAAGAAAATAAATCAGCGAATGAAAAATAAAAATGAAGAAAGCAAAAAACTAAAAGATAAACAAAATTTAAAAGATAAACTCCAACAAGACCGCTTATATAAATTTCTCAAAAAAGAATTATAAAATAAAATAAGCATATGTATTCATTCCTAGGTTGAGATTTAAATTTTTTATCTTGCAGAGTTATAATAAATGAGACTCTCAAAATGTAGAGAGTGAATAAAAATGATGATAGATAATACGCTGAATGAGAAGTCTCTGTCTATTACAAATTTATCTTCTGTAAGACAAAACCTGCATAAAATCATATTAACTATTTTCTGATAAAAATAATGATTTAAAGATATAGACTAGAGGTCTAGAAACTCCCCAATTTAGCTGATTTGATGAGGATCATTATTGTTTCTTTTAAGAATATAAAAGAGAAAAAAGAAAATGAACTTCAAAAACTCATCTAGTAGAGGTGCGAAAGGTTCATGAAGACCTGAAAAATAGAGTTTGAGATCAACAAAATCTAAAACAAAAATGAAGAAATGAAAATAAATGAAAGTGGGAACATGAAGCCTACCATTGGAGAACTGCATTTAATCTTACCTGAAAGGTATCATTTTCTCCAATAAAAGATAAATTATTCCTTTAATTAGAATTAAAATCATGAAGAGTTTTATTGACAAAAAATCATTATTTATTAAATCTAAAATAAAACAAGCAGTAAACTAAAAGAAAGCAATATTTCGTGTTCAAGGAATCATAAATAAATCGAATCCATTAGAAATGAGAATGAATGTATGTTTCTTTATGAATTGCAGTGATGAATGTTCTCTTTTATTTTTTTTTATTCTGAATTTATATCATCTCCAAAATATTGAAGTTGATTCAACATCCCAAATAATGTAGCAATTATGTATATTATGAGGACTTGAATTTTTGTATGATAAGTATGGAGAGAAATTAAGAATAAAAGAAAATTTAAATATAAATTAACCAATGGTTTATTACCTTTACATGTTCCAAATTTCTTATGAGTGAAGGAAATTTTTGAGAAGAGTAAAAGAAGTTTATGTGCATACACCATGAAGAATATATACCCCTTTAGTGAAAAAGTCATCCCTATGAATGAATACTTGGATTTGGCCAAAATTATGATTAAAATAAATTCAAGTTTTGTACCATCATGATAACATGAAGGTAACATATATATTCAAAATATAATCAAACGAGACTTCATGTATACATAGTGAAATATAAAAATGTAATGATCAGAGACCTACAAAAATAACAATTAGATATTCTGAAGTTCTAAGTTTCCGAGAAAATAAAAGAAAAATATAAGAGCTCAAGTTTTCCAGAAGTATAGATGGAAAAAACTTTGATAAATAAATATCTTGCTTGATAATTTTTCCGAGGGTAGAAGTTTTCAAAATTTTAATGAAATTTCACCTCTGTTACAAGAAGTCTTGGTATGTAGAATATTAAGGGTAGCAAGATCTTGGAACAAAATCTTTTGTGTAACTTTAACAAACAGTGCTTACGATATTGACCATGTTTGATAAGAAATGCTTGGTAATGTATAATGTAGAAATATTACCTTTCTAAAACATAAAACATTCTCATATCAGAGGTAAACATTTCGTAAGAGTCTATAAAATAGCTGCAATGAATTTCATTCCAATAATGAGATAATTTGAAGTTTTGTAAAATGATTACAAGAGCACTTACATTTACCTGTAAAATAAGCTTCTAGGAGAGGAATTCGAGATTTAATAAATATGAGAATAAATCAAGTGTCAAATTTCTAAAAATCCTTCTATGAAACCAAAATCAATTTTACAAAATTTTGAAACTAGAAAATTCCAATGAAGATAGAAAAATAGGGGTCATTTTCTTTGCTAAATGTGTTAGACAAGATAATGGAAAGAAATTGAAATGTGAAACTTGGAGAAATTATTCTTAGAATTTGTTTTAAATGGTTCTGATATAAGACAAACCCAAGAGTCTAATAAGAGAAATACTTCGAAATTTTGAAGAAAATATCAAAAAATGAAAAGCAGAGAATCAAGATTCCAAAATTCATCAATTAGAGGTTCTGAGTCTCTTTAGAAAAAATGAATATAACTAGAGGGAAAACAATTTGGTGAGTGTAATGCAATGGTTCAACTCATATTGGAAAATTGTAATATTTGGAACAAGCATAGATAAAATTATAGATAAGATAATTCACTGCAAGACTTTTTATGCGAAATTTCCTTAGTTTGTTGAAATTTTAAAGCAATACAAGCATAACAATTTCATTCCAGCTAGACCAATGAGAGGCAAAATATGAAAACACGCATGGTTTTTCATACATGTCAGTGCCTTGCGGAATGTTTCGCATTGTGAATTTCTTTGTCATGCATAACTTAAAAGTTGCGACTTCCACCTTTGCCGATATGCGATCAGGTTTTCTATAATAATTAAAATTACAATGGAAGATGGGCATATATCAGAGTGTTTTATCATATCGGAAGATCTTAAGACAAAGCTTCATTTGAGTTTTGCGATGCGATATAATTATTGCGATGGAAAAGTTGCGATATAAGTATGTGCAATGAAAAACTACGATGGAGTGATAACGATATTTGAGAATAGTCATGTCGGAGATCAGAGAATAATTATGCCAGAGATAGGAGAATCTGATATTACTCTTACGATAACGAAATGTAATAAATTATGTGGCTCATTGGTGGGATCGGCTTTGGATTTTACGAGAGATCGACAGTTAGAATATTTGAGCACGAGATGTAACATTGTTGATATACCGAATCACAACGAAGAATGGACCCGATAGTTTTATTATGTGGATTTAATTTCATATCGAATCCAGGACATCAAATCTTTTAAAAATATACACCTACCAAACTTGCGATTTATGAACGTACACGATATCTTTCAGAACTTAATTTAAATGTTGTATCAGATCCGGGGTTGTGTGGACATCGCTATTTTTAGCGAAGTCATTTTATCAGAGAATGAGTGAGAACAAATATCAAAATAATTGCATCAGAGGTTTCTTATCGGGAAATGGTAAGAGCTACCTCCGATCAATATTGCAATACATAGGATTTCGCGATATAGACAATGTGATATCGGAAGGAAATGTTCATCGCAGATGAAAGGGAATGGGAATATTGAGGGATCATAGATATTTAGAGTATGCTCATTTGAGAACATTTGATATGCAATTACAATATATGACGTGCCATACGTGGGGCTGATCATTTCTTAAAATATTCAATTCAAAAAAGAAAGCGATTATTATATATTTTATTTTTCAACAAATAATCATTGAATAATTTAATTAACTGTTGGAATGTCTGATCAGAAAGTAATTTTATTATAAATTTCTTATGAATAAAGTTTATGAAATATAATGATCCGATATGATTCTTCGAAGAATTTATTAAGGCTTACTAGGATTTCAATGAATAGAAGAGAAATTAGACAATCCTCAAATTTAGACGAAATCATAAATACTTCCCTGCACATTTTGTGGATTTAAAAAGATCTGGCTACTTGCTTATCTTGAGTCTTCATAATCAAGTCAATGAAGTCCTACAAACAAAACAAAATAGAAATAAGAAACAACCTTTGAAAAGTAAAACAAACAAAAGATGATGGTGAACATATAAACACATACCTAGTGTTGAAGATTGCAACAAGAAAAAATGAAAGTGGCATCCAGAAACATCATTCCTTGATCATAATGAAAAATAATCACCTAAACTAGGTGGGGCCCACACAGGCTATTTTTCGGTGTATGTCTATTTTTAGAATGGTGAGCATATTCTAAAATTAGTAGGAGGTTGATTCTATATGGTTGAGAAAATTCTATCTTTAGACGAGTTTCTATTTTTAGAAGATGGGCAAAGTCTATTTATAGATCGCAAATCGCAAATTAGAATGCATGTCGATTATTATTAGCCCTTAATAATAATCAAACAATAAATAGCAACTTATTCTCTTGGAGCACTTTATTTCAGTGAACAGATGTGGCACATCAGTGGGTTGAAGGAATTACGCAATTTCTAGGGTGGATGGTGACTCATGCATGGAGGACTTAGTTATAACTGATTTTGGCAAGTTGTAACAGAGTTGGAAGAGTAGTTATGGGAGTTGTTATTTAGTTTAACTCAGTTCAGTGAGTTAAACTCAGTTGTGATAGTTGTAACTGAACATACACTAGTGATAGATCAGTGAATCAATTATTTAATTAATTCACAAGTAGTGTCTTACTTGCAACTGAAGGAATACAACAATTAACTACTTGCATGTCAGATCCAGTGGAAACCCAGTGGAGAGATAGGTGAAAGAGTGAGATAGACTATCAGTTGTGACTATAGTGATGCATTCAATGAATCTACACACACACTGGAGATGCTTATGAGGATTTTGAAGTCAAGGCAAGGTAAGGTTGAATTCATTCAGGAATCTTCTTTAGTAGGAATTGCATAGTGGAGGCAGGCTGTCAGGAGGCACAAAATTGGTGCATAGATATGCAAATTTATGCATGACAGTGTGTGATGATTGTATATTGTATTGAGATCTCTATGAGCTGAGATTTTTATGAAATTTTTAAATTTTCCATTGATATACATAATATATGATAGTTGGGGTTTTTAGCTTTAAGCTTTCCCGGTAAAATATTCTTGTTATGTGCAATTGATTTTGCTTCATATGTGTTTTAGAATTGATGATTTAATTTCCGCAAAGAATTAAGTGGAAGGATTCTGTATTTAACATAAGGTTAATTTGTTATATTAGGAGAATCCGGAAATATATTATTGTGTTTATAAATTTCTACACCTGGAAGAAAATGGTCTGTAACTTTTACCTCATGAAGTTTGAAGTTCTTCCAAATTTTCTCAAAATTTTCATATGTTCAACATCACCTACTTATTTGATCTAAAAATGATAAGTAATGAGTTTTCATATTGCATCCACGTCAAATTTACATTGGCAGCCTAGAGTGGTAAAAATGAGTTCTTCAAAATTACTTGTGAATAAAAAATTGTCAAGTTGTAGAAAATTCTTGGAATTTCTTCATGTAATTAATGTGATGAATTTTGAAAAATAAGACAATTGAAGGATTGAAAAATATGTATGATCTGATAATTCAAGAGATTCTAAAATTTTCTAAGCTTCTTTTTTTTGAAAATGACAGGGTATGCTCAGAAGAAGTCAGATTCATTACTTGCTTATTAAAAATCTGAAATAATGAAATAAATGAAAACAAAAACAAAAATTAATCTATTCCTATTTATAACTTAATGAAGGAAACATGACTAGGTATAGTCATACTTCCAATGTAACCATGTAAGCATTTTAATTCCTACATGTATGTACATGTAAAACATTAGTAAAAAAAATAAAAATATAACTAAACTAAGGGAACACAATTTGAAAGCAAAATGTACAACCATTGCTAATATATTTACAAAAAGCGGCTCATTTATAATTACCTTCTCTTGAAATATCCTTTCCAGTTGAATTTCAATTGGATCATAGAAATCTGGCTGGATTTCCATTATTGATTCGAAGAGGTTCAAAAGAGGGGATGACATGCCTGACTGTGAATAAGAAATTTTAGATACAATGATCTGCAAGATTTTGTTACTGTTATATTCAAGTGTTAAATTATTAGCGATCTTCCGTGAAGGAAAAATTTCCAAATGTCTTACAAATGGATCAATGAAAAAAGGATGGAAGTGCGATAGATCCAACAGAAGATTATTAATTGAATTAGATTGTTGGTCATATTGTGAAAACAAACTCTCTTGCTGGCACTTATTTTGAGAAGAAAGAAGTAACTGATAAGAAATGAACATCAATTGAAATTGGAACTTTAATAACTCTTGATGTTCACAATTATAATTTGAATATTTATTTTTCCATTGAATTAATACATCAATTGAGTGTTCAAAATTGAGCTTCTTAATATGCCAACATAAAGTATCTAAAAATCTAAGATTAAAAACAGAAAATAAATCTGAAGTTAAAAATAGATGATGGAATAATAACAAAATTGAATCATAGTTTACACTAGTGTTACAACTATTGTTACAACACAATTGTGACTGACTTAAAACAATTTACTCTTCACAAGAATTGAGTAGAATAATGCAATTAGAAGGATTGCTGATACAAACTTGTGAATTCAAGAGAGAGTTATGACTATGAATATGAATGTGAGGTTGATCATAATTTAAATCATAGATTGGAATGGTTTCTTGAATGTTGAAATCATGAATATGATTAATTTTTTGGAAGTGAAAACTATTTGAAACATTTTTTGAATTAAATTGTTCTTCATTTTCACATGTGATTCGACTTTGATCATGAGGATTCTGTTGTGGTGAAGACAAATCAATATCCTCAATGTAAAAGTAGCTATCATAAATGACCTCAAGACATTCATTAGAATTCCCTTCGATCTCATTCAATGTATTAAAAAATGAGCTCATGTTCATTAATGCCAGGAGAATGATCAATAATTAATTATCTATCTTGATTAAAACTAATCAACAATTCATTTAGATTTGCCTCTCTATTTTTTGAAATATATTTCGAGTGAAGAGAGGATAAATTGCTATTAGAAAAACTATCAGGATAAAAGGAAAAATATGAATCTAAAACAATGCATTTGAAAATGTCTCTATTTGAGAACTCTTGTGTATCTTCTTCATTGAAAATTTCAGATTTAATATCATTTACTTGTCTACTTGTGCTTTCTTGAAGAATGTTGCTTTTTTGTCCTAAATTTGGCATTTTCTCATTGTAAAAGAATTATGAAATTCATGCAACTTATTGTGTATTATTGGAAACTTTATTCACTGCGTGTACTAGCTGGATTATGCTCCGATTTTCTGATACTGACTCACACTGATTTTTAGATTTCAAAGTGGTATCTTCTCCAAGGTTGTTGTTGATATCTTCTTACATTTGAATAGCAAGATTTTCCAAGCTTTGTGGTATTGGTTCATTAACATGTAAAGGTGCACCTTGATTATTATCAATATTGTAGGAAATGTGCACTAAATAAAGGAATTGATCATACATAATAGAGGCCACTTCATCATCATTTGTTTGCACCTCCATATTCAAATTTTCAATAATCTTAATGAAATTGGAAGTAGATTGAGAAAATCTTGAAATAATTTCATATGCATTATGAATGGAAGGAAGAGAGAAAATATGTTCAAACCAATCTAATAATTCATCTTTCAAAAGTTTGTATTCAATTTTAAATTTTAAACAATTTAAATGAAATCTAATGATAAAATCAATTAAAGAATCACTTTCAAACCTTCGTAGATCTTCAATTTTGTTACATACTTGTTCGTATTCATAGCCTTCAAATTGACAAAGGAAGATTGTAATAAATTGATCCCAACTTGGAATTGAGGCAACTGGAAGTGATTAACACCAACTTTTGGCTTTTGCCAAGAATGTAAGAGTAAAAATCTTGCATAAAATATCTTTATCAATGTCATGAAAATTAGAATTTGAAAATTTTTGAATGAATTGTAAAGCTTGATTAAATGTAGAGCTATTCCTCTTACCATTAAACTTTACCTGAGACAAGAGTCTTACTATTTCTGGTGGAGTATTGGAAGATTCATGTCCAAAAATACAACTCCAAATTGGAAGTTTAATGGGAGCCATAAAAACAGAATGTTAGAATAAAAAGACTCCAACAGAAAACAAGTTTCAGGCCCTCCTTCTAGCGTGTTGGAACATGGTCTCCTACAAAGCTGCAAATCTGGTCCATTTTGTATATTTTTATTATATTTAGTCTAACACAGGGGTTTTGGCATGGGTCAAAGCCCCTAATGCATTGTAAGTGGGTCAAGGGTAGACCAAGAGTACCACAGTTTGCGGACCATTGGATGCATAGGCTAAAGTAGTATAAATAGTTGAACCTTTTTGAGTCGGTAGGTAGAGAATGAATAGAGGTTGATGTGAAGTACGAATTGCTAGATCTTGGGTTGGGTTGTTTGGGTTAGGACTCCTACTGGATGTGTGCGCGGAGATCCTTTGTCCTACTGTGTGCAGACCCTGCTGACTGTGTGCGTAGGTGGTATTCGGGGAATGTAAGAGGATTTTGATAAGTAATATATGTGAAGTATTGCTGAAACATATGATGTTGTATGGATCTGTTCTGTTATGATTGATGTGAACTAATATTGTATGATTAAGCTACGAACTCATCCGTTTCATCTCTGTGGTATGAAAGTATCTGCACTTATTATATTACTGTGATGTGACTATTGTTTCACTTACTGATTGCAGCTCTGTTAATGAACGCGAACTATCTGCGTTGACAATATTGGCAACGATTATGATGTTTTAGTTGTAATTGATGATATGCACGTGGATGCGAATCTGCTAGAGCAGATATGATAAGAACTATAGTCTGGTTACATTCTAATCACCCTTCTGTGTAGATATGATAATTGTGGGCCTGCGTTATTACCTACTCTCTCTCAGGGTGCGGAAACCTGGTTCCATCACCCTCCCATACTGCTTCGGGTGAGACTTTGACCCGCGCAAGCGAGTAACTACCGAAAGGACCAGTAGTATAGTGGTAAGTTGGCAAACCTTCACCTCCGAACTTGGGTCAGGACCCCTCGAGCCAACAAATGGTTCCATTGCTAGGATCGGGAGCATTTTGAGGGAGATATTTGGTAATGCCAAGGCCGTATTGGAAGCCTGAAAAGAAAGAAATCGACGAGTGGTTTGAAAATCAAGTTCAGGAATTCGTTGTAAAAGAAAATCGCAGTGTGAACTTAACTATAGAGAAGTGGAAAATAAGTATATTTTCTTGGAAATCTACGAGATTTTCTTCGTAACTTTTGCAATCGAGCTGCAGGAGTGGCTCGCAAGGCTGGTCAATTTTTAGAAGTGTTGGAAAGACGAACGGGTCATGCAGTGGACTCCAGAACTAATCCAGCAGTTGGAAAAGACTGATAATACCATTGCTCGCACAGTAGATCATTGGGTGGACAGTGTGATAGGAAGATTTGTGACTAAATTTGCAATCGATCAATTTGTGTCCTACTCAGAAGCGGAGTGGAGGTTCTTCAAGGGTTTCCGGGGTAAGTTCCTTAAAAATTTGCCGTTACTGATTAAGATCTTATTGTTCGATAAAAGTATCCTGTGTAGCCATACTGAGTGAATGAGCTCTGATCAAAGTGAGGGTACAACGCGCAGTGGTAAGTACTAAAAAGCTAATCAAGAGGGAGATCGATATGTCTACAGTCTAGTGACCAATTTTTCTGTGCATAGCCCCCCATCAACACCATCTTTAGAATCCTCGTAAGGGCAAGAACTCACCTTCGCCGCCACTGGAAGATGATATGGCTTCACAGATGAAGTTACCCACCTTCGAGGGTGTGGGGGACGAAGATATGGATTGATTTTGGTTTGTCACAGGGTCTGTATGGACTGTGTAGAATGTAGTGAGCGATACTGTGAAGAGAGCACAACTATCTATTGATTTTGAAGGAAGGGCCCTGGATTGGTACATGGGATACCTCGACCAGCATGTGAATTTGAGCATTGAGGACATTAAGAATGCCTTGAAGCAACAGTTCAAGTAGCCTAAGGCCTACTCCCAAATAGTGAAAGACCTGAAAGATTTCAAACAAGGTCCATCTGAGTTGGTATGGGAAGCTGATCAACGATTGAAAAAAGTAATAAGAGAAGGAGGATTCCAGTATGATGATAGACAACATGCGAAGTGGTTCATTGCTATGTTGTTGCCCCACCTACACATACCAATGGGCCACCAAGACATTGAGTCGCAGGAGAAGGCCTTGGAGATAGAAATGAAGTTGGAGGTTGCACCACAAGATGAAACCCAGTTGGGTGTACAACAAATACAAGGCCAGTTGGAAGAAATGCACATGGAGATCCAAAATCTGTGAAGGGAACAAGGAGTGGAGGCTAGTCTTGACAAGTGGTGCATACAATGCAGGGTGAATGGCCACACCAAGGATAATTGTCCGCTATTAGCAGACTGCATGCAGGCTGGAGGACCTAGCCCACTGCGACCTAAAGAAGCTGCGGGGCCAAGTAAGACGACACTATGGTGTGATGACTGTTGCATTGCAGGGTTGCATAACACCAACCGCTATCCTCTCCTTGCTACTTGTATCCCGGAGGTTAAGCAGCAATGGTGCATGTTTTGTAGGTCTGTGGGGCATGAGGATCAGAACTGCCGAACTTATGATCTGCTGATAGACTGAGGAAACATCTATAGGATACAGACAAATCCTTCTTCACCAAGGACACCCTCCGGTATCGGGGGCTCCCCCATTAGGGGTAGGGGAGGGGACCGAGGAAGAAGCACAAGTAGGGGAAGAGGCCAAATAATCTGTTATAACTGCAGGGAGATAGGTCACTTTGCAAGGGACTACCCGAACCCTACAAGGCAATCTTGCAAGTATTGTAGGCAGCTAGACCATGTGATCAAGGACTACCCAATTTTGATGGCTAAGGTGCAAGAGAAACATCAGAAACCTACGCAGAATGTGCAAAGGGTTACAATGGAGCCTTAGAATGAGGGACCAGGTATTAATATCATAACCCATAGCAGCCTAGCCATTGGGGGGGCAGAAGAAAAAGCTGCGGCTGAGCCTCTGATCAGGAAAGAAATCATCAAATCAGAGGGCCTAGACCTCCAAAAGGGAAGGGAAACCTTTATCGCAGCTCAACAGGACTTCACAGAAGCATCTACTTCGCAGGTCCCTACGGCCACCAAAGAAGGAGAGGGGGACCAACCATTTTTACAAGCATGCATGAAACTGTTGCACAACCAGCAGGCCGTTGAGAACCTCCAGGCACTATTAAACAGATGCACAGAGAAAACCAACCCGCCCCTGGAAGTTAAGGATGTAAACACACTGTACAAGTACAAGAAACGCACTGGTAGGGAAATGTGCTTCACAACACAAATCAGGGATTACGAAATGGAGCAAGTTATTTTGGATCTAGGGTCGGATGCGAACGTGTTGCCCAAGAAAAATTGGCAACGCATGGGAGAACCCAAGTTGGAATGGTCCACTATCCAGCTGTGGATGGCCAATCAGCAGAAGATCATACCGTTAGGAAGGTTATCACAAATTGTAGTGGATATTGTAGGAGTTAAGGCCTGGGCCGACTTCGAGGTCATTCAGATTGTGGAAGATGCAGACCCTTACCCTGTGCTCCTAGGGTTAGATTGGGCCATCGACATGGGCGGTATTATCAACTTGAAGAAGAGAAGCATGGTATTTGAGAACAGAGGGATACGGGTGATAGTCCCTTTGACCCCGCAGAAGGAGAAAGGTATATGGAGACGGTGTGTACCGATGAAGAGGTAGATCACATATACAAGTTAACTATGCAGGATGAAGATTGGATCAACCTTACGGCTGATAGTATTCTCTGTTGGGAAAAGGATAGCGACTGTTTTTCTGACTCTGACGGAGAACGGGAAAATTGGAAAAAATGATTGCACGACGTATCTGCACTGCGATGTCTCAGAATTTCAAGGGATTTACGATGTATATCATTAGAGGTAAGATATATGCCCTACTTTGATGGTTTTGGTATCATTAAGGAATTTTTGCAAGCATTCGAAGCTAAAGTTTCAAAGGAACGAAGGTTATGGGCCCTTAATCTCACCCTACGCGCAACAGCTGCGAAGTGGTGGGATGATTGTAAGACAACATTCCAGGAATGGGGGGCATGTCAGACTATGTTACTCCTGCGCTTCGACCCTCTGCTTCACTTATGCAGGGAACAACCTGGACTGGTAATCCGAAGCTGTGCAGACTTGCACAAGATAACTACTACTGGCAGGAAAGGGTGCGTGAATGATAGGTGCATCTCCTATAGAAAATCTCTCAAAATGGTGAATACTATGGAAGCTGTGGATCTGGCAGCATCTACAGCTAGGAAAAAACTGTGCTCGCTCCTCCACTTCGCAGGCTACTACAGAAAAACCAGGAAGGAGTACGCATTGATCATAGCACCTCTAAAAGAGATGCTTCACAAGACCATTTCAGTTCGCAGGGACGCTGAATGTTAAGGGAGCTTCAAACTAGTAAAGAAAATAATAGGCCCACTCAAAACGTAGATGGAACGTTGGTTGGAACACCGTGCGCATAGGAGGCCTGCAGAACGCACACAGACATGCTGGGAGCACAAGTGTGTGTTGAGTGCACTATAGCTGCAAAAACTAGTCGTTGGGACAGTCAAATCGAGTAAAATGAAAAATATACCATTGAATGAAGTGGGTGGCTGGTATTTAATGAGGCAATTGTGGGAGATTTTTTACCGTTTACATGATGGTAAGTTCCAAGTACAACTTTCCCAACTGAATTGGCTCGACAGGTTGTGCGTCCTCCCGAGCTGCCTTTAGGGATTTTGTGGTTCGCGAGGAAGCACAACCTGTTGAGCCAATTCACTGGTTGCCTCCCGTTGTTCGACCACGTAGGACATCGACGTGCATGCCGAAGAATCTTGATGGCTTGGTCACTTACCTGCAGATGCCACTGACCCCAGGCGAGGTCCCCATCATTGGTGAACCTTTTGGTAATCTTCATGAGGTCAAGTTTGACGATCACGACCTAGGAAACTTCGAACCATTCCCTGAACTAGCACCTGGATTATACCTTGACTTGATTCATGATGACAATGGAGTTACAGTCACCCCCTAGCGCTGCGTGCATGGGTTGGCCGAGTCCGAGCTCCTGAACTTACTCAGGAAGCCCCATTTTGGTCATTACAATATTATGGACTGAATCGCACGACAGTTACTCACCCTAATTCATGAAGGTTGCCTGTGGATCCAGGAAATGACTCCTATTGATGCTGTGCTAATTCATAGGATTACTGGTCCCCCGATGAACAAATCAAGCCCTCTGAAGCGAGTGGGTAAGAAATAAGAAGCCGAGGATGCTGAATTTGTGCACCAAAAATATAAGGTGGAGTGGAATACTCGAGGCTTTATCATCGAATCCATCAATGATCTTACTACACAGTTGGGCACGATGTCGCTGGCATGCAAGTTGATGCAAAAATGCCAATTCACCACCTATGTGATCCAACTAGTAGGCCAATGTGGGAAGGGGGTCTGTTTCAATTGGGCTCAGTACTTACATGACGAATTTTTGGCCAACGTCCGAGAATCCCAGGACTTAGGGCATGCCTTTTTCTACTCATGGTTGTTGTTCCTCATAGCATTGGTCACTTGGGAAGCTCCTGCGGATTCTGTCGTCCATGAGCTTACCCCGGATATGTGTGAAGGAGCTCGTTATGCACACTTGTGGGACTCCAAGGATGCGCAGCGCATAGGGGATGATCAAGTCTTCTAGGTCCTCTTCTTGAGTAGCATGGCTGCTGCCATTGACTCTCGACCATGCTTATCACCCACAGTCTACAACAGGTACAAGCGCATCGCGACCTTTCAGGTGACCATGCACAAAATACAGATTCGGAGTCGGAAGGAGAAAGCTTGGACTTCACTCCCCTATATGGTCGCAGACGAAGAAATTGACAATGTTATTGCACTCCTGGCCCCCATAGTGGAAGATTGGCTTCAAGACTGGGGCACAATGCCCACAACACAATTAATTCCCCCTGTCACTATTAAGGATATTGGAGGCTCCAGTAAAAGTACCGAGAAGGACACAGAACCAGCTGTGAAGAAAGATGTGCAATAGAAGTGAACTGATGAGAAGGACGCCGAAGTAGCAACACAGAAAGATTCACAGCCCGAATTAGGGACAGAGGGAGGGAATGCATCCTCTCGCGGGACGAAGTGCACAGGCAAGTTTGCCAAAGGACCTCAGAAGAAGCAGCACACTTAGTGGACAACACACGATGAAAATATCACCTTGACCGACAGTGACCTTGAATAGATTACATATGCAATCTCTCTAGCCACGCAGGATCGATGGGAAGCCCTCGAAGAACAGCGGAAGGCTACACTTGCCACATTACAGGCCGAGCTCTACGAGCTGAAACTAAAGGCAGACACACTGTACACTAGTGTGACTTTGGTATGGACGCCGCAAACCACCAGTAGTGCTACGCTCACAATGAAAGAAAGACGCCTCTCCCCTTTTCCTGGCGCTACCCTTATGATCAGTCTACCTGACCTGAGCATGCAGGTCTATAGTTGCCGGGAGGTACAGGTAGACTTAGCTAGACTACCCCAAGATGCTTTGCAGGGACTCGAAACGGGTATATTTCAGGAGATTCAGCACCGGGACATGCAGATTCACCAACAACTAGGCTTGGCTGAGCAAATGATCATCGAAAGCAATGCCACAATTGCCCTTGTCACCATGCAGCAGAAGGATCTCGAAAGCTTCATTCACTAGATCTGCGCAAAAGTTCCAGTAGAGATTTTGGCTACTGCTATGCCCCAGGAAAAGGTTGAGGGGTTGGTTTCCACATGGAAGGCATCTTGAATAGAGGTTTCAGAGGTTAAGTCACGGATGGAGTAGCAGATTGTCGATCTACAGGCTAAATTGCAGCCCGAAACACCTTTGGAGGTGAGGGCCCAACAATATACATTGGTCACCACAGCTACGAATGTCATCACAGGGTAGATCGTGCAAGGTGCTCAACTACTGGAAACTACCATGCAGCTATGGACTAAGGTCTAACGCGATCCGCTCTTGCGTGAAATAACCTAGGCCCTGCGGCAGAAAGAGGAGACGTTTGAAACATTGGAAGCAACCTTGCCCACGTTGGTTCCTGCTCAGTGCTTGGAATGACTACTAACCAACCAAGACCTCTAAGCTGAGATAGAAGAGCTTCAACAAAAGAAGAAGGCCCTCAATGACTGCCTGAAGCCTTAGGCTGCTGACACCCTTAAAATGTCGCAGGATGCTGATGTAGCCGTGAAGCAACTCAACCAAACCCTGGAAAGTGTCACCGCTATGGCGGAAGGTCATATTTCACAGAAATTGGTCGACATCACCTAGAATGCTGCTACCCAAAGCGAAGCCGTGCTGCCCCCATTGGCTGAAGCAATCAAACTGTTGTAGGTGCAGGTGGAAACCCCACCGTCTTAGTGATTCAGGACAAGTCACAAGATTGTGTTAGGGGACTGTTGGGACAGGGTATCCTATAAAGCTGCGAATCTGGTCCATTTTGTATATTTCTGATTATATTTAGTCTAACACAGGGGTTTTGGGGTGGGTCAAAACCCCTAATGCATTGTAAGCAGGTCAATGGTAGACCAAGAGTCCACAAACCATGGTTTGTAGACCATTGGATGCATAGGCTAAAGTAGTATAAATAGTTGAACCTTTTTGAGTCGATAGGTAGAGAATGAATAGAGATTGATGCAAAGTACAAATTGCTAGATCTTGGGTTGGGTTGTTTGGGTTAGGACTCCTGCTGCCTGTATGTGTGGAGATCCTCTGTCCTGCTATGTGCGAACCCTGTCGGTTGTGTGCACAGGTGGTATTCAGGGAATGTAAGAGGATTTTGATAAGTAATATATGTGAAGTATTATTGAAACATATGATGTTGTCTAGATCTATTCTGTTATGATTGATGCGAACTAAGATTGTCTGATTAAGCTACGAACTTATCAGTTTTATCTCGGTGGTATGAAAGTATCTGCACTTAGTATATTACTATGATGTGACTGTTGTTGCACTTACTGATTGCATCTCTGTTAATGAATGTGAACTATTTGTGTTGACAATATTGGCTGCGATTATGTTTTTTTATTGTTGTAATTGATGATACGCACATGGATGCAAACTTGCTAGAGAAGATCTGATAAGAACTATAGTCTGGTTACGTTCTAATCACCCTCATGTGTAGATCTAATAATTACGGGCCTGCATTATTACCTAATCTCTCTCAGGGTGCGAAAACCTGGTTCCAACACCCTCCCATACTGCTTCGGGTGAGACTTTGACCTGCGCAAGTGGTTCACTGTCGAAAGGGCCAGTAGTATAGGGGTTTGTTGGCAAACCTTCACCTCTGAACCTAGGTCAGGACCCCTCGAGCCAACATAGTGCCAAAATGTTGAAGCCTAAAAATTCACTGCAACAACATGGGGGATAACCACCTGGTCTAGACCTTAAATTAGTTCCTTTTCCATTTGGAATGGTGGTTTTGACTAGTTTAACTAGGTCCAATTAACTTCTCTCAATCTCCAATGGCTTAAAATATAAATTTTGTCTACCAATGGGAAAGAGACATCAGATCATTTTTCTTGCTGATCAAGTAAGAAAGTGGTCCTTAAGCTAATTTGGGGCTCAGCCAAACCATAACTAAATTTTTTCCTCTTTGAGAAGATGACTTCTAGAAATATAGAATTAAATCTAAAATGGAAAATTATTATAAAATGCAAGCAAAAAGGAAAATTATCCTAATCCTATCTCAATTAAGCAGATATAAATCTAACCCAACCAAGAGCAAGATATTTTAAATAATCGAGATTTAAATATGTCTGAATTATAATGAATATCAAGGAATTAAGTAATTCAATTAACTGACATTATGAATACCGAAACACATCCTATTTAGTGACCTCTTAACTAAGATAATCAACCAACAACATTTAGGAAATAGTTCATAAAAATGATATTGATTGTTAAATCAATAATTTGGATAATTAAACAATAATACGAGGAAATAGTTCACAACATATCACTATTTTTTATAACTAATTATTGGTAATAAATCATATAATTTTTACAATTAGGGAAACACGATTTTCGCTTTTGTCACCGCCTGTGTTAGGGTTCCCAGGTCTGGCTACCGCCATGGCCAGAGAGCAGAGCCCGCAGCTTTTCAGACTCCAATATATTGAGAACACAATAGCAATGGAAAAGCAGTGCCCTCCCCCGACATTGAAGATAATCAAATCTTGGAGTTCCTCGGTAAGGTTGGGGATCCCTCAAGCTGCAGCCGTGCGCATGAATGGAGAAGGGTCGGTAATACGTAGACGTGCAGCTCTGCCAAAGGAAGGCCGATGAACCGGAGCTGCAATGGTGATTACACCAGCTTTCCAGCAGCCGACTCTCATTATACCACCACTGACTGGCCTTTGCTTGGCCCTGTGACACATCGTACTCATAAGTTAAGCTACGCATCGACCCCTTTCAAGCCAGCACCAGCCCTCATGGTCATGTGCTACTATGCGAAGGAAGTTGGGAAACAAGCTAAGGATGGGCTCCTTCGCTCCACCAACGCTGAAGAAAAAATGGAGGTGGCTCCTCCTCTCATACATAACCACAGCAGCTGCGCAAATCCAGATCTTAGAAATTACTCTGCCTCATTTCAGATCCAGATCTTGCAACTCTCAGGAAAAACCATATTGCAATGGGTTTGTTCTTCGGACCTGGTGTAGAATCTCAAGTTAAATCTGGAACGTCGGATAGGGATACCTTCGGTCCTCCAGATACTTCTTTACCAAGGTAAACAACTTGAGGACCTTCTTCCCCTCTCTGTTTACAACATTAACAGAAATGATTCTATTGTTTTAACCCTTCGTTTGAGAGGAAGCATAGTTGGAAAGTCTTCTTCAACTCCTACTTTCTCATACAAAGATGCTATACATTCTCAGAATCCCATACCCCCTGAAGCCCCCAAGCCCTAGCCTTTTCTGGTTGAAAAATTGGAGGATGTTCCCTCCGTTGAGATATCCCATCCAGATCTCGCATAAGATCTTCAAAAATTTGCAGAAAAATCCATCATATGTAGATTTAATGGACTTTGGCCATGTACAAAGGAACTCTATGAATGGATCTACGCTAACTGGACACACAATTGCAAGGTCAGCTTCTGTTCAAAAGGATTCTTCATAGTACTATTCGATCACTCTAAGGATTATCAACAGGCCTTAGAGGAAGGTCCTTGGTTTTGGGAACAACAGAGCTCTTCTTAACCCCATGGTTCCCAGACTTCGACCCAGCTATAGCAGTCATCACCAGGACACCTATTTGGGTCAGGCTTCCCAACTTACCAGCCCATATATGGCATCTTGCAGTCTATAAAGGAATAGGCAACACCTTGGGCCACTTTTTAACAACAAATTATTGGAGGGAAAATCAAGTTCTATACACATATGCTAGAGTATTTGTGGAATTAGACATAAGCAATGGCTTGCCCAACCAAATCATCATCAAGGTAGGAAACTTTGTTTGGACTCAGATCTTAGATTACGAGAACACTGCCTTCCGTTGCCGCCATTGTCACCAAACAGGGCATCTGCAAAACTCTTGCCCCACATTCCTTGCAAAAAAATAAAAAGGAAAACATTACAAAGTCCAAATCCAAAATATGGACTCCTTGTACCCCGCCGCTAGTTGTTGACTCTGAATCCTCGAGTTCAAAAGATGAAGGGAGTGATGCAGAATTGGATCATGCTCTTTAGACAAAGGACTTGTCCACCGCTGCACCTGAGCATCCTCCAGATACTACAATCACTCAGAAATGCATTCATGAGTCCTCATCTTCCGATTCAGATAAGGAGATCCCCCATTTGGAGAACTCCAGTCTTCAAATCATCCTAGCTCATACAAACCAGGATGGATGGGTTAAAGTCAACAAAAATAAAGGGGAAAAACTTTGTGTGGAGGCTTCTGCCCATGCTGGGTAGAAGTCGGTTATTTCCAGCCCTCTAGTCACATGTTGTAGCTCCTTGCTTGTTTCTTTTACTCTCTGCGGGACCGAGGTTGATAGTTTATCATTTCCAGTTGGCCAGTTTCTTGTTTCTCTTGCTTGTATTCTTATCATGTACCATATTTTTGCTTAATAGAATTAGTCCAATTCAGAAAAAAAAACATATCACTATTTGTTAAGTCAATATTAAAAGAAAAATTTCTCAGTAAATAGTTACTCAGAAATCAGAATTCAACCCATAAGAGTGGAGAAAAATAATAACTTATAATTGAAAAAAATTAATCATATCGACAATAGTGCACAAATATGAATAAAATCACACATTATTGCTATCATAAAATGAAAGCAGTATTTAACAATACTATTATAAATACTAATATATTGAAAGCATTTCTTTGGCTCTGGTCTCCAACAATTCTTTACAATGCTTGAACTTCTACTTTTAAACTAGAGCTGCAATAGTGCAATCTCTGTTCTCCATACATAATTCAACATGCAAAGGAAAAATCCTCAATAATCCCTAGATCAGAGTTTTCTCTCCTCTATCCTATGATTCTAAATACTCTATACAATAGTGCCTTCAAGAATTCCTGAATTGCAGAGAAGAGGAACCCCTATTACATTCTTCAATCTGCTATATATAATATTTACAAAAGGATTTCTTCATAAGAAAATTTGTTGAAGAGTGGTTCTTTTCAATCAATTTTCATTGGTTCTAAATCATATTTTTCAATTTTTGGAACCTTCTCATTGATTGCGATTTTCTTCTTCTCATCTCTTTAACCGTTTTCCTGAAAAAAACAAATCAAAACAGATTTAAAATGAAAAAATAAAATCAAAATGCCAAATCTGGAATTTGAAACAAATCAAATAAAAAATTATTTGAATAAATAATTGAAAAGGAAATGTAATATTTCTATTGATGCCTGTGATGATCTAATTTGTCAAGGATATACTTGACGAATGGATTTGCGCTCAGAAGAAGTTGTGGGCAAATGAAAATGCAAAAAATAAAACTCAGATAATTAGTTTTGTTCAAAAATTTGGAGCTTGATCTTATGTCAAATTTTAGATCTAATAAATGATCAAATATGAAAATGAAACCACTTCAAGAATAATATATATGATTTTATCTATCCAATTAGCCATCCCGGGCCTTATTTGGCCAAGTAAAACTCAATCTATGAGCTTCCAATGTTGGTATATATAAATGGACAGAATTCTGGAATTTTTGTTGCTTGGGCTAAAAATCAGCAACTTTAAATTAAATTCTAATTCTAAATTTTATGATAGTATTTAATTAAATAATACTAATTAAGTGCAATTATATTATTAATCTAATTTAATTACAATCTAATTCTAAGTTACGTTATGTCTATTAATTGATACTTAATTAATTACATTGTTAATCTTATTTAATAAATTAATTGTAACTAAAATTAAACCAATTGAAAATTGATTTAGTTATTAATTAAAATATTAAAATATTATATTAATATTATAATTTAGATTATATTAGAATTATAATATAAATATTGTAATTAAAATATAATATATATTATAATATTAATATAATATAATATATATTTTAAAATACATTAATTATAAAACATATATAACATAATGTAAACCATGTGAGGGTGAGGAGTTATAAGGAGGAAGGTATGGATGTTAGGTCCCTATATTAATAATATAGTCCCTTATTGTTGTTAGTGTAACCCCCTTATTGTTATTATTGTACCCTTGTAACCCCCATATTGTTATTATTGTGCCCTTAAATTATTATTGTTAGGTCGGCTAGGATTACATTGTGGCCCCATCGACTCCTATATATAGAAATGAGGTTTTGTAATTTGTATCATCCAAGAATTGTTCATTCATGAAATGTATTAGAGGTTTCCTCCTCGAAGTGGCTTATTTCTAAGGTGTTGATATCTCTTTTCTTCTCTTTTTGGAGCTGGTTTCACAACATTTGGTATCATAGCTTTGGATTCTAGGGTTTTCGCTACTCCAAACTGGTCATCATGACATTTTCGCTATAAATTTTTTTCTATGAAGGTTCGAAAGATAAAATTGTTATAGTGCGAAGCTGAAATCCTGAGGAACATCGTCGCAAAATTTCAGAGCTTGGTTCACAATATTTTTGGAGATATGATATGTGGAAGTTAGGGCTTTTTGTAGGCTCCTGAATTTAACCTAAACATGTCATTGCAGAATTTGCGCTGTAACATTTTTACTACGAAGTCTCAAAAGATGAATTTTTAGAGAGAAAAGTTGAAATCTTGAGGAACATTGTCGTAAAATTTCAGAGCTTGGTTCGTAATATTGTCGGAGATATGATCTATGGAAATTAGGTATTTTTAAGGCTCCCGAATTTCATCTCAAAGAGGTTAGCATGGGAAAATATTCATAACTCTCTCTCTGAGCATCAGATTGGAATGATGTAAAAAGTGGCTGCAAGTACACAGAATTTAGCTTCTTTTACATCAATTGCAGAGCCAAAGGAAGAGACAGTGACAAGTGGCAAGTTGTACAAGTTCGCTCTACTGAACCAGTCCATAATTGGATCATTGTGGGAGATTGGACATAACTTTGTTTTGAAGAATCCAAATCAGGTTAGACCTGTGAAATTTGAAATAAACTTCAGAGGGCTACTATAAGGCCGAATTTCAGATATTGAGGATCTGTTTTTATGTAGATAATTAAATTTCAATATAGAGCTCCTCAAAAGCAAGTAAAAGGTGTGTATTTTTTTTCCCCGAATTGCATAAGTCTTGTTTGAAGAATCAAGTTGAATTGATTCCAAGGGCATATTGTAGAATATATATCAGTATTAGATTCTAAAATGTCCCCTAAAAATAATTCAACACCCATTAAGCCTTTAGAAGGCTCTACTATGACTCATGAAGACGAAGAATGGCAACATGACATATAAAATTTACAAGAGCAAGTGCACCAAATTTCGCTCTCGCAAAGAGCAACAAAAAATGACGTGGAAGTTTTGAAGAAAGGCGTGGAAACTAAGATGGATGGTTTGAAGAAAGACATGGAATCTAAGATGGATGGTTTGAAGAATGGCATGGAAGCTAAGATAGATGGCATGGAAGCTGGCATGGAATCTAAGATGGATGACATGGAAGCTAAGATCAATGAAAAAATGGAAAACATGAAGAATGATCTAAAAGAATACATGGAAGGTTTGACAAAGTTGATACAAAAAATGTTTCCTAATAGTGAAAAGATAGTAGAGGAAACACATGATGAGAAAAAAATAAATGTTAATTGTGATTTCATAAACTCTAATGTTGACAGGAAGAACCACCATATTCCAAAAATGGATATGAGGAAGTTTGATGGAAAGGATCCTGTAACATGGATACTACAGATGGAGCAATATTTTGATCTCAATAATGTGCAGAACACACAAAAGGTATGCATTGCAACTTTTCATTTAGAACAAAATACATTTGTATGGTATCGATGGCTTTGCTCCTGTAAAAAAATTGTCACTTGGTCAATTTTTACGGAGGAAATGATAGTACATTATGAGGATACAAAGAGAAATAGTAAATTATGAGGATACAAAGAGCAACATCTTCTTTAGCCAATTGATAAATCTCAAACAAAAGGGTTTAGTGGGGGAGCACATTGAGAATTTCCAAAAATTGAATATAAGGGTAACTAATATTCCAGAGGAACACAGGACTGATCTCTTCGTAGGTTCTTTAAAGGATAACATTCAACATGAAGTTCACGTTTTGGAACCTGATTCACTGGAGAAGGCCTTCAGGTTGGCAAGAAAAATTGAATGTAAAATTATGGCGACAAGGAAGCCTACCACTCACTTCTATAAACAAGGAAGTGTTGCTACTCCTAGATTTCCACAACCTACAAGGTTGACACCACAACAATTGGAAGAAAAAAGAGCAAAAGGGATTTTCTATAGTTGTGATAGAAAATACACTAAAGGTCATAAGTGTGCTGAGAAGAAATTATTTTTCATAGATTGTGAAGAGGAAGAATAAAATGAAAAAGAAGAGGATATACACCAAAAACCAACCCTAGAAGAGGAAGAAATGAGTCCGACCATATCGTGTAATGCATTGTCAGGAGTTACCACTCCTAAAACTCTCAAGATAGAAGGACAGATCAAGAAGAAAAAGGTAATAGTGTTGATTGATTTAGCTAGTGCCCATAATTTTATTCATTGTAAGGTAGCCAAGGAATTGAATTGTTTCCTATACCCAGCACCAGAATGTCAAGTGATGGTTGCAAATGGAGGAACTATAAATTGCTTTGGAAAATGCCATAATATCAAGATAACCATGGGGGAATATGTATTGAATATTCCAATGATTTCCATTCCCATGGGAGGTGCTGATGTTGTACTAGGAGTACAATGGTTACAATCTTTGGGGACACTAGCTTTTAATTTTCAAGAATTTTTCTTGAATTTTTTTTTCAGAAGGAAAAGAAGTCAAATTATGGGGTATTGCAGGGAATTCAGGAAATATAATAAGCTATAATGTCATGAAAAAGCTTCTAAATAAAGAACAACGAGGAAAAATTTCACAATTATGCTCACTAGAAGTTCCAACATCAAAATCATCTATTTCTGCAGATCTCCAAAAAGTCTTGGACAATCATTCCAAGGTTTCTGAAGCTCCCAAAGGACTCCCACCTATTCGTGATCATGATCATGCTATTAATTTGATTCCAGGAAGTGTTCCTCCAAACATCAGGCCTTATAGATATCCTTATGTCCAAAAGAGATAAATTGAACGTATGATTGCAGAAAAGTTAGAGGCGGGAATAATTCAACCTAGTCAAATTTCTTTCTCTGCTTCTGTAGTATTGGTACACAAGAAGGATGGATCATGGCACATGTGTCCGGATTATTGGGAGCTCAATAAGCTCACCATTAAAGATAAATTTCCCATTCCTATGATTGATGAATTATTGGATGAATTACATGGAGCAATTTATTTTACCAATTTGGATCTTCATTCAGGATATCATCAAATTAGAATGAAGACTAAAGATATTCCGAAAACAACATTTTGAACTCATGAAGGTCATAATGAATTTTTGGTAATGCCTTTTGGCCTTACCAATGTACCTTCTACATTTCAAGGGTTGATGAATTCCATTTTCAAACCCTTCCTTAGAAAATTTGTGCTAGTATTTTTTGATGATATACTAATCTACAGCAAGTCTTGGAAGGATCATGTTCAACATGTTGATAGGGTGCTCAAACTATTGCAAGAGAAAAAATTATATGCAAAAACATCCAAATGTTTCTTTGGAGTACAAGAGGTGGAATATCTGGGTCATATTATATCTCACGAGGGTGTTAAAGTAGACCCTAACAAAATTAAATCCATTAAGGAATGGAAAGTCCCCACAACCATAAAGCAGCTGCGAGGATTTCTCGGGTTAACAGGGTATTATCGCAAGTTTGTTAAGAATTATGGGAGAATAGCAGCACCTCTAACAACATTATTGAAGAAAGATGCATTTCATGGACTCCTGAAGCAACTAAGGCCTTTGAACATCTTAAAGAGGCAATGTGCCTAGCACCGGTCTTAGCTACGCCAGACTTCACAAAAACCTTTATTGTGGAATATGATGCCTCAGGAAATGGAATTGGTGCAGTTTTAATGCAGGAAGGAAGACCCATTGCTTTTGAAAGTCGTCCAATCAAAGGAAAGTATTTACAGAAACCTATTTATGAGAAGGAAATGTTAGCAATACTACATGCACTAAAGAAATGGCGAACTTACCCAATGGGAAGACACTTCAAGGTAAAACTAATCATGATAGTCTTAAACACTTTTTGGAACAAAGACTATCTTCAGAAGAGCAGCAAAAATGGGTCACAAAGATGTTGGGTTATGACTTTGAAATAATCTACAAAAAAGGAAAGCTTAATGTTGTTGCAGATGCACTCTCAAGAAAGAAAGAAGAGGTGGAAGCATTGCTTTGTGCCATTTCTATTATCCAACCAGATTGGATAACCGAAGCAAGAGATGAATGGAAGAAGGACAAAGATGTATGGACACTCATTCAAAAGTTGCAGCAAGATCCTAGTACATCTGATACATTTAGTTGGAAAAATGATTCCTTATGGTATAAAGATCGCTTATATATTTGTAAGAATTCCCAACTAAAACAAAAGATTCTTCTGGAATTGCACACTTCTCCTTTAGGAGGACACTCAGGATTTTTAAAAACTTACCACAGGGTGAAGAAAGAATTTTTTTGGGATGGCCTTAAATCTGATATTCAAAATTTTGTGGCGGAATGTTTGGTTTGCCAGCAGAATAAATTGGAGACAATTAAGACCTCGGGACTTCTACAACCTTTATCCATTCCAAGTCAACGTTGGGAGGAGATTTCAATGGATTTTATCACAGGTTTACCTAAGTCCGAAGGAAAGAGTGTCATCATGGTGGTTGTTGATAGACTTACCAAGTATGCACACTTTTGTGCATTATCTCATCCATTTAAAGCAAGTACAATTGCTACTACATTTATGGACACAATTCAAAAGCTACATGGAAACCCAAGGGTTATTGTGAGCGACAGAGATCCCATTTTTACCGGAAATTTTTGGACGGAGTTATTTTCTTGTTTGGGTACTCAATTAGCTCATAGCTCATCTTATCATCCTCAATCCGATGGTCAAACTGAGATAGTAAATAAATATTTGGAAGGATATCTTCGTTGTTTTGTATCTGATAAACAAACACAATGGGTCAAGTGGTTACCTCTAGCTGAATGGTGGTATAACACTTTCTTCCATATTGCAGCAAAAATGACCCCATTTATGGCACTTTATGGATATCATCCACCATCCATCACATCATCTTTAAGAGAAAATTCGAAGGTTCAAGCAGTGGAAGATCAAATCAAGCATCAACAAGAAGTTCTCCAACTCTTAAAGGACAACCTGAATTTGGCACAAAATCAAATGAAACAACAAGAAGATCAACATCGCAGCGAGATAAGTTTTGATGTAGGAGACTGGGTATTTTTACGACTAAAACCATACAAACAAATGTCCCTAAAGCAAGCTAAGAAGGATAATAAATTATCACCAAAGTACTATGGTCCTTACAAGGTGTTGCAAAACATTGGTACTATGGCATACAAATTGGAGCTTCCTGCTTCCTCACGAGTGCATCCAATTTTCCATGTTTCATGCTTAAAGAAGGTTATAGGTGAAAATATTCTAGTTCAAACAATATTTCCAGAACTTGATGAGGAAGGAAAAATCATGTTGGAACCTGAAGCGGTCACGGAAATAAGAACTCAACAGCTACGGAATCAATCAATTTCAGAGTTTCTCATCAAGTGGAAGAACTTACCCACTAAATATTCTACATGGGAGGATGAGAATTTTATATAGAAGCACCCAGAGCTACTCAAGCGTTGATGGATAACACTTTTTTGAAGGAGAGGGGCATGTTAGGTCCCTATATTACTAGTATAGTCCCTTATTGTTGTTAGTGTAACCCCCTTATTGTTATTATTGTACCCTTGTAACCCCCAATATTGTTATTATTGTTGCCTTAAATTGTTATTGTTAGGTTAGCTAGGATTACATTGTGGCCCCATGGAATCCTATATATAGAAAGGAGGTTTTTTAATTTGTATCATCCAAGAATTGTTCATTCATGTAATGTATTGGAGGTTTCCCCCTCGTAGTGGCTTATTTATAAGGCGTTGATATCTCTTTTCTTCTCTTTTTGGAGCTGGTTTCACAACAATGGAGGCGACGTGAGGATGAAGAGCCATTGGGAGGAAGGTGTAGAGAGATAAGGAGTGGAGGGTGATGTGGACAAAGAGGTAAGGTGACGTGAGGGTGAGTGAGGTGGAGGTACGAGAGGTATAAGGAATTTAACCAAATCATATATTAAAAAACTTTCATAATGCATTTGATAAGTGCTTCCTCTTTTAATCACCCTTTTGATAAGTGCATTTGTGAGCTTTTATTTTATGATGTATTTGAGTGAAAGAGGTGGGATGGCATTAGAGATTTATGTTTAATGGACATAATACTTTCATAATGTTTACTCCAAATTCTTTCCCTAGAACTATCAATCAGAAGCTTTTATGTGGAGGGGTGGGAGAGATTCATTGTGTTAAACTTAAATTAGTTCTTTCCTTGAAAAAGTAAACTCAATTACTTATAAAGGATGTGTGTTCCTCCATGAAAAATATTTAAAGCAAGATGGATTTATGGTCCCATAAAGATATGCCTTCTAATAATAAATGAAATTGACTGAAATAGATAGAGTAAAATATTTCCCATGTATGTCAATCACTGTTAGGTAAGAAAAAGGCCTTTCACATAAATCATGGAAAAGTCACCAAAATCAAATCAAAACTGAAAGAAAAAGGAAAAGAACTCCTAAATTAAAGTAAGAAAATAAATCAATGAATGAAAAATTAAAATGAAGAAAGCATAAAATAAAAGAAAAATAAAATTTAAAAGATAAACTCCAACAAGACCGCTTATATAAATTTATCAACAAAGAATTATAAAATAAAATAAGCATATGTACATTCATACACATGTTCAGATTTAAATTTTTTATCTTGCAGAGTTATAAGAAATGAGGCTCTCAAAATGTAGAGGGTGAATAATAGTGATGATAGATAATATGATGAATGAGAAGTCTCTATCTGTTGAAAATTTTTCTTCTTCAAGACAAAACCTGCATAAAAGCATCTTAAGTATTTTTTAATAAAAATAATGATTTAAAGATATAGAATAGAGGTCCAAAAACTCTCCAATTTAGCTGATTTAATGAGGATCATTATTGTTTCTTTCAAGAATCTCAAAGAGCAAAAGAAAATGAACTTCAAAAACCAATTTGGTAGAGGTGCGAAAGGTTCATGAAGACCTCAAAAAAAGAGTTCGAGATCAGCAAAAACTAAAACAAAATTGAAGAAATGAAAAATAAATGAAAGTTGGCACATGAAACTTACCATTGGAGAATTGCATTTAATATTACATGAAAGGTATCATTTTCTCCAACAAAAGATAACCTATTCCTTTAATTAGAATTAAAAATGAAGAAGTTTTATTGACCCATATTCATTATTTATTAAATCTAAAATCAAACACGCAGTAAACTAAAAGAAGGCAATGTTTTTTTTTTTTTAGTAATTAAGTCTAAACTATATTAATTTGAATGTAGAATAGTACATATGCTATAAGTTGGGTTGGTAAGCTGTGCTTAGCCAATCCCAGCCTTTGTTGCGCAAGTCTGGGGCTGCCTCCTTGGAGGGAAACGGTTCGAAAATGACATCAAACAGTAAATTAAAAAATGTGTCATAGCACTAGTGAAAATAGAGGTTCTGCGATAATAAAAAACATAGAAAAAATTAAGAAGAGCTGAGCTGCTGCGTAGTCATGAGTCTTCTGCATCATCATTGTTGTCTAGATCTTCCTCCACGACGGGACAGACGTACTCCTCTGCAGCGACATCCTCTTCAGCAGTGGGTTGACACGAAGGCCTAGAAGCAGGTGCACAGAGTATGGGAGCCACTGGGTACTCGGCGTCCGAGACTTGTGTCTAGGTGCCTTCCCAGTCCATTATATAGACATCTGTGTCATCCCCTTCATCCTCCTTTTCTCTTGGTGCACAATGGTGGAATTTCGAGGTCCACATCTTCCTCTCTAGAAAACATGGGTGGGGGCTTGCTCCTCCTGGTCGAGTTCGGGACTCTGGGGGTCCTCTCTAACGTGACTACCCGAGGAGGAGCCTTCAATAGATTCCAAGCGATTATCTGGCCCCCGGTGGTATCGACCAGGGAGTGAACCTATATGTCCACCTCTGATGGTGCGTTGGCACAACCTAGGGGCCATGGTCATATGAGGTAGAGAGTTGATGGGGATTTGAGATGAGGTGAGGATAAAATTTGAACCGAGACGGGAGGTGCATAGTGAGGTGTTATTAGAAAGGTTGGTACGCTGATGGAGGGTGCATAGTAAGGGGCGCAGGATAGTGGGAGAACACAGGCTGGTGAAACTAGCTAGATAGGTGGATTCAAGGTTAGGCACACACTCAGGGGAGTATGCAACCCAAGGGGTTATGTGTAGCGCAGCACTGAGGGGAAGGCTACGTGGCAGACTAGGCACACAGGAGGGCAGGGAATGAATAAAAAATACTAGGAGAAAACTGTGAATAGCTCTATGCTGTAGGTCCTCCCCTTTTGTAGGTATGTGACACGTGTGAAGATGCTGAGCATTATTATGCTTTGCTCAAAGCTGTGTGATGTAACTGATTTCATGAGTAGGCATGTGCGTATAGTTATGGCCACACGTCATATTCGTCTAGGAGATCATTCAAGAGATTGCAGTAGAGAGGTGCCCCTATGGGGATGTTGCTATCTTTGCGTGTCTTCATGGTGCCCGGTCTTTGTCATCTCATGCAAATGATTTCAGGAGTGAGGATCCATTTTGTGTGAAGGCTTGCGCTGCAGAGCTTCGTCCTCACGATTGTGGGAGAAATTGTGTTCAATCATGCTGCTAATGTCACCTGCATCCAGGGAGAGAAGGTCTTTTTGGATTAGAGTTTGGAAGTCTCTTCTTAGAAATTCATCCTCAATCTGGGTGAGATTGGAGTAATGCAGCTCTCTGTGACTTTCCATGCCATTGTTCATGAGGAGGTTCGCAACAATGTTCGCTTTCCTGCGCACATGGTGGAAGGTTATTTTCCTATCATTCTGTATCAGTTGTTCCAGGAGTTGGAGCCTGTTGGCAAGCCTCTAGCTGGTGGACACCTTTATGGAGGCCGATCCATGGAGAATTATTGTGGCCGCCATAGTGATAATTTGCGAATCTCCCTCCATTTCCAGGGGAAAATATTTGAACTCAATGGCTCTGGGGATGCCCTGGATGAGGCCCTCTAGCTCCGCTAATTTGTTGTTGTCCCATCCCATATTGCCATAGTACATCAGAAGGGGCTTGCCTTGGGAGTCCTTGAAGATGCCTCTGAATCCTGTGTTTTTGGAGTTGCTTTTGGAGGTGCCATCGAAGTTACATTTGAAGAATCCATTTGGGGGCGAATTACATTGATCCAAAGCTATGGATATTCTTGCGTTCTTTGGGGGGTGGTCTAGGGGACTATTTATGCTCATATTCCATTTGCTCCATATTTTACACTCTGCAGTAGAGGTGGGGAGATATTCCTTACTCAAGGAGGTGATGGAAAAGGTTTCAGTAAGGTTTCCATGTATCCTTGCCCAAATTTTCTCTTGATTGGATACCTTGTCTTTAAAGATCCTACTGTTCCTTTCTTTCCATATGTTCTAGATCAGGAGGCCCGAAATTATCTGCTAGAGTCTATTTAGGAGACTGCTGGAGTAAGGGTTTTCCTCCCACTTGATGATGGTGTTAATGATATTGCCCCTTTCTCTATTGGTGCATTTGCATAGGATTGCGATCTTATCCCACAGAGTGTTGGAGGTAGGGCATAGGTCCAATGAGTGGTCGATGGTTTCAAAATTCTCCTAGAATAGAGGGCATCTTGAGGGGCCTACAAACTCTCGTTCAATAGATTCCCCCATGTGAGAATGCATAGTTTACTGAGCAACCATAAAATGGTGGCTACTTTGGGCCAGAGCTTGGCAGTCCATATCTTTTTCTAGATAAGATTGGATGAATCTGGGTTCTACTGTTGTAAGAGGTTGTAGGCTTCCTTGGTGGAGTAGTTGCCACTTGGCATGTGACCCCAACGAAGGATATTAGGTCCTAGATGGGCTCTCATTTTTCTTTTGGTTATTAGTTCCTCCCAAATGTCTTTATGATTTTCATTGTTACAGTCTTCTTGCCATCTATCAGTTTGAATCCAGTTTCTGTACCCCTGAGTTGTATCATTGGTTCAGAAATCATGTACACATTTCTGATGCATTTCTTGTAAAGCTGTGCTCCATAGGGGTCTGGGAAAGATTGAGGAGAGACAGGGTAGTTGCTGCTAAGAATCCTCCCAAAATCTAGCCTGATTACCACTGCACAGCTTCCAGAAGCCATGGGATTAAATCAACGTTTTTTGGTTGCTAGCAGCTTTTCATATTTGGGAGCCTCCTGGTTCTATATTGAATCTGATAAGGTCCTCCTTGGGATATTGTCTCGCATATTTGGCTTCCCATAGGCTAGCTTAGGGTGTGTGAGGGTTGGAGACCCATTTACACCAAATACTGGCTCCCATGATACTGTTGTTGTGCTCTGGGTCTCGCAGTCCTAGCCCCCCATGACATATTGGTGTGCATACTTCTTTCCAGTTGAAAAGTACTCATTTATTTTTCTCTTTGGTTCCTCCCCACAAGAAATTCCTTTGTAGTTTGCGCATAGCCTTGAGGACCCATTTAGGGGATGCAAGTATAGAGAAGAGGTAGATGGGGAGAGACTGAAGTACTGCTTTGATAGGAACCATGCAACCTGCTCTATTGAGAGAGCAATTATTCCAGTTGGATAACTTGGTTTCCATTTTGACCAGCAGCGCTCGCCAATAGGAATGACTAATGGCAGTGGTAGTGAGACGGGCACCAAGGTATTTAGAAGGAAAGGAGGCTATGGAGAAGCCTAGAATGCGGGTGATGTTGCGATGAGTGGTAGGCGGAGTATGGAAGAAGAAGATTTGAGATTTTTCAGGGTTGAAATTTGTGCCAGAAGCTTCTGAGAAAGTGTCTAGCAGAGATTTGAGGGAGCGGGCTTCCTAGACCAAGGGGTGTCCCATGATCATATTATCGTTGAAAAATTGTTGATGAGAAGTGGGGGGAAGATTGTGGAGGGGTACACCTTGCAGAGTTCCTGAATGGATAGAGCTTTTGAGCAGATGTAATATTCCCAATTAGCAATAGCTAATTGGAAATATTAATTTTGACTGCTTTACTTTAATAAAGTTAAGTTAGAAATAAAGTGGGTGAAGAGGGACACTTAACTCACACTTAGGATAATTTTTTTTCCTAAAGTCACTTGAGAAACATGATTAATTGGTAGTGTGGGGACTAGAGGTTGAAGTGGAAGCGTAGGGAAAGGGACAACATAGGCAATGTGGGCCCAAGCCAGCACAGAGAGAGAGAGGGACAGTGTGGCTCAAGGAGACAGTGCAGTTGATGGTGGGGCCTAGGTGAGAGTAAGGCTCTCCAAGCATAAAAAGGGAGAGGGTCTCCTCATTTCATTCATTCCGATTACACATATTTTTTATTTGTCTTTTGACATTAAGCACACTTTCTGTTTAGCAAAGTTTGCATGTACTGTTCAGTACGCCGAGTGTCTCCGTGCGGAGATCCCAACCTCAGCCCTGGGGGAATTCGAGTGCTTTCTCGGGTGAGGAGTTCCATCTTATTTTTCCAGAGAGAGTTATAGCATGCACAGGTGGGAGCATTCACCCAAAGAGACAACGTAATTAGTGAGAGGGATGACGCAGTCTTAGGAGGAGGTGGTTCCAGATTGAGGGCTTATCAGGGGATTTAGCCCGGGAGAGTTGGAAAGGGGTCAACCCTTCCCTATTCCAGCATTTTTGTAGAGGCGGAGGCCATTATTTGCAGCAGATCATTCAAGGCTAGTATTTCTCATTGGGGAATAACATAGTGCCTCAAGGGAGTCATTTTCGAAGGTCAACCATTTCCGGAAAGCTTTCTGGGCATTGGGTGGAGAGGCCATTCCCAAATTTTCACAATTTTCCGAGGTGGGGAGAAGCCCTAAAGAGACAGTTCATTTCAACAATAGCAACAACATAGTAGCAGTACCAACAACACTGGAGATTACGTAGTCTTGAGGGAGAAGCCATTCCGAGTCATCTTCTGAGAATATTTCTACACTTGCCTAGTGCAAGCCAAGGTGCCATCATTCTGATCACCTTTTGTACTCATTTCATATTTCAATATTAATAAAATGGCTCAGCGTTCTCCATATTCTTTGTTTTTTTTATGATCTCTCTCTAGTTTCTGTATGTCTTTGTTTATGTGCTTTATATTGTTGTTTATTTCCATCTGAGATATTATAGTGGTATCAGAGCTCATAGACTTGGCTCGGCCTATGGAGTAGATTGTCTATGACACCAGCAGAAAAACCGTACATCTGCTACTAAGGGAAGAAGTATAAAGACCAAGAGTGGAGGTTAGAAATAAATTTTGGTGAAGGTGACTGCATTTCGATAGTGGATACAGAAGAGGAGGAACCAATGGCAGAGGAGAGAGATGTCGGGAAGGAGTTCAGTGAACTTCTCCTCAAATCAGTGCAATATTTGTTGAGGTAGATAGAAGAGATGGTTCAAAGGTTCACGACATAATTTAAATAGTGTGAAACCCCAAGGGGTTTCCATATCAGAGATGGATCAAACACATCCCATCATTTGCAGGTGAATCTCACAGCTCAGTAGATGGCATCACATACACCCCCACATTCCACGATGCCCACATTTCTTACCATTGACACTAGGGCAACAACACAGCAAGAGCAGAAACCAACTCACATGGGAGATTGCTTTGCTGAGTATCAGTCCTATGGTCAGGAGTTCAGAGATTCCCTCATATTCCATGACTTCTTTCAGCTCAAACGAGACTGTAGACCCCACAACCATTATAAGGGGGAAAAAGCATTCACATGATGGGGATGTACAATGCATTGTAGGCAGATTCCATCTATCGACATTTGACGAGTCATCCAAGTGTTTGGAAAAGGCTTGGGTGGAGAAGTTGGATATCTATTTCCAGGTTAATCAGATGGTAGAGCTAGAGGCCATCAAGGTGGCAGCACTACACCTGAAAAGCGAGGCCCATGATTGATGGTTTCACAGGATGGCTACGCTAGGGCACTCGAGATTGAAAACCTATGCTGAGTTTACACGGAGGCTGGTAGAGCGTTTTGATTGGAGGGATCCAGAGGAGCATTTTGTTGATCTGACAAAGCTTAAGCAGACTAGGAGCCCGGACACATACCTCTCAGAGTTTCTGAGACTCTCTGTGATGGTGCTTGATTTATTCACAACCCAGATGATCTATATGTTCATCAACGGGCTGGAAAAGCCTCTACGGGGGCTAGTGATATTGACTAGGCTAGCTACACTCCATGAAATAATTGGGAGGACTCAGGATTTGCAGGATGTACTACCTCGGACTAGAGCTCCTTTTCCCCAGAGACCAGCATTCCAGTCGAAGGGGAGGGACATGAGGGTTCCACCTCCAAAGGGGAATTAGGGCAGAGGGCCAGTGGATGATGATACCAGGAGAGATCTGAGGTGGAAGAGGCTATGTTTCACATGCCAGGAGCCATGGTCACCCAGACATCGTTGTGCCACAGAGAAGGCACATTATATTGAGGTCTTCTATGATAGTAGCAGGGAAGAGGAGGAGTATGAGGAGACAGAGACAAGAGGAAGCAGTGAAATGCAGAGAGGGGATCATCTGCTACCTCCACCACTAGGAGTGGGAGGTGTAGCATTTGCACCTACCGAGGGAGCCCTTGCATCTTTGTGGGGAGTTCCCAAATACTTGACACTATGTGTCCGAGGCACAGTGTGGGGACAACGTGTTTCAGTATTAATGGTCAGTGGGGCCACCCATAATTTTATTAATGCCCAGTTGGTAGAGCAGAGGGGCATATCAATGGAGAGCTTTGATGGATTTTCGGTACTGGTTCCAGGTGACAGGACCATGCAGTGTGCCAGGTATGTGCCAACCTTGGCAGTGACTATGGGGACTTATACCCTGACAGATCACTTCTTCATGGTGGAAATTCTGGACACCAACGTGATATTGTGGGTGTAGTGGTTGATCATGCTGGGGAAGGTCACCACTGATTAGGAGACCTTGGAGATGGAGTGGATGGATAAGAAGACTAGGAGGCATGAGAAGATTCGGGGTACGCACACCTATCCACCACAGATAGTTTCAGCACATCGAATGGAGGCAGATTTCTGGAAGGGAGACATAGAGTGGGTAGTGGAGCTACGTGTTTCAGAGGCAAGATCTATAGGGCAGGCTGTACACCCATATGTACAGTCCATTTTAGACATATATGCCATGGTCTTCGAAGAGATACCACCAGGGTAGCCACTAGATCGGGTGTTCGAGCACACGATTGAGTTGGAGCAGGGTATCCAAGCTATCATCACTACACCCTATAGGCATCCTAAGGCCTTCCGGGATGAGATTGATAGGGCCATCCATGAGCTCTTAGCTTTGGGGCACATCCGTCCTAGCACTAGCCCCTTTGCTTCTTCAGTGGTGTTGGTAAAGAATAAGGACGACACACTGAGGATGTGCATTGACTACAGGGCCCTAAATAAGAATACCATGAAGAATAGGTACCCCATCCCATGGATATATGAGTTGATGTATGAGCTAATGGGATCAAAGTTCCTCTCAAAGATTGATTTGAGATCCAGGTACCATCTAATACGCGCGAGGGAGCAGGACATTCCCAAGACCACTTTCAGATGTCATTATGGTCACTTTGAGTTTTTGGTGATGCCTTTTGGGCTGACCAATGCTTCAGCCACATTTCAGTCATGCATGAATCACATCTTCCACAATCACTTGAGGAAGTTTGTGTTAGTGTTTTTTGATGAAATATTGATTTACAGCAGGACATGGGAGGAGCACCTACAACATATTGAGGTTGTACTGCGCATCTTGGAAGAGCAACAATTCTATGCTAAGCTCTCCAAGTGTGAGTTTGGGTTGAAAAAGATGCTCTACTTAGGGAACATTATTGGGGTGGACGGGGTGAGGGTCCACGAGGAGAAGATCAGGGCCATCAGGGATTGGCCAGAGTCGAAGAATGTAACAGAGCTTCAAGGGTTTGTGGGTATCTGTACCTAATACTGAAAGTTTGTCAAAGGATTTTCCCAACTTGTTGCACCCCTTACAGACCTTACCAGGAAGGGGGCATTTAGTTGGATGGATACAACGTAGAGGGCATTCGACAGACTCAAGGAGGTGATGAGCAGCTATCCGGTTTTGGCATTACCAGATTTACGTAGCCTTTTTTCCTAGAGTGTGATGCATCAGGGGAGGGGATAGGTGCAATTTTTATGCAGGAAGGCCACCCCATAGCTTTCGAGAGCCGAAAGTTATTGTCACATGAGAGGTTGTATGCTATATACGACAAGAAGATGTTGGCCATCATGGATGCATTGGCCAAGTTTTGGCAGTACCTAGTAGGGAACAGGTTCAGGGTGAGAATTGACCACAACAGCCTCCGATTATTTCTAGAGCAGAAGCAGTTGCAGGAGAGGCAATAGAAGTGGGTCAGCAAGATCTAGGCGTATTATTTTGGCATCAAGTATGTCAAGGGGAAGAAAAATGTGGTGGCTGATGCACTTTCATGCAAACCGACAGTGTTGTCCCTGATGATTTTGGATACAGATTTGAGGGCTCAAATTTTGATAGAGTACTCCAAGGACCGTTTTTCCTGTGAGGTGTTGAACGGACAGGTTATAGATGACAGGTACAGGGTGATGGATGAGGTGATCTACTTTAGGGAAAATATCTTCTTGATTGAGATCTCCAAGCTCAAGGAGAAGATATTGCATGCCTCACATGACTCGCCATTATCAGGCCACGAGGGGTTCACCAAGACCTATAGGGCCATCAGAGAGAGGTTCTCGTGGAAGGGACTCAAGGAGGACGTACTCTGGAATGTCAAGGAGTATGAAGTTTTCCAGCACAAAAAAGGGGAGATGAACCATCCAGCGGGGTTACTGCAGTCTCTTCCCATACCTGAGGGGAAATGGGAGATTATTTCGATGGATTTCATCACAAGGTTTCCCACTATACAGGGAAAGGATTGCATATTTGTAGTCATTGATCGGCTGACAAAGTATGCACATTTCTTCACCATATCAGCACATTCCACTGCAGCATAGGTGGCGGAGTTATTTTCAGGGATATTTTCAGATTGCATGGTCTCCCAAAGACCATTGTTAGTGACATGGATAGCCGCTTCATGGGTGGATTTTGGCAGGAGCTTTTCCGTTTGGTGGGCATTGAGTTGACCCTGAGTACTAGTTACCACCCATAGATGGATGGACAGACAGAGATAGTGAACAAGTGGCTGGAAGGCTACTTGCGTAACTATGTCAGCGGACAACAGAAGGCATGGTTATGATGGTTGCACTTGGGAGAGTACTGTTACAACACCACTCACCATATGTCTATTAGTATGTCTCCATTTTATGCTTTATATGGGTATCATGCTTTATCTTTTTCTTATGTGATGTTTGGTGTTAGCAAGGCCCCAAGGGCCAAGGATTGGATCCAAGAGAGTCAGGATATACTCCGAGCTCTCAAGGATAACATAGCTACATCACATAATCAACATAAGTTGTATGTCGATAGGGGACGTGTTGAGAGACAGTTTGAGGTAGGGGACTTGGTCTACCTATGATTGCAGCCATATCGAAAATCCACATTGAAGCAGAAGGGGGTTGAAAAGCTCAAGCCCCGCTTCTATGGACCATACAGGGTGACACACAGGATTGGGGAGGTTGCATATGAGTTGGAGCTGCCCAAGAGTAGTAGGATTCATAACATTTTTCATGTGTCATTCCTGAAGAAGGCACTGGGACAACAAGTGACTACAACTGAGGAGCTCCTGCCCACCGATGATGAGGGGCATCTATTGCTATAGCCGAAGGCCATTATTGGCACTAGGGAGTGGTAGCTATGGAGCAGGACAGTCAGGGAGTACCTGGTGAGATGGAGGAACCTACCGGATGAGGATGCCACTTGGGAGAGTGAGAAGATTTTGTAGCATCCATCATTGCAGTTGCTTGAGGACAAGCAATGTTTTGCTGAGGAGGACTGTAATATTCCCATTTAGCAATAGCTATTTGGAAATATTAATTTTTGACTGCTTTAATTTAATAAAGTTAAGTTATAAATAAAGTGGGTGAAGGGGGAAACTTAACTCACACTTATGATAATTTTTTTTCCTAAAGTCACTTGAGAAACATGATTAATCGGCAGTGTGGGGCCTAGAGGTCAAAGTGGCAGCGTAGGGAATGGGACAACGTAGGAAATGTGGGCCCAAGCCAGCCCAGAGAGAGAGGGACAACGTGGCTCAAGGAGACAACGCAGTTGATGGTGGGGCCTAGGTGAGAGCAAGGGTCTCCAAGCATAAAAAGGGAGAGGGTTTTCTCGTTTCATTCATTCAGATTACGCATCTTTGTTATTTTTCTTTTGACATTGAGCACACTTGCTATTTAGCAAAGTCTGCACGTACTATTCAGTACACCAGGTGTCTCCATGCAGAGATCCCAACCTTAGCCCCGAGGGACTTTGAATGCTTGCTTGGGTGAGGAGTTCCGTCTTGTTTTACTGGAGAGAGTTGTAGCATCCACAGATGGGAGCATTCACCCAAAGAGACAGTGCAATCAGTGAGAGGGAGGATGCAGTCTTGGGAGGAGGTGGTTCTGGATTGAGGGTTTATCATGGGATTCAACGCAGGAGAGTTGGAAAGGGGTTAACCCTTCCCTATTCCTTCATTTTGGTAGAGGTGAAGGCCATTATTTGTAGTAGATCATTCAGGGCCAGCGTTTCTCATTGGGGAATAACGTAGTGCCTCAAGGGAGTCATTTTTGGAGGTCAGCCATTTCTGGAAATATTTTTGGGATTTTCTGGGTCTTGGGTGGAGAGGCCATTCCCAAAGTTTCACAATTTTCCAAGGTGGGGAGTGGCCCCAAAGAGTAAGTTCATTTCAGCAATACCAGCAGCACAATAGCAGTACTAGAAACACTGGATATTACTCAGTCTTTAGGTAGCAGCCATTTCGAGTCATCTTCTGAGAGTATTTCTATGCTTGCCTAGTGCAAGCCAAGGTGCCATCATTTTGATCACCTTTTTTACTCATTTCATCTTTCAGTATTAATAAAATGGCTCAAAATTCTCCATATTGTCTATTTTTCTTATGATCTCTCTCTAGTTACTGTATGTCTTTTTTTATGTGATTTATATTGCTATTTATTTCCATCCGGGATATTGCAGCAGATGACCTAGCCCTTCAGCCATGATAATGAAAATGAAGGGCGAAAGGGGATCTCCTTATATGATACCTCTTAAGGGATTGAAGGTTTTTGATGGTATACCATTGACCAAGATGGAAAGAAAAGGGGAGGTTATAAGGCTCATAATCCATCTAGCCCAGGTGTGGCTGAAGCCAAAGGCAAGAAGGACATGTTTTATGTAGTCCCAACTGAGTTTGTTAAAAGCTTTGGATAGATCAATTTTGAGGAGCATACTAGGTTTTTTGGTGGTTTTGAGAGAATGTATGACCTCATGAGTTAAAATGATTCCATTAAGGATTTTTTGTCATTCTACATAGCTTGTTTTATCCAGGGAGATGATTAGGGGAAGGAGTTGCTTCAGTCTGTTAGCAATAAATTTGGAAATTATCTTATAAATGACATTGCAAAGTGCTATGGGTCTGCAATTACTTGGCATAGAAACATTGTGTTATTTTGGTATGAGAGTGAGGAAGGTGGTGTTGAGGGTCAGAAGGAGCCAGTGAGTGGTGCACGATTCCTGAATGATGCCGCAAATCTCTTCTTTGATGGTTTCCCAAAAGAAGTGGAAGGAGTTGGTGGTGAATTCATTAGGGCTAGAATCTTTCCCTTCCTTCAGTTGGAAGACTGCTTATTCCACCTCAGCAAGAATGGTGGATTTGAGCATCATCCTCTTGTGTTCTTCCATGACCAATTTAGGTATATGCTGGGTGATTTTCCCTATAGCCTCATGCCTCTGATGATTGGGTTCATGGAGAATGTCGTTGAAGTGGTTCCACAACTCCTCCATGATATCCTCATGCTTTTCTAGACATTCTCCGTTTTTATTTTTGAGAACTGTGATTCTATTATGCATCCTATTCTGAATGGTGGAGTAGTGGAAATTTTTTTTGTTTCTTTATCCATATTTGAGCCAACAAATCCTAGATTTTTGTTTCCATATGATCTCTTCTTAGCTTCTTCTCTCTTCCATCTGGGATGTTAGTATTTTCTCTTTTTTATCTGAATCTTCTGAGTGGCCTTTTGAAATGATTGTTTGTTTAAGCTTCTTCATTTACTCTTCTAGCTCTCTTTGATCTTTGAAGATATTGTCGAAGGTGGTTTTTTTCCACTCCTTTAGTTTCCCTTTGACAATTTTCAGTTTTGTCTGGAACTGATGCATTTTTTTTCCCTGGGGTGGTGAAAGGGAGGACCACCAATCTGACACAATTTATTTGAACCCTAGATGTCTGAACCAGTAGTGTTCGAAATAGAAAGGTTTGGGCATAGGCATACCTGGTCTTAACCATTGTAGCTGTATCAGCTAGTGATCAAAGCCCACGGCCGGAATAATGGTGGCTGCAAGTTCACCCCCTAGCTGTAAGAAGTCTTACGTGATGAGGAACCAGTCTAGTCTGGAGGTGATTTGATGGGTGCCTCCTCTTCTATTTTTCTAGGTGATGATGCCATTGGAAGTTTGTAGATCTATGAGGTGGTTGTCTTGTATGGAGTTCTTGAATCCATTGTTGTCCATGTCTAGGTACTGCCTTCCACCCCTTTTTTCCTATTGAAATCTCCTCCCAGCAGCCAAAGAGGTAGAGATCTCTGTGTATTGAGCTCAAAAATGTTGTCCAAAAGCTCAATTTTATAGTGGAGATTTTGAGGAAAGTAGACATTCGTTATCAAGTGATGGATGGCCATTCCAATAAAGTGAAAGTTGGCTTGGATGAAGTTCCTATTGGAATGATAGTTCTATATTGTGATGATGAGGGGGTTCTAGATGATCACCAATCCTCTAGAAGCTCCATTGGCATCAACCGCTAATGTTTTGTTGCTTTTCCATATCCTTTTGAAGATTGTTTCTAGTGTGGAGATAGAGCATTTGGTTTCTTGCATGTAGAAAATTGCAGGGTGTTCCTGAGTGATTTTTTCTTGATGATCCTGTTCTTGGTGGGGAAATTGAGCCCTTTGATATTCCATGACATGGTATTCATTGGGGGGGGGGGGGGGGTGTGTGTTGGGAGAGTAGGATTAGAATTAGGTTAACTGGGGGAATCTCCAAGATTCTACCATTTCTTTGCCCAATTCTACTGTTCTTTGCAATGTTGTTTTCCTGCCTCTTTTGCGGGATTATTTCATGAAGTATTTTGTATTCATGATTGTATCTCCCTGAATTCCAAAAGAGGGGAGCTGCTATGCTTGGGTGAGGATTTCTTCCAGCTTCTGGATCTGCTGCTCGGGTATATTGAGAAAAATTCCTTCTTATTGCATGCATTCTCTAACTTTAAGAGATCCAGGCCCTCAAGGTCTATGCTCTCTGGCTCTTCCTACAGGGCTTCTCGGATTGGATCCAACACCTGTTCTTTGTCCTTCGATGCAGAGTTTTCCCTTACATGGTTAGGGGTTTGGCATTTCATAAAGGCTTCCAGTTGGATCTTGTCCTGTGGTTTATTTGAGGTCTGGGGCTGCTCTTGCGAGGTTCATCCTACCTCTTTGGCAGGTTTGTTCTCATTTTCACTCAGCTGATTTAGGGCTACGAAGTTGTTGCTAGTCACAAGGCCTTTTTTTTCTAGTTAGAGTTGGTTCTCCTATTGTGTCTTTTCTTGCTTGCTACTTTCGTAAACCCTTCTGTAGCTTGGTCATTTGTTTCATTATTGGCTACCACTGTTTGATTTAGGGGTAGTATCTGAATAGGTGCCCATGTTGATGACACCTTTGGCATCTGAAAGGAATATGTTCATAATCTATATTTTGTATCCATTCAAAATCATCATGAAATGCACTTACCTCGCCAGGGAGAGACTCTACTATGTTCATGTAGACATAGATTCATGCGTATGCTACATATCAGTTGATATTTGTTTCCTCCATTGTTTTGACAAATTATCATAGGGCATTACCTATGTCCCTTAGGGTCAGCTTATCCCAGTAATCCTAGGGGAGGGAATAGAGTCGGATCCAGACTGGGGCCCATGTCATATCTTTTTTGTTTGGGTTGAAGCACTCAGTCCAATGGCGAAGGTATAAGACTACTGAGTTGAAGAAGTATGGTCCTATGTCCATGATTCTATTTTTGTCTTCAATACAGGTAAATATCACATTGAAGAAGCCATTGGCGCATAGCTAAAGTTCAATGTGACCCTTGGGCTTCCATTTGAAAGCTATCCAACCTCAGAGGGGATTTTTAGTGGGCCGGAAGCCCATGAACTTGCCAATAAATGCATGATCCTTCATGAACTGTATTCTGTTGTTGATGCGGTGCGCAGGGAGCTTGATCATGGTTCTTTTGGTGTCTTTTGAAATGCATGTGTTTGATGTGATATTTGATGCTTCTGCTTCAAGTGCGAATGTCTATTACGCTATGGGACTCACCCCTGTTATTTCATGAGGCTGGCCAGAGTTTTGCTAACTGTCGATGTCAGCCCTTGCCGCCACCCCTATGGGAGGCCGACCTGTGGTAGGGGGAGCAGCAGCCCCCCCACTAGTTTCTGTCATAGGTGAGCCTCAAGGCTTACTAGGAGTATGATCGTGGCCTAGAGAGCTAGGAGGGAGGTTTGCCTGGGGCAGCCTGTGCTAGAACATCTAAACCCTAGGTCATGGCAGTTGACCTAGTGTAGAGCATTTTTTTGCATTCAAAAGAAAAAAATATTGCATGTGTAAGGAATCATAAATAAATCAAATCCATCAGAAATGAGGATGAAGATATGCTTCTTTATGAATTGCAGCGATGCATGTTCTCTTTGCTTTTTTCCATTCTGAATTTATATCAGCCCCAAAATATTGAAGTTGATTAAACATCCCAAATAATGTAGCAATTATGTATATTATGAGGAATTTAATATTTATATGATAAGTATGGAGAGAATTTCAGAATAAAATAAAATTAAAATATAAATTAACCAATGGTTTATTACGTTTACCTGTTCCAAATTTCTTATGAGTGAAGGAAATTGCCGAGAAGAGTAAAAGAAGTTCATGTGCATACACCATGAAGAATGTATATCCCTTTAGTGAGAAAGTCATCCCTATGAATGAATACTTGGATTTTTCCAAAATTATGATTAAAATACATCCAACTTTTGGACCATCATGATAACATTAAAGTAACATATATATTCAAAATATAATCAAACGAGAATTCATGTATACATAGTGAAATATCAAAATGTAATGATCAGAGACTTGTGAAAATTAACAACCTGATCTTCTGAAGTTCTAAGTTTCTGAGAAAATAAAAGAAAAATATAAGAGCTCAAGTTTTCCAAAGTATATATGGGGAAAACTTTGATAAATAAAGATCTTTCTTGATAATTTTTCCGAGGAAATAATTTTTCAAAATTTTAATGAAATTTCACCTCCGTTACAAGAAGTCTTAGTATTTAGAATATTAAGGGTAGCAAGATCTTGGAACAAAATCTTTTGTGTAACTTTAACAAACATTACTTACGATATTGATCAGGTTTGATAAGAAATTCTTGGTAATGTATAATGTAGAAAAATTACCTTTCTAAAACATCAAACATTCTCATATTAGAGGTAAAAATTTCGTAAGAGTCTATAAAATAGTTGCAATGAATTTCATTCCAATAATGAGAAGATTTGAAGTTTTGTACAATGATTGCAAGAGCACTTAAATTTACTTGTAAAATAAGCTTCTAGGAGAGGAATTCAAGATTTAATAAATATGAGAATAAATCAAGTGTCAAATTTCTCAAAATCCTTTTCTGAAGCCAAAATCAATTTTAAAAAATTTTGAAACCAGAAAATTCCAATGAAGATAGAAAAATAGGGGTCATTTCCTTTGCTAAATGTGTTAGACAAGATAATGGAAAAAAAATGAAATGTGAAACTTGGATAAGTAATTCTTAGAATTCATTTTAAATGGTTTTGAAATAACACAAACCCAAGAGTCTAATAAGCAAACTACTTTGAAATTTTGAGGAAAATATCAAAAAATGAAAAGAAGAGGATTAGAATTACAAAATTCATCAATTAGAGGCTCTGAGTCTCTTTAGAAAAAATGAATATAACTGAAGGGAAAACAATTTGGCGAGTGTAATGAAATGGTTCAACTCATCTTGGAAAATTGTAAGATTTGGAACAATCATCGATAAAATTATAGATAAGATCATTCACTACAAGCGTTTTTATGAAAAATTTCCTTGGTTTTGATCTAGGAGGATCTTGATCAATACAAATCAACAGAGTTCCAAGTCAACTTCAGCAGTTCGATGTCCAGTTTAGTCTTCAATATCGACAGTTTCGTCATTGAAAGGTTCTTCAAATGTTATGGTCGTCAAGAGTTTCAAATTTGGGTTATAATAGTGATGTAATGGGTTAAGAAAGGAAATACCTTATACTTGTAAAAATCTAACCTAGATTTAAACCCTAATAGCTAGATCTAAGCCCTATTTCTAAAAGTCTAACCCTATGGTGTCAAAACCTAAGCATGATGAAAAACCCAGTCCTATTCATAAATGCTAAACTTATACCTAGCATTAAAAACACTAAGGTATAAATCCTAAGACCTTAAAACTAAAAATCTAGCACAATCTATATTAAAACCATAATATAACAATTATACCATAAACCTTAGTTACAAGGTTCAGGTGATGTGGTTTTAAAACTATGGAATAAACCTTTTAGAAGGTTCAGATGTTGGGTGTAAAACCTTTAATCAAAGGTTCGGATGATTGGATATTAAAATAAATATATAAATGTTAAAACTTTAATATAAAACAAACCCATAGAGTTAAAGTGCTAACCGCCAAGTTGGAGTTTGAATGGTTCTGACCATGTGGAGAATAATAGTGGTTGACAGCTATTGTAAACCACGTATTGCAAAACTTGTCACATGTAATAGGTCTTAGTTAAAATCGCAGCAGAGTACAATTTTTAACTGTAGGGTTGAACCGCGCTGGAGCCACCATGACCGCCAGTGTTACATCGCGCTCGGTTGCCTGATCACACGCAATGGTTATCATTTCCGCTCGGTGAGGCTAACCATTAGGGTTAAGGCCTATCCAAAGTGTAAAAGTGGTTTTCAAATTTATTTCAGCACTAAGGATTTGGGAACAATATCCCTAAGGTTCATGCATAGTAGGGATTCAAGACCTTATCCCTTCAAATTCTCAACCGATTGCTAATTGAAGTAAATGGAGGATTCAATGCAGCCTATTTAAAGCCATGACATTTCTTCTTTGGGATTCATCTTTGGTTTTTGGAAGACATTGTCCATTTTGAGTTCAGTTTCAGAAGGACAAAGGTGAATTTGTTTGCAGCATTGCTCAGTCGTCGGTGGTCGGAATTGAGCACGGAGACAGGTGTCGGAAAGGGGAGGAAGAGTAATTTCTGTTTATAGGGTTTAGAAGTGTCTATGATCACAATCATTCTGTTCCATTTTAGTGTAAATATTACTCAAGATCAATCCTAATAAAAATGGATGCCCACTTAAAAGCGAACCCAAAGATGTAGTCCAGGAGGGATGAAGTCCGTCATCAAATTGTTTGCCTCTTCTTCTCTCTGATTATTGTTGTTATTTAATTCATTTATGCTACTGGTATATGTCATTTTTCATTAAATCATACTTCAGTTAATAGTCAATCTAAAGGACGAACTAATCAAACTGCTTAAGCATTTTTTTTCGATCAGTTATGGATCATTTTGGTATCAGAGCAGGTTGTGCTTGTAGTTTGTTTGTCAGTGGATGTTAACCAGGTTGGGGTTACAACGTGGAAAAGGCGAGCTTGAGGAATTTGATCCAGATATCAGAAGGCAGAAAGTCGATCATCAATCAACGATGACAGGGACTGAGACCGTTGAGACTCCTGAAGCTACTGAAAAGAAGCCCATGGATGGGAATCAAATCTAGCAGATGTTTCTAAACATGCAGCATATGTTGGCAGAATTACATGAAGAAAAGAAGAAGAGGGATGCAGCCTCATCGTCAAAGGCATAAAATAAGGACAAGGGTAAAGGCAAGGTAGATAAATCTCCTTCTCCTCTGTCATCTCCATCATCTTCTTCCTCCTCTTCTACTTCTAGTTCTGAATCAGAAAAAGAAAAGAAACATAAGAATCCACTTTTAAAACTTGATGTTAAGTTCGAATTAATTGTGTATGATGGTGAAATAAACCCAGAGAAACTAGATAATTAGGTAAAATAGTTAGAAGTCTATTGTCGTATTCAAGATATTACTAATGATAAGACAAAGATCCAATTAGCTACTCTTAGAATGGGGGGTACTGCTTTGATCTGGTGGGAGAGTAGGGCACATATAGATTTAAAGCATACGGGAAAAGTTATCACCTCATGGACTAAGTTTATTAAAGCTCAGAAAAAATTCTATCCGTTGGGTCACACACAACAAGTTGTAATTGATTGGCAGCACTTGCGACAAGGTAAGGGACAGAGTGTTCAAGAGTTCACACAGAAATTCAGAAAGAAAGCATTAGCACTCGGTATTTCTTTGGACACAAGAGAAAATTTGTTGAAGTATATTGGCAATTTGCACTCATATTTGCAGCATACATTATTAATGTTCAATCCTAATGATTTTGATGGAGTTTGTGTTCAAGCAATTCATGTCGAAATAGGTGGTAGACCATTCAAGTTTACACCAAAGACATCCAAGCAGATGGAAACTGAAGAGAATAAAAAGAAGGGCAAGTCAAAGGGAAAGAATATTGCTACAGCTCAGAAGGAAGAAGATAGACCTACGTGTACACATTGCCAAAGGATCGGCCATGATGAAGCTAGGTGTTGGAAACTTCATCCGGAATTGAAGCCGAAGAAGTTTCAATCGAAGAAGGGTGAAAAGAAGGCTGAAACAACAGTCCAACAAGGCTTGGACTTGGGATCCAATTCAGGTGATGAAGGTAAAATCACTGCTATCATTACAACAAGTAAAATTTATGATCCTAGTACTTCTGCTTCTTCAAACATCAAACAATAGAATGAAGATAAAAGACTTGAGTTATTTCATCTAAGGGTAACTTCAAAGCATACTAAGATTGTTGTGTAACCAGCTCCAAAAATAGAAGAAAACAGATATCAACGCCTTAGAAATAAGCCACTTCGAGGGGGCAACCTCCAATACATTACATAAATGAACAATTCTTGGATGATACAAATGAACAAAACCTCCTTCTATGTATAGGAGTCCATGGGGCCACAATATAATCCTAGTGGGGCCACAATGTAATCCTAGCCGACCTAACAATAATAATGTAAGGGCACAATAATAACAATATGGGGGTTACGGGGGTACAATAATAACAATAAGGGGGGCTACACTAACATAATAAGGGGCTACACTATTAATATAGGGACTTAACATGCCCCTCTCCTTCAAACAAGTGTTGTCCTCAACGCTTGATTATTTCTTGATGCTTCTGTATAAAATTATCATTTTCCCATGTGAAATCTTCTACAGGAAAGTTCTTCCACTTGCTGAGATACTCTGAAATTGATCGTACTTGTCGAGTTCTTGTTTCTATGACTACTTCATAACTTCTTTCGATGTGATGTTGATCTTCCTGTTGTTTCATTAGATTCTGCACCAAAGTTGGGTTATCCTTTGAGAGTTGGAGAACTTGTTGTTGATGCTCAATATGATCTTCCATTATTTTATCATCCATATTTCCTATTATTTGATCCTTCAAACCATCCAACTTAGCCTCCATTTCTACTTTTAAACCATCTATTTCATCTTCAATTGCTCTTCGTAAGATTGAAACTTGTTGCACTTGGTACCGTAATTTTGATATCTCATACTGCAACTCTTCCTCTTCATGCATCATAGTATAGATTTTTGAGGGATTAATGGGTATGGAATTATTTTTAGGAAGCATTTCAGAATTAAATACTAAAATATATGCTCAATAAGCCTTGGGAATCACTTCAAACTGATTTTTCAAACAAGATTTATGCAATTCGGGAAAAACAATACACACCTTTACTTGCTTTTGAGGAGCTTGATATTGAAATTGGATTATATATGTGATTATGACTCTTCAATATTTGAAATTCAACAATGAAATAGCCCTCTGAATTCTCTTTCGAATGCCACAGGTCTGACCTGATTTGGATTCTAGGGTTTCGCTGCTCCAAACAGGTCATTGTGGAATTTTCGCTATAACTTTTTTTCTACGAAGTTTCAGAAGCTGAAATTTTTAGGGTGCGAAGCCAAAATCCTGAGGAAGCGTGTATAAAAATTTCAGAGCTTGGTTCGCAATATTTTAGGAGATATCATCTGTGGAAGTTAGGTCGTTTTTCAAGCTCCTAAACAGGTCATCGTGGAATTTTCGCTATAAAAAAATTTCTACGAAGGTTCAGAATCTGAAATTCATATGGTGCGAAGCTGAAATCCTGAGGAAATTCGTCAAAAAATTTTAGAGCTTGGTTCGCAATATTTTCGGAGATATGATCTGTGGAAGGTAGTGCTTTTTCAGGCTCCAGAATTGCATCTCAAAGAGGTGATCGTGGGAAAAGTTCAATAACTCTCTCTCTGGGCAGTGGATTTGAGTGCCGTAAAAAGTGGTCGCAAGTAAACAGACTGTAGTTTCTTGGCTATCAATTTTAGAGACAAAGGAATGTTGTGTAACCAGCTCCAAAAATAGAAGAAAACATATATCAACGCCTTAGAAATAAGCCACTTTGAGGGGGCAACCTCCAATACATTACATAAATGAACAATTCTTGGATGATACAAATGAACAAAACCCCGTTCTATATATAGGAGTCCATGGGGCCATAATGTAATCCTAGTGGGCAACAATGTAATCCTAGCCGACCTAAAAATAATAATGTAAGGGCACAATAATAACAATATGGGGGTTACAGGGGTACAATAATAACAATAAGGGGGGCTACACTAACATAATAAGGGGCTACACTATTAATATAGGGACTTAACAAAGATAGATACATTGTTCGATATGGGATCATAGGAAAATTTGATTTCTGAGTCATTGGTTAAAAAATTGGGTTTGAAAACACATAATCATCTAAAGCCATATCCTTTAGGGCAGTTAAAGGAACAAAGTCAAATTCATGTTACCAAAAAGTGTCGGTTAAAATTTTCAATCACAGCTAAATATATCGATGAAGTGGAGCTAGATGTGACACTGTTAGACATTTGTGGAGTTTTCTTAGGTAGCCCTTATCTTTATGACCGTGATGCAGTATTTTATAGAAAATAACATGTGTATCATCTCAGGGAATATGGGATTAAGTACATCATTCGGGCACATAAAAACAAAGATCACTTGAATTTAATTAATGCTAATAAGATGAAGCGCTTAATAAGTTCAAGTAGGAGACACATAATCATGTCGATAAAAAAGCAACATAAGGATCTTATTGATACTTGTTTAGGTTGTGAAATTCAGTATGAAGGTAATTTGGTTAAAAAAATAGATTCATTTCAGGATCTAATTAAAGAACCAAAACATCTACCTCATAAAAAGAAAATATCACATGAGTTTCAATTGATGTTTGATGCCTCTAATAATGGAATGTGTCACAAGTCAGTTGTAGAGTGTAAATAAATAAAACAAAAAATTTCAAGGATGGAATTAATGCGACACAGTTTAACTCCATACATTTCACCCATAATTTTGGCTCATAAGAAAAAAAGAGCATGGGGAATAAGTGTCGATGTTAAAGTTGATTCAATTAAGCAGAAAATTTACACAGTAGTGATAAATCATCAACAACCATATGAAGTTAAAAAATATGTTAAAGGATATGCAATGGAAATAGTAATTCACAGAGATTATTAGCTGCTTCAATAATTTTAGTCATATCCTAAGATGCAACAATCTCACTACAGTTGGATGGGATTTCTTCAGCAAAATCACTTAGTAATTAAAGACAGGGAAGGAGTAACAAGTAAAGCAATTGATATGTTGTCTTTGAATGCTTTAGTAGTACTGCATAAAAGTTCCTTGGTTTATGAAATTTATGTAGAATAATATAGTACTGATAATGATTTCGAAGATAATTTTGAAACGCTAACTCATAATGCTCAGATAGAAAAGGTGCAGGTTATTCTGGAAATTTATCTTTCTTGGATTGCAGGCGTAAGCAAGACTACGACACAAAGTTAAATATATTGTTACTGGCCTCATATGTATGAAACAATTTTGAAGTACATAAAGGGATGTGTAATGTGCTCGACAAGCAAGCCATGTAATCGAAAGATTGGTTTGCACATGCCACTTCTAGTTCCTTTGCAACCATGGGGCAGCACAGATTTGGTTTGAGGACAGACAAAAATGGTGGACAGGACCGGGATACATATTATTCGAGGTAACTGTAATATACATCCTAATATGTGGGATGAATTTGTAACTTATGTGCATCAAGCTTACAATCAAGCCGTACATTTTTCTGTGCCACGACAAGCATGGAGTCAAGTCAGGTTCAAGTTGTGCCATGATAAGAATCAGTTTCAGTTCAATGAGAATGTATGGTTGTATGTCATCAAAGTCAAGATGAAAGTGACAGAGCTGTATTCTCACTTATTGTCAGTTTAAAATTAAGCTTTTGTGTTACAAAAGCTTTTTAAGTGGAGAGGATTGATCCAGGCGGATCTTGATCAGTACAAATCAACAGAGTTCCAAGTCAACTTCAGCAGTTCGACATCCAGTTCAGTCTTCAGTATCCACAGTTTCGTCATTGAAAGGTTCTTCAAATGTTATGGTCGTCAAGAGTTTCGAATTTGGGTTATAATAGTGATGTAATGGGTTAAGAAAGGAAATACCTTATACTTGTAAAAATCTAACCTAGATTTAAACCCTAATAGCTAGACCTAAGTCCTATTCCTAAAACTCTAACCCTACGGTGTCCAAACCTAAGCATGATGAAAAACCTAGTCCTATTCATAAATTCTAAACTTATACCTAGCATTAAAAACCCTAAGGTCTAAATCCTAAGACCTTAAAACTAAAAATCTAGCGCAATATATATTAAAACCATAATATAACAACTATACCATAAACCTTAGTTCCAAGGTTCGAGTGATGTGGTTTTAAAACTATGGCATAAACATTTTGTAAGGTTCAGATGTTGGGTGTAAAACCTTTAATCAAAGGTTTGGATGATTGGATATTAAAACAGATATATAAGTTTTAAAACTTTAATATAAAACAAACGCATAGAGTTAAAGTGCTAGCCGCCAAGTCAGAGTTTGAATGGTTCTGATCACGTGGAGAATAATAGTGGTTGACAGCTGTTGTAAACTACGTGTATATACTGTGTGTTGCAAACCTTGTCACATGTAATAGGTCTTAGTTAAAACCACAATGGAGTACAGTTGTTAACTGTCGGGTTGAACTGCGCTGGAGCCACTGTGACCGCTAGTGTTACATCGCGCCCGCTCGCCTAATCACACGCAACGGTTATCATTTCCGCTTGGTGAGGCTAACCGTCAGGGTTAAGGCCTATCCAAAGTTTAAAAGTGGGTTTTCAAATTTATTTCAGTGCTAAGGATTTGGGAAAAATATCCATAAGGTTCATGCATAGGAGGGAATCGAGACCTTATCCCTTCAAATTCTCAACCAATTGCTAATTGAAGTAAATGGAGGATTTGATGCAGCCTATTTTAAAGCCTTCTTATTTGGGATTCATCTTTGGTTTTTGGAAGACATTGTGCATTTTGAGTTCAGTTTCAAAAGGATAGAGGCAAATTTGTTTGTAGCATTGCTCAATCGTTGGTGGTCGGAATTAAGCACGAAGATAGGCGTTGGAAAGGCGAGGAAGAGTACTTTATGTTTATAGGGTTCATAAGTACCTGCGAGCACAATAATTGTATTCCAATTTAGTGTAAATATTCCTCAAGATCAATCCTAATAAAAACAGATGCCCACTTAAAAGCGGACTCAGAGATGTAGTCCAAGAGGGACGAACTCCGTCATCAAATTGTTTGCCTCTTCTTCTCTCTGATTATTTATGTTATTTAATTCATTTATGCTGCTGGTATATGTAATTTTTCATTAAATCATACTTTAATTAACAATCAATATAAAGGATGAACTAATCAAACTGCTTAAGCATTTTTTTTGATCAGTTACGGATCGGGTTTGTAGAAATTTTAAAGAAATACAAGCATACTAATTTGATTCCAGCTAGACCAATGAGAGTCAGAATATGAAAACATGCGTTCACATGGTTTTTTGTATATGTTGTTGAAGTCCAACAAGAAATTGCTGCACACACACTAGTGTGGGACCAATAGGTCCTAGCAACACCTACACTAATGTGGGCTAAATTTGGTGTAGTGTCTAATTTAATTTTCCCTTAATTAAATTGGACAATAAAATGTAATCTTATCTCATGATCACTTCTAACAATTAACTGAGTGTGATAAACTCAGTTAGCTCATGTATTTCGATTTGAGGGAATTTTTTGAGGCATGCAGAGTAATTCTATTAGTTATGGAGTTCTAATTGTAGTTGGTGCATTAGTTTAATGCATGTGTAATCAATTAACTCAATTAGGTGAGTTAGAGTCAGTTGAACTAGTTGTAACTTTTTGTTGCACTAGTGAGAGATCAAGTGAATTAAATATTATTTAATTCAAAATCAGTGCTTTGCCATGAAATGGATGATTTACTATTAATAGCTTCATGCATGTTAGTTCCAATGGAGACCTAGTTGGGACAAAGATGAAAGGGAGGTTAACTATCAATTGTGTGATTAGTATGTTACTTGGATGCAACCAGACATCCATTGGAGTGTCCATGATCATTGCACAGTTTAGGAAGGCCAAAATTCCTAAATAACAGGGATTGCATTCATCAGGAATTACACAAGCAAGATAGGTTGTTTAGAGGCTGAGAATTGGCTAAGTGTTGGCCAGTTTTGTCCATGACAGTGTGAGACAATTAGCAGAGTGTAGGTGACTCTTTTGAGAAGTGTGAATTGTAATTTTTTCATGGTTGTTATAGCATCATTTATCACCAGCATATACTTGATGAGTTATACATTGGCCTTGGGAAACCATTCCCTTCAGACTTAGACATATTTCTCAAAAAATAGTTTCTTAAAACCCATACGTGACTTTGCCTAGCCTTTTCCACATATACACGTAAGTCCATACAAAGAGAACCGCGTATTCCATTTAAAAAATTAAAAAAATATATAAATTACCTATTTAATAGGCGGGTTTCACGCTTGTTCCAGTAACTTAACCACCCTAGCCCGTGGCCTAACTGTTCCCAACTGCAAAAACTAATTTGAATGAGTATAAAATCCCCTCAAGGGAATGTCCTAATGGAGGAAGAGAGAGAGAAATATAGATATTATACATTGTCAGAGCCCTATCCAAGTCCAATATATTCTCGTGCCTCCTATACTTCCTAGATATTTTGAGGAAACTCTTGTTTCCTTGAGATGTTCACTCACCTTATGTGACATCCATTGTGCACGATTCTTGGAAGAAATCTTGAGAGGCTAGGACTGGACGGATCCAGAGGATGGTATGCTCGAAGGCCGTGGCAGGTTTCAGATGATCTCTCCACATTTGTTTAATGTACATGTCATTAATAACATAAGTGCCATCCTGTTCCTGATGTTTACGTATCAATAATATTTTATACACGTGTAATGCTCGTAAATTTTTCATTTAATATTGTTTTTATGAGATTATGCATGATTTTCACTAACATATAGAACATATATATGCTGTACAACTATGATTTTGTGTTCGTTCTTTGTTGATTTATAGATTACGGAGCACAAATATTTGTAGGGGGTTTTCACCCCTCGGGATCTACTACAACCGAAGGATATCCGGGTAAGGTCTGCAACCTATATATTCTAGTTTAATGCATAAAAGTTGGTTAAGTGAGTCCTTATTGTAATGACATGCCCCTAATATGTGAAGGTTGATCAACCCAAGACCTTTAGGGTAACATTTACCGAAACATAAATGGTGACTCCGCTGGGGATTGAACCCATAATATCTGGCAAGTTCAAATCATGTGGTATGGCCCCTTTATTGTTAAAAAGGTCCTGAATAAAGGAGTTTATGCCTTGATTGATTTTCAAGGAAATGAGTTGGCAGAGCCTAGAAATGGGCTCTATTTGAAAAAGTATTATGCCTAGGCTTTGGCCTAGCATCTTTCTTTGTTGTATATATTTTGTTTTTTGTACATATCTGGGTTTCAATTTTTGGTGTGATTTTGATGAATTTGATCTGCTTTGGCAGGTAATATTGGATGACATGAGTCACTTTGGTTTCGTCGATGGTGCTAGTAGACATAATCACTAGGGTACGCTTGTTACAACGATTATTTCAATTTATAACATTTATTCATATTTATCGAGCTGACAATTGGATGGAAGACTTATTGGATAATCAAGCAAGTGATTGGCATATTAATCATTCAATACTTTAAAATATATATCAAATACATCATTCATTCACACATTTGAGTCATCACATCATATATATATAGATCAGAGTGTTCAAAATATACAAAATCTGGACCATTATGTCCTACAGAAATAGGGAATTTATCTTACCTGAAAGGTATCATTTTCTCCAACAAAAGATAACCTATTCCTTTAATTAGAATTAAAAACATGAAGAAGTTTTATTGACCTAGATTCATTATTTATTAAATATAAAATAAAACACATAGTAAACTAAAAGAAAGCAATGTTTTTTTTTTTAGTAATTGAGTCTAAACTATATTAATTTGAAAGTAGAATAGTACATATGCTACAGGTTGGGTTGGTAAGCTACGCTTAGCCAATCCCAGCCATTGTTGCGCAAGTCTGGGGCTGCCTCCTTGGAGGGAAACGGCCTAAAAATGACATCAAACAATAAATTACAAAATATGTCGTAGCACTAGTGAAAATAGATGTTTTGCGATAATAACAAGCATAGAAAAAACTAAGAAGAGCTGAGCTGTTGTGCAGTCATGAGTCTTCTGCATCGTTATTGTTGTCTGGATCTTCCTCCACGATGGGACAGGCCTACTCTTGCGCATCGACATCCTCTTCAGCAGTGGGTTGACTCGGAGGCCTAGAAGCAGGTGCATAGAGGATGGGAGCCACTCGGTACTTGGCGTCTAGGACTCGTGTCCAGGTGCCTTCCAAGTCCATTATCTAGACATCTGTGTCATATCCTTCATCCTCCTTTGTTGGAAGAGGCTTAGCCTTGCAGGGCAAGGGGTGCTCCTAGTGTGAAATGGTGGACTTTCGAGGTCCACATCTTCCTCTCTGCAAAACAAGGGTGGGGGCCTGCACCTCCTGGTTGAGTTTGGGACTCGGGGGGTCCTCTCTAACGTGACTGCCTGAGGAGGAGCCTTCAACAGATTCCAAGAAATTATTTGGCCCCCGGTGGTATTGACCAGGGATCGAACCTCTCTGGACACCTCTGATGGTGCGTTGGCGCAACCTAGGGGCCATGGTCAGATGAGGCAGAGAGTTGATGGGGATTTGAGATGAGGTGAGGAGAAAATCTGAATTGAGATGGGAGGTGCGTAGTGAGGTGTTCTTGGACAGGTACGTACGCTGATGGAGGGTGCGCAGTAAGGGGCGTAGGATAGTGGGAGCACATAGGCTGGTGAAACTGGCTAGATAGGTGGAGCCGAAGTTAGGCACACACTTAGGGGAGTATGCAACCCAGGGGGTTTTGTGTAGTGCAGCACTGAGGGGGAGGCTGCGTGGCAGACTGGGCATGCAGGAGGGCAGGGACTGAATAAAAAATACTAGAAGCAAACTGTGAATAGCTCTATGCTGCAGGTCCTCCCCTTTTTTAGGGATGTGACACATTCGAAGATGCTAAGCATTATTATGCTTTGCTCGAAGCTGCGTGTAACTGATTTCATGAGTAGGGATGTGCATAGAGTTATGGCTGCATGTCATATTCATCCAGGAGATCATTCAAGAGATTGCAGTAGAGATGTGCCCCAGTAGGGATGTTGCTATCTTTGCGTGTCTTCATGATGCTCAGTCTTTGTCATCTCATGCAAATGATTTCGGAAGTGAGGATCAATTTCGTGTGAAGGCTTGCACCACAGAGCTTCGTCCTCATGAGCTTGGGAGAGACTGTGTTCAAGCGTGCTACTAATTTCACCCGCATTCTGGGAGAGAAGGTATTTTTGGATTAGAGTTTGGCAGTCTCTTCTTAGAAATTCATCCTCAATCTTGGTGAGATTTGATTAATGTAGCTCTCTGTGACTTTCCACACCCTTGTTCACGAGGAGGTCTGCAACAACGTTCACTTTCCTGCGCACATCGTGGAAGGTTATTTCCATGTGATTTTGTATCAGTTGTTCCAGGAGTTGGAGCTTGTTGGAAAGCCTCCAGCTGGTGGACACCTTTATGGAGGCCGATCCATGGAGAATTCTTGTGGCTTCCATAGTGATAATTTGGGAATATCCCTCCATTTCCAGGGGAAAATAGTTGAACTAAATGGCTCTGGGGATGCCCTGGATGAGTCCCTCTAGCTCCATTGATTTGTTGTCGTCCCATCCCATATTTCCATAGTAGATCAGAAGGGGCTTGCCTTGGGAGTCCCTGAAGATGCCTCTGAATCCTTTTTTTTCAGGGTTGCCTTTGGAGGCGCCATCGAAGTTACATTTGAAGAATCCATTTGGGGGCGAATTCCATTGATCCAGAGCTATGGATATTCTTGCGTTCTTTGGAGGGTTTTCCAGGGGAGTATTTATGCTCATATTCCATTTACTCCATATTTTACACTCCGCATTAGAGGTGGGGAGATCTTCCTTACTCAAGGAGGCGATGGACAAGGTTTTGGTGAGGTTGCCATGTATCCTTGCCCAAATTTTCTCTTGATTGGATACCTTGTCTTTAAATATCCTACTATTCCTTTCTTTCCATATGTTCCAGATCAGGAGGCCTAAAATTATATGCCAGAGTTTGTTCAAGATATTGCTGGAGTAAGGGTTTTCCTCCCACTTGCTAATGGTGTTGATGATATTGCCCCTTTCTTTGTTAGTGCATCTACATAGGATTGCGATCCTGTCCCACAGAGCATTGGAGGTAGGGCATAGGTCCAATGAGTGGTCGATGGTTTCGAAATTCTCCTGGCATAGAGGGCATCTTGAGGGGCCTACAAACCCTCACTTAAATAGATTCTCTCATGTGAGAATGCATCGTTTATGGAGCAGCCATAAAAAGGTGGCTACTTTGGGCCAAAGCTTAACAATCCATATCTTTTTCTAGATAAGATTGGATGAATCTGGATTCTATTGTTGTAAGAGGTTATAGGATTCCTTGGTGGAATAGTTTCCACTTGGCGTGTGACCCCAACGAAGGATATCAGGTTCTGGATGGGCTATGATTTTTCTTTTGGTTATTAGTTCCTCCCAAATGTCTTTATGATTTTCATTGTTCCAATATTCTTGCCATCTGTCAGTTTTAATCCAATTTCTGTATCCCTAAGTTGTATCATTGGTCCAGAAATATTGTACAAATTTCCGCTGCCTTGCCTGTAAAGCTGTGCTCCAGAGGGATCTGGGAAAGATTGAGGAGAGATAGGGTAGTTTCTGCCAAGAATCCTCCCAAAATTTGGCCTGAGTACCACTGCACAGCTTCCAGAAGCTGTGGGATTAAGTAAATTGTTTTTTGTTGCTAGTATCTTTCCATATTTGGGAGCCTCCTGGTTCTATATTGAATCTGATAAGGTCCTCCTTGGGCTAGTTGCTCGCATATTTGGCTGCCCACATGCTAGCCTAGGGTGTGTGAGGGTTGGACACCCATTTACACCAAATACTGGCTCCCATGATACTGTTGCTATGCTCTGGGTCTCGCAGTCCTAGCCCCTGATGACATATTGGCATGCATACTTCTTTCCAGTTGACTAGTAACCATTTATTTTTCTGTTTGGTTCCTCCCCACAGGAAAGTCCTTTGTAGTTTGCGCATAGCCTTGAGGACCCATTTAGGGGATGCAAGTATAGAGAAGAGGTATATGGGGAGAGACTGAAGTACTGATTTGATAAGAACCATGTGACTTGCTATATTGAGAGAGCGATGATTCGAGTTGGATTAATTGGTTTCCATTCTGACTAGCAGTGCTCGCCAAGAGGAATGATTAATGGCAGTGGTAGTGAGAGGGGCGCCAAGGTACTTAGAGGGAAAGGAGGCCATGGAGAAGCCTATAATGCGGGTGATGTTGCGCTGAGTGGTAGGCTGGAGTATGGAAGAAGAAGATTTAAGATTTGTTAGGGTTGACCTCTATGCCATAAGCTTCTGAGAAAGAGTCTAGCAGAGATTTGAGGGAATGGGCTTCTTGGACCAAGGGCTGTCCCATGATCATATTATCGTTCACAAATTGTTGATGATAAGTGGGGGGAAGATTTTGGAGGGGTATGCCTTGAAGAGTTCTTGAATGGAAAAAGATTTTGAGAAGATGTAATATTCCCAATTAGCAATAGCTAATTGGAAATATTAATTTTTGACTGCTTTGCTTTAATAAAGTTAAGTTAGAAATAAAGTGGGTGAAGAGGGACACTTAACTCACCCTTAGGATAAAAAATTTTCCTAAAGTCACTTGGGAGACATGATTGATTGGCAGCGTGGGGCCTAGAGGTCGAAATGGCAGCGTAGGGAAAGGGACAACATAGGCAATGTGGGCCCAAGCCAATGCAGAGAGAGATTGATAATGTGGCTCAAGGAGACAACGCAATTGATGGTGGGGCCTAGGTGAGAGCAAGGCTCTCCAAGCATAAAAAGGGAGAGGGTTTCCTCATTTCATTCATTGAGATTATGCATCTTTTTTATTTGTCTTTTGACATTAAGAACGCTTGCTATTTAGAAAAGTCTGCACATACTGTTCAGTACATCGGGTGTCTTCGTGCAGAGATCCCAACCTCAGCCTCGGGGGACTTCGAGTGCCTGCTCAGGTGAGGAGTTCCATCTTGTTTTTCTAGAGAGAGTTGTAGCATCCACAGACAGGAGCATTCACCTAGAGAGACAGCGCAGTCAGTGAGAGGGATGACGCAGTCTTGGGAGGAGGTGGTTCTAGATTGAGGGTTTATCAGGGGATTTAGCCTGGGAGAGTTGGAAAAGAGTCAGCCCTTCCCTATTCCAACATTGTGGTAGAGGAAAAGGCCATTATTTGTAGTAGATCATTCAGGGCCAAGGTTTCTCATTGGGGATTATCGTAGTGCCTTAAGGGAGTCATTTTTGGAGGTCAGACATTTCCGTAAAGCTTTCTAGGCTTTTATGGGTATTGAGTGGAGAGGCCATTCCCAAAGTTTCACAATTTTCCGAGGTGGGGAGCAGCCCCAAAGAGTCAGTTCATTTCAACAGTACCAACAGCACATTAGCAGTACCAGCAGCACTAAAGATTATGCAGTCTTGAGGGAGCAGGCATTCTGAGTCATCTTTAGAGAGTATTTCTACGCTTGCCTAGTGAAAGCCAAGGTGCCGTCATTCTGATAATATTTTGTACTCATTTCATCTTTCAGTATTAATAAAATGGCTTAGCGTTCTTCATATTGTCTATTTTTCTTATGACCTGTCTCTAGTTGTTGTATGTCTTTGTTTATGTGCTTTATATTGCTGTTTATTTCCATCCGAGATATTATAGTGATATCAGAGCTCATAGACTTGGCTCGGCATGTGGAGCAGATTTTTTATGACATCAGTAAGAAACCGTACATTTGCTACAAAGGGAGGAAGTATAAATACCAAGAGCGGAGGTTAGAAATCACTTTTGGGGAAGGTGACTGCGTTCCGATAATGGACGCAGAAGAGGAGGAACCAATGGCAGAGGAGAGAGATGCCGAGAAGGAGTTCAATGAAATTCTCCTCAAATCAGTGCAGGATTTGTTGGGGCAGATAGAAGAGATGGGTCAAAGGTTCACGACAGAATCTAGACAACGTGAAACCCTAAGGGGTTTCCATATCGGAGAGGGATCAGGCACATCCCATCATTTGCAGGAGCATCTCACAGCTTAGCAGATGGCATCACATACACCCCCACATTCCACGATGCCCACATTTCTTGTCGTTGATCCATGACTCCTGACCTGTCATGGCAGGTATTTGATTTTGAACTCGCATATATGTTAGGGAATCCACTATTCCATTGCATCTTTGCATACTAGCCTCCATTCTAATCACTTTCCATAGGGTCAATCCCATCATGTCATGAGTAATTAACCCATTTCACTCACTAATTTTTTAATCATGACTTGGTGGTAGAGCCTTACTTTACATGGGATTCCTAGTTAGTCCCTCGCTAGCATTGTCACCCATGCTGCAATTTATGTAGGCTCAGAAGTCCTCTTTAGTTCCGCCATGTCTTATACGTTGAAGCTTCATTCTTCTCCTTCTTCGTTATCATTTTTCTGGCCATTTACCCTAGAGGCTCCCTTATGTTGTTGAGTTGTATTATTGCATTGCATATTGACTACTTATTTATCTTGGCCTTTAGCCAGCTTCATTTGGACTCATGTTTAAGCCATATTTTGACCATGACTTTCTGTACAAGTTAACCATGCAATCACTTAGCTTTTGCAACTTGACACCTTTACCCATGGATGGAACATTTTTTTGAGTGTCACTTACCAATTTTCGCCACCTTGCATTGAGCATAGGATTGTTCCTATCCCAGGAACTATTGGGCTGCGAATACGGCCACTTTTTAACACTTATTTCATCCATTTCTACTCTTCTTTATCATGTAATTTATCATAATTTATCATATAAATCCATTTTATAATTATTTATGCTCTTATGGATAAATATTATTTCTTCTCCTTTATTTTTAATAAATTGATGATTATTATGCATAATTTATCAATGATGGTTTATTAATATATTTTGTAACATAAATCACCATTTTAGCCTCCAAGATATTTTCCAGATTGTAGATTTGATCTCCAGATCATCATCAAATATTCCAACTCAGAAATTCGCTGGAATAAGGAGTGACAGTTTTGCGGTTGATATTCTAGATAAATGGAGAAGAATCTGGAAAATCTGGAACATGGGTTTTTTCTAGAACAGACCAAATTAACTTTATAAAATAATGGATTGCCCAAATTCAGCCTGTATTGAGAGAAACATAAGGTTCTTTGAGCACGATTTTCTCAGATTTACTGTTGCGGCCATCCTCCAAATTATCTCAGCTGCAAATCCAAATTCGACTTGCTCTTGTTGAAAGATTGATGGAAATATATTTTTTGGTTGATCAAGTTGTTGGGAACAATCCAATATTGTTATGAGAGATCATATTTTCTATTTAATTTCTCCTCTTTCTGATTATAAAAGGAGAGCATGTATTATGTATTGGAACGATGGAGAGGGGGAGACTTTCCTTGTTGTATTTTTCAGAATTGTGCATCGAACCTTGTTAAGAGAGTACGAAATGTTTGTAAAAATTATTCATGCTTGATTAATACAAGAGTTTGTTGCCGTTTAATGTCTTAACACTGGAGTAAAGCCCAGCGGCGTTTCACCGGTGGTTGAGGGCCCGGCCCTGGTGGATCGATCTGCTGGTTGTATCATTACCTTTCAATTATTGTCGTGTGATAGTTTGTGGTTTTTCTCATTACATCTGCAAGTTAATTAGTTTGCTGTTGAATTATTGATTGATTTCGTTATGTTAATGAATCGCATTGTTGTTCCATTTCAGTAAGGACTTTAACTCATGTATTAATAATCTTATTAAACCTTACAGAGCGTTGTTGTTCAGCATTAGATGTCTTGTTCCAATTAATTGTTGTTCCGTTGGACTGTTTTTCATGTCGATTATCATTTAACAACGTTTGCTATTGACAGGGTTTTGGTGTTTAATAGAATTGTTGTTTGATTTCATTAAGTTAAAGAACTGTTGTTCAGATTCATTAGTTAATATTTTCTGTTCGATTCTTCTAGTTTCAGTTGGTTATTCATTTACATTGCTGTTCGATTTCAATGTGCTATTCATTTCCAATTCATTAGTTAACAGATTGCAAAGAGTTTTCTTTCAAAGAGCTTTCTTAGTTTACTTTCAATAGCAACTTTAGTTCAATTTCTATTTATACTTAATTGCTTTAACGCAGGATTGTCAACTATAGAGAATATTGGTTATTGCTTCCACATTCCCAGATTGATTGTCTTGTTTCAGTTTGATTTCAATTGCATCAATTTCTAGAGGAATGAGTTATTGCTACTGTATCCTCGATTGATTTTTGTCGAGTGAATAGTTAGATTTTAGAGCATTTGAGTTCATGTTATTGTAATTAGATTTCATTTTCAAGCATCTGTTTACTTTTGTATTTGAAACACTGCACTACATCTTGTAAGGCATTACTCTTGGATAAATTGCCACCTCAGACTGAGTACACTCTTGAAATAAAAAGTCATTCATGGATTGATAATTAATGTGAGATAAATAGGTGTTAAAAAAATACCTTTTATACCTCAACATTTTGGCACCATTGCCGGGGAGAGTGTATGCCATTTAGAAAGAGTGATGCATATTTAATTTTTTTCTGCTTGGAAAGAATTGGGTATTAAAGATAGAAGGTAAGAACCTGCACACTGAGCAAGGAACACACTTGTTCACTGGCCCGCTTCACAGCAGAATTGAGTGAAAGCTTAAGGTAGGAATGAATGCTTGCGTTTTTTGAATTTTAGAGGTAGAATTTTTGAAAAAATCTTGTAATTCCACTCGAGTGGTGATGTAAGCACCACTCATTTCACTAACCAATTGACAGGAACATTTTAAGGAGGATCCTCAAAGAAACACATGAAGAACATCTTTTATTATGGTAAGAAATGGCTCACATTGCAACTTTTTAATTCCCTATCAAGGATCTAGGAGGAGTGACACAAATGCACATAATTCCCCCATTGTCTCTACCAAATTTTCATGGTTTGACAAATGAAGATCTAGATATATTCTAATTTGAGTTTGAAATACTTTGTAGAGGATATGATTATTGTAATAATGAACAAATTTTGAAAGTGTTTGCTCTTACTCTAAAAGGAGCAGCTCTTCGATGGTTCATGAGCCTAGGAGGGAATTGCATCCAAACATGGGAGGACATGAAGAACATATTCTTGAATAAGTACTAAGACTACTGCAAATCCAATGAATATATTTTCGGTATGATACAAGGGGAAGATGAAAGCTTGGAGGACTATGTAGAGCGATTTCGATATAACCTTCAAAAATCAAAGCATAAACATTTGGAAAAAGAGATCTTGAAAACACTCCTTCTTAAAGGAATCAAAGATGAATTTTTAGAACTCTTAAATCTGATAGGAAAAGGTGATGTTTTTTAGTTATCATATGATGATGTTTGTGAATTGTGCATAAGGTATTCAAGAGGAATTTCCAAGGCTGGTAAGAATTCTAGAGAAGTTTCTTCTTTCTTTTCCAAATTTACTACAAGAATAAGAGACATAAGAGCTGAAATCAATGTTTTATTTGAAAATTTTAAATATGATTTCATTAGCTCTCTAAATTCACAATTGAATGTTTTGCAGGTTCAGAAAAATCAAGAATTTGATGAAGTGTTTTTCCCTCATTACCGAAAGGAGCATCCCATAGATAGTTGTTCTTCCTTATCTAATTTGGAAGTGGCATATCAAAGAGATGGGGAAGCTACAACAAGGTCAACAGGTATGGTTCAAAACACTTCCTCTCCATTCTCTTACTTGCATAATCCATTATGGAATACTCATATGTTAGGGCAGCCATGCCAATCTCAATATAACCACCACCAATATTGTCTACAAGCTTGGCATGGTTCACCTTATGATTGCATGACTACTCTCCCTCATCTTGTAGCACAAACACATATTCCAGCTCTTCCACAACATCTTGCTTGCCTATCAAAATCATCCACTCAACCCAATCAACTACATCATCAAGAGGCTCCATTCCCTACACAATCTCCTGCTCAACTCATTCCACACCCTCACCATAATAAAACAGTACAGCATGCTTACAGTGTTGAACTTCAAAATTTACTCACCCTTCCCACCCATTCTATCTCACATGCACTATTGGAGAAAACTTACATTGAGACTCTGAATGTATCAAATCCAAAAATTGTAGAAGTTATGAAAGAAAATGAGGTTTCTTCTAGTTTGCACCACCAAACCATTTTAAAAGCTCAAGAATTTCATGATATGATGGCTATGGGAAATTAAGAAAGTAAAGGATATATTGAAGATTTGTTTCACTCCATCATTTTTTTGCAACATCAATCCATGCTTCAACAATTTTTGGCACCATCTTTTCAAGGGAAGTTGGATTCTCATACCCTAATTTTTATCAACATGCATTTTTCAAATTTGGGTATGTACATACTAGAAGCCTCATTTCTAAAATGGTTCCACTGGAAAAACTCTTATACATAAACATATTCGATTCTCAAAGAAGAGTATGATAGTGGAGAAAATAAAATAAATAATGAAATAAAACAAACACATATTTTTTTTTATTTTTGTAAAAATAGTTTTTTTTTTTGTTGCAACACGCTGTGGAAATCAACATTGATGATAAATATTCTAATTTATTTGTGTATGTAGATGAATTATATTTCAAATAAAAATTCTATAAACACTTATATTCATTTTTATCATCAATATGGAAAAATTGCTTGAATATCATTTTTTTGGCTTGCGGGCTTGATGAAATTTCTGAAAACAAAGTTGGGACAGTCATGTTTTGAGGGACCAAAATTAAATATTTTTAAAACATGTTTCTATCCTAAGTAGAATTTGATGTCTACTTTCCAACCCAATTTGAATCACTCCATTTGGATTTGAAACGAAAAAGTTAGAACCAAAACATTGACAGGGTGTCTAGTAGGCAACTCAAGAACGGTGTTGGGACAGTGAGTTTTTGTAGACCTAAATGACTATATTTTTAAAACTTGTTTCTATGGAAGATTCCTCTATGAAGCTAGCTTCCAAATTAATTTTAATCACTCAATTTTGATATCGTATGAGGAATTTATGACCAGAATATTGACTGCCTAACATAAATCAACACTTTCGAAACTCTGTTTTCTCGGCTGTTCACTAGCGTATTTGACCGATCAGTTCTTCTTGTCTTCAAAACTTGTTTCTATTGGAGATAAATAAATAAATCTACTTTAATATCCAATTTTAATCGGTTCAATCTGCCATTAAATGAAAAATTTATGCTTGAAATATCAACTTTTGGTCTAAGCTAGAAAATCGAAAATGACTCTATTATACAGGTTGTTATAAACAAATTTGACATATCGTAGCATTGAATTTTTAAAAATTTTTTCTATTGGAGATAAAACTTTTAATTAGCTCTCATTTGGCTTTGGAATCACTCAAATCGGATGAAAAACAAAGAAGTTGTGATTGAAACACTGCAGGTTAGCATGATTGGCCACTGCTCTCCCGCAGGTAATAAATTAATTTTACTTTGTCCATGGATTTGTTCTATAGAGTAACTAATTATTAGTTTTTTGCATAATTATTTTATTAGGGGAGCCTGTACACCTCTCTTTCTCTATGATTTAATATTTTATTGCAGGTAGACACTCATTTTTTTGTAGGTCTTAGCAGGACAAAGAAGGTCAATTTATGGACGAGCGATTCTTGAAAGAAATTTTAGTGAAACAAGGGAATTTCATCCAGTTCATTACCTAACAGATTCATAACAAGAAGAAATAAAGAATTGGTTTCCATTTGAAGATTCATGTCACTGCTGCCAAACATTTTTCAAAAAGATCATTTTTTTTTTCCATTAACAAATTGATATTCCCTTAGGAAATAACATCATAGCCGTTGTAACTTAATAAAGTGTTGTTTCTTTTCTGATTTCTTTTATGTTTTTTTGTTTCAAGTGTTGATCCCTCCAAATTTTTGTTTCTGTTCCAATTGAAATTGCACAATAAGGACCCCACCATGCAAGTTTCAGTTGTAGAAGACAATTCTTTGGCAACACCAATTCTGTAAAAATTTACTTTTTCTTGAAACTTGTATATAAAATTGCCTTTCTATTTGATTGGATTCACTTGACAATGGATTTGTTCTTTCCTCTATTTTTTTCCCTTTGCTGTTCCCTACAACAATTTCTGCATGCATTTTCTTTGCTGTTCCCTACTTTTTTGTGTGCCTTTATTTTTCATGTTGTTCCTCTTAAAGAACAGCAGTTGTTCCACTTAAGAATCAGTGCGTTTTTGTGTTTATTTTTGTTGTTTCTTTCAAAAGGAAAAACAATTTCCGTTGATTAGTTTTGCTGTTCCTTTCAAAAGGAACATCAGTTTTGTTGTTCCTTTCAGAAGGAACAACACTTTTGCTGCATGTTTTTGCTGTTCATTTCAAAAGGAATAGCAATTTTGTTGTTCCTTCTGAAAGGAACAACACTTTTGTTGTGTGTTTTTGCTATTCCTTTAAAAAGGAACAACAGTTTTGTTGTTCCTTTCAAAAGGAACAACACTTTTGCTGCGTGTTTTCGCTGTTCCTTTCGAAAGGAACAACATTTTCGCGGATTATTTTTGTTGTTCTTTTCCAAAGGAACATCACTTTTTGAATGCATTTTTCTTGTTTTTTAACAACAATTCTAGGAATTTTTTGAATTCTTCATGAATCTTTGAAAAGAAAACATACAATTTATGCAAGGATACACAAATTAGAGGTTACTAGAATCAGAAAATCAAGAGAAATTGTCATTTTTAAGAAAAAATTTTGTAGTGATAAGAAAAATAAATGACACAACTATCTATATCACTTTGTGTTTTTATTTTCACTAAAACTAATATGATCGAGTATCTTTATCCTGTTGGTTCTTCTCTAAATCTTCACAACTCTCTTTGATTTTTATTTATTGAATAAGAATAAGGGCATAATTTCTCTATTGAGATGTTTAGACTTCTTCCACCATCCCTACTCTTAAGGAGTATTGAGCCACCCTTTATATATAAATAGGGAAGTGCTATATGTAAAGAAAAAGAAAAAGAAAAATCTCTATATGATTACTAACAATTCTATGATATGGCATATGGGGGATAGGGGGTCTCATCAAGAGCCAGCCTACCATGGCCATAAGGGAGCAGTGAAGTGGCATTCTCATTATGGCCACCACACAAGGGATATGATCCAATGGAAAATTCAGAAAAATAAAAAGTCCTTGGAACAGGAGGTCTCATCACGAGCTGACCTGCCCACCTTTCACTCTTTCCTGGTGAATGACATTGCGATTCATATAGTTCCCAATCCAGCATTGTGGCCTCCATCAAAACATCACACAACACTTCCCTAGGCATAAATAAAGGATAATGGTTCCAAGAGTGAGAAAACAACTTTGTCAAGGTTATAGACACCTGTAAGCAACAGAGCTCTGCTGATGGTATTGAAGTCATATTTTTCACAAATCAATAGTAATGATAAACCCTTTTCTTATATCTTTATTTAATATCAAATGAGAGTATGCCCCTAAACCCTTTGTTCGGAACTACTTATGCATGAAATTTATTTATAAATCGATCATAATGGTTTATGTGGATAATGACCGCATAAGTATTTTTTTCACATCAGCTGTTCTTTTCCCTTATTTTCGAATCATTACATAAACATTTCCATATCTACTCACGATTTCAAAATATGCATTGATTTCAATAATGCGATAATTTGTTGATCATATCATAAGTATGTATGCCTTTCCATGCTGTACAATTGTTGTGCAGTACGCTGCTCTTCTATTTGCCACAATATTCATACTGCATTTCTACAAAAGTTTTTCTGCTTAAAATTTTTGCATGCATCTCTTGCCATTCAAAACTAAAACTGTGGATTCAAGAAAATTGCATACAGAATCATGATTTTTTTACAAGAGAACAATAAGTATGGGGGACAATTCTATTCGCAGCACGACCACACTATTGCAACTAACAGTAAAGGCTCACGCAACTTGCAAACACGCACAATTATTCAGACTTGATGTGCTTGCATGGCTTCCACCTTTTGCATCACTTTCAGTATTCGCTCAGCCTACATCAGCTTCAAAAAAGGCCAGTCCCTACATGTCATTACACATTTTTTTCGGAAGTAACACTTGAGGTAAAATAACGTAATTTTCGGATTTATTATGAATTTAGGAGAATTTCATGAAAATCCATTGAGCATTATTTATCATCAGTCATTCCACATCTTTACCATTTCCCATTTTTTAGAGACATCTCATCTTTCATTTTAGGGGAGTGTTGCTTTCCTTCAATTCTTTCTTATGACCATGTCAATAATCTTCTTTATCATCCATTGATATTCTTAGTCATTCTCAACACCTCCCTTATTCCATGTTGTTTTACACCAAGCATAGATTTCAACAAATTGTAGCAACCACCTCTCTTTTTTTTTCTAGCATCGCATGAGGACATGTTAATTCTTTAGTTTGGGAGGGAATTGCTACACACAATGGATGTTTTCTACTCTCTTTTTCGTTTAAGGCATACAATTTCATTTTTATACAGTGTAGAAATTGATTTGCATATATCTTTAAAACTATGAACTGAATTCTTCTGCTTTCTGGATAACAAAGAGGTATCATTAAAATACAAAAACCCAAATAATTTCACACTAAATTAGTTCTTAAAATTTTGAAAATTATGCACTATCACCTACAACCATTTTGTTTATATCTCATGATCCATGCATTAAAACGATTTGATTTTTGAGAAAATGATTAATGAGGGTTATTGTTACTTATGTCACATTTTTCTGCAACTTCATATACATATAGTTGAATGTCAACTGTAAAAATTGTTATGCCTTCATCAAGATTGCTAAAATTGAATATTCATTATTTGAGGAAAAAATCATTTGTTCCATTCATTTCATGAGTTGGGATGAACAAATTTTCTTTGCTTGGTTAATACATGGGTTTTGTTTTTGGGTTGCATGAGGACATGCAATATATTCAATTCTGGGTTGCATGAGGACATGCAATATATTCAGTTTGGGGGTATTTTGGGCCGTGAATACGACCACTTTTTAACACTAATTTCATCCATTTATACTCTTATTTATCATGTAATTTATCATAATTTATCATATAAACCCATTTTATAATTATTTATGCTCTTATGGATAAATATTATTTCTTCTCCTTTATTTTTAATAAATTGATGATTATTATGCATAATTTTATCAATTATGGTTTATTGATATATTTTATAACATCACTCACCATTTTAACCTCCAAGATATTTTCCAGATTGTAGATTTGATCTCCACATCATCATCAAATATTCCAACTCAAAAATTCGCTGGAATAAGGAGTGACAGTTTTGCGGTTGTTATTCTGGACAAATGGAGAAGAATTTGGAAAATCCGGAACATGGGTTTTGTCCAGAACGGACCAAATTAACTTATTTAAAGAAATTTTTACCCAAATTCTGCATGTATTGAGAGAAACAAAAGGTTTTTTGAGCATGATTTTCTCAGATTTACTGTTGCGGCCATCATCCAAATTATCTCAGCTGCAAATCCAAATTCGACTTGCTCTTGTTGAAAGATTGATGGAAATATATTTTCTGGTTGATCAAGTTGTTGGGAACAATCCAATATTGTTATGAGAGATCATATTTGCTATTTAATTTCTCCTCTTTCTGATTATAAAAGGAGAGCATGTATTATGTATTGGAACGATGGAGAGGGGGAGACTTTCCTTGTTGTAATTTTCAGAATTGTGCATCTCTTGTTAAGAGAGTACGAACTGTTTGTAAACATTATTCGTCGCTGATTAATACAAGAGTTCATTTCCATTTAATTTATTAACACTGGAGTAAAGCCCAGTGGCGTTTCACCGGTGGTTGAGGGCCCGGCCCTGGTGGATCGATCTGCTGGTTGTATCATTACCTTTCAATTATTGTCGTGTGATAGTTTGTGGTTGTTCTCATTACATTTGCAAGTTAATTAGTTTGCCGTTGAATTATTGATTGATTTCGTTATGTTAATGAATCGCATTGTTGTTCCGTTTCAGTAAGGACTTTAACTCCTGTATTAATCATCTTTTTAAACCTTACAGAGCATTGTTGTTTAGCATTAGATGTCATGTTCCAATTAATTGTTGTTCTGTTGGATTGTTGTTCATGTCGATTATTATTTAACAACGTTTGTTGTCGACAGGGTTTTGGTGTTTAATAGAATTGTTGTTCGATTTCATTAAGTTAAAGATCTGTTGTTCAGATTCATTAGTTAATATTTTCTGTTCAATTCTTCTAGTTTCAGTTGGTTATTCATTTACATTGCTGTTCGATTTCAGTGTGCTGTTCATTTCCAATTCATTAGTTAACAAATTGCAAAGAGTTTGCTTTTGAAGAGTTTTCTTAGTTTACTTTGAATAGCAGCTTTAGTTCAATTGCTATTTCTCCTTAATTGCTTTAAACGCAGGACTGTCAACTGTAGAGAATATTGGTTATTGCTTCCACGTTCCTAGATTGATTGTCTTTTTTCAGTTTGATTTCAATTGCATCAATTTCTAGAGGAATGAGTTATTGCTACTGTATCCTCGATTGATGTTTGCCGAGTGAATATTTATATTTCAGAGCATTTGAGTTCATGTTATTGTTATTAGATTTAATTTTCAAGCATCCGCTTACTTTTGTATTTGAAACACTATACTACATCTTGCAAGACATTACTCTTGGATAAATTGCCACCTCAGACTGAGTACACTCTTGAAATAAAAATTCGTTCCTGGATTAATAATTAATGTGAGATAAATAGGTGTTAAAAAGATACCTTTTAAGCCTCAACAGTAACTAGTGCTTATGTTTCACGACACTCATTCTATCCATTGTATTATAGCATTATTTTATTCATTTTCAAGCTTTGAATATGAAAAATACAAAAAATTAAATATTTTGAAAAAGAGCAGGAACGAGATATTACTTCCATATTTGATGGAAACTATAGTGTCAGTTGTGTCACCCTTGAAAAAAGCACAAAAAAAAATAAGCTAAGTCTTTTCTCCATTTGGAAGGGTTTATTTTTAGACTTAGGATAAGCCATAACCTTGTTTCATGAGTCATTTCTCCCTCGGTTTGTTATCTCTTCCAATCATATGGAGGGTTTGTTCATGCCTATTGCATGTCAAACTTATACAAAGTTATCATTTGCTGCCATAGTCAACATTAGTCATGATTTTGTTCAAGGGAAGTTAACCTAAGTCGACCTTTCTGCGGTATCCCTTGAATCATTTTCAGTTGGCCTTCCCGGCCTTGTGAGTATCTTGTTCTATCACATCAGATATTTCATCCTTTGCTTGTGCTGGTTGGAGAATGTCCCCACTGACTTCTTGCTGGCGAGTTTTTCTCTTATCGAATATGACATATTGCTCTGAGAGTAAACCTAGAGCTGCACCATGGCCCTATTTACATTATTGATAGGTGACCTTGTGCTCAACATTTGATCATCATCATGGGTCTTTGACTGAGTGGTTTCCCTTATGTTCGACTTCAACTTACATTATCACACCTGAGATTCATGTATTACCTGTATTTCCATTTGACCCTATCGGTGGATATCTCACCTCTTTGTCAGCTTTCATTATTGGTTGGTTCAGAGGGTTTTTTTCGTGCACTAGCTTCATCTTATGCATGCAAAAAATGTACTTCGGGTTGGTTACTTCACTTTACTTCATCCGATTCCTTCCAAACCTTGGCCTACAGGTTACACTCGCACTGGACTGATGTGGGATGCCTTAATGCCTTTGTTCTAGAAGATATTTTCCCATCGACTCCGGGTCATTTCTTTGGGAATAAGGTCTAGAGTAATTTTGACAGTACCTTAGGGTTTGCAGTCATCAGTGGCATACTCTTTGCTATCAATAGTGAGGATACATCATTGCCTCCTGATTGGTAGATTATTTCTAGTGTTTGAATTCAACTCATTCATTCACACTTGCTATATTGTACTAGGGCACCTTGACACTCATTATCATTATTAGTGGGTTGTCTCGCGTTTATTAACGGTATACATCAATGACTGGTAATCAAACAATTTCTCATATGGTCAACTTCAACTCATTTATTCCTATTGTGTAGAATTGTGCCATGGTGATCGGTGAAGACCTCGGGTATGCATCAACATGATTTGGTTCATTTTGACAGCTCCTTTAGTTTTCTGCCAGTGACACCATCCACCCTTATAGTTGTAGTTTCATCACAACAACATCTTATATGTTAGCTCTCAAGTTGCGTGTTGTAACATTTGTTCCACCACTTATGATTTGGTACTTGGATATTTAGTTGTGACTTTTTGATCAGATATCTATTGCAACATCATTGACCAGTCTTCTATATGTGATACATGGACCTGATTTTTACTTTCACTTCTGGGCAGTGATCAGATGATTCACTATGTACTCTACATTTAAGCTATACTTGTATACGTATTGGATCCGCTCTGAACTTCATATGTGGACATGATTTTCTTTCACTGAGCATGGGTATGCCCACCTCAGACATGAGCTATATTTCTGATCTCTCTCATTGGTTTTTTGGCAGGTTGAAATCTGGTGAAGTCCTCTCTAGTCCTTGCAAGGTTCTTTCTATGCACATAATACATTTTGTCCAGCATGTACCCCTTCTGACCTCATATATTAGGGGGAATCTGTTATAACGTCATTTATCACCAGCATATACTTGATGACCTATAAATTGGCCTCGGGCAACCCTTCCCTTTAGACTAGGACAAATTTCTCAAAAAACAGTTTCTTAAAACCCATACGCGACTCTGCCCAAAATTTTCTACGTATACACGCGAGTCCATACATAAAAAACCGTGTATGCCATTTTAAACATTAAAAAAATATATACATTCTCTATTTAATAGGTGATGTTTACGGTTTTTCCAGTAACTTAACCACCCCAGCCCGTCGCCTAACTATTCCCAACTGCAAAAACTAATTTGAGGGAGTATAAAAGCCCCTCAAGGGAATGGCCTAAGGGAAGAAGAGAGAGATAAATATAAATATTATACGCTGTTAGAGCTCTATCCAAGTATGATATATTCCTGTGCCTCCTGTACTTCCTAGATATTTTTAGGAAACTCTTTTTTCCTTGAGATGTTCACTCACCCTATGTGACATCCATTGTGCACGATTCTTGGAAGAAATATTGAGAGGCTGGGGCTGGATGGATCCAGAGGATGGTATGATCGAAGGCTGTGGTAGATTTAAGGTGATCTCTCCATGTTTTTTTACTGTACATGTCATTAATAACATAAGTTCCCTATTGTTCTTGATGTTTATCTGTCAATAATCTTTTATACTTGTGGAATGATCGTAAATTGTTCATTTAATATTGTTTTTATGAGATTATGCATGATTTTCACTAACATATAGAACATATATATGTTGTACAACTAGGATTTTGTGTTTTTTCTTTGTTGATTTACAAATTACAGAGCATAAAGTGTTGCAGGGGGTTTTCACCCCGCTGGATCTACTACAACCGAAGGATATCTGGGTAAGGTCTGCAACTTGTAGATTCTAGTTTAATGCATAAAAGTTGGTTAAGTGAGCCCTTCTTGTAATGACATGCCCCTGATCTGTGAAGGTTCGTCAACCCAATACCTTTAGGGTAACATTTCCCGAAATAATGATTCCATGATTAATATACAATAGAAGATAGAGGGGTTTTGAGCAGTAAGCTTGCCCCAAGAAATTATCTGTGTTGTGGTTTGACTTGATTCTTTCTTTGCTTCATGTGATTGGCGATTTTGTTTAATTTCCACAATTTATTTGTAGAAGCGATTCAATATATATCTTTAGCACATTGTTAGATCAGATTGAATCCATTGATATACATATGTTTGTATAATTTCTACATGGTATTAGAGCACATGAAATCACTATAATGGAGGAGAAGCTGAGTTTGTGACTGAACATACTTCGAATTTGCAGAAGACATTCTTGGTGCGACAGGAAATTCAGGATCGAAATGGATTTCAATGGCTTGATATTAGAGCATGCACTCGAGGGAAGCTCTAACTATATTTCTTGGAAAGACAGGATGGAGGCAGTACTGGAGGACAATGGGTTGAAAGAATTAATTGACAATGATGTTCCCAAAACCACTGTAGAAGATGCTGCAAATATTGATGCCTGGAAAAAGAACGTTGCAAAGGCGAAGATGATCTTATTTGAGGGAGTACGAGACCACATTGTCTGAAGTCTCCATGGAAAAGCCACACCATATGGAATGTGGAAATATTTGACAAATCTATTTCAGAGCAAGAATGATCATATAAAATTGGCACTAAAGGATAAACTCAGGAAGATTAAAATGGGGAAAGGCGACACCATGTCGAAATATTTAACAAAGTTTATCCAATGTTAGGATGAGATTGGGAGCGTCAGCGTTACTGTTGCTGATGATGATTTGGTGAGCCTAGCTCTTCTAGGAATTCCCAAGTGTTGGAATAGTTATCAGGACTCTGTCAAGGGAAGGGAAAAGTTTCCATATTGGGAACGAATTTGGTTGGATTTGGTGTAAGAATAATTCAAGCAGAATAATAGATATGGATATTCATCCAAGAAAGAAGATGAAGAATATTGTGCTTTGGAATCCAAGGAGAAGAAATGGAAAAGAAATAAATTCCATTCCAAATCCGAGTCCGGTAAAGATGGAAAGAAGTGTGACAAGTCCATAGTGAAGTGTTTTCACTGTCACGAGCATGGACATTATGTCACTAATTTTCCACAAAAGAATAAGAACAAGAAGGCTTCAATATCTACAGCTGGTGAGGCTTTGGCCTTGCAATTTGAGCTTTAATTATTGCTCATTGCATGCATGGTGTCAAGTGCAATGGGATCAGTGTGCTACTTGAATAGTGGCGGTTCCTTTCACATGACGGGAGACAAAGAACTTTTCAGTAGCTTGGAGGAGAAGGACCTCTAGATGCATATCGAAATGGGTTTTGATGGTAGGTACAATGCTACCGGATTGGTACCGTTACCTTCTAGAGACATAAATTTAAACCCTTTCAATTAAAATATGTAATGCATATAGTAAGCTTGAAGAAAATTTAGTCTCAGTTGAAATGTTGGAGGATAAAGGCCTATGATGTTATTTTCAGTGAAGGAAAAGCTTTCCTGTGACACAAAACAACAGGAAAAGCCAAGAAGATTTTGATTCAAGTTAAGAATCTCTATAAACTTGATGTATATGTATGCGCAACATTGATGGGTAAGGCAGACAAAGTGGTGAGCCGGGATGAGGGTGAGTTATGGCACAAGATATTGGGCCATCTTCACCATGGAGCCTTGAAGGTCATGCAACAGATTTCTACGAGTCTTCCTAAGGGTACACTTGTTTAGTCAATCACATGCAAGGGATGTACTATGGGGAAGTATGCAAAGGCCACTTTTCATGAGAAGGAGAAATGAGCCTTGGAGATTGATGAGAGAGTTCACTCAGATGTGTGTGGACCATTCTCTACTACTTTGAAAACAAAGCATAAGTACTATGTGACATTTTTTGATGAATTTTCTTGAAAGTGCTGGATCTAATTCATGCAGAATAAAGATCATATGTTCTCAAAGTTTCTTGAGTTCAATGCACTGGTGGATAAAGAAACGAGGAAGCATGTGAAGGCTCTTAGGAGCAAAAATGGTGGTGAGTACATCTCAAATAAATTCAAGAACTTCTGCATAAAAGAAGGAATTTAGAGAGAATTGATTGCGCCTCATAACCCACAACAGAATGGGGTCACATATTTAAAGAAAAAAATAATTGTGGGTGCATCAAGAGTGATGTTGCATGATTAGGGCCTACCATTTCATTTGTGGGTGGATGCATGCAACATAGGTATTTGTGCAAAACCACTGTCCTTATCAGATACTTGGCATGAGTACACCAAAAGAGGCTTTTAACAGTAAGAAACCTGATGTTTCACATTTTAAAATTGTTGGATCATATGTTTATGTGCATGTGACCAAAGACACCAGGAAGAAGATGGAACCAACAACTAATATTGTGATATTTTTGGGGTACACTGAAACTCCCCACAACTATCGGGTGTATTTTCCAAACATCAGAATGACTGTTGTGCGACAGGATATAAAATTTGGTGAGGAGAAAGGCATGTGATTTTCCCTTGAGAGGAAGTTGGATTTGCATGCATAGGAGGAACTCTTGGTTCCAAAGGATGAACCTCAAGATGTGGAGAAGCCACATGCGGAGGATCATGGAGTGGCAAAAAACACTCATGTAGAGACATCCACTAGAAATGGTAGAAGGCACACCACAGAAGCTGATAAATTGAGACTTGATGCAATAGAGAATGTAGGAGCCCCTACTTCACTGCACAGACAGAGACAGTATCTAGATAGGTTTACTGGACACATGGCTCTTATGAGCAAGTGTATTGTGACAAAACCATATTTCTTTCAGGAGGAATTTCAACAACCAATTTGGGTTGATGCTATGGTAGAGGAGTATGATTCCATTGTCAAGAACAATGCATGGGAGATTGTCCCAAGATCGGTCGGTAAATTGGTGGTTAGATCTAGATGGATCTATAAGGTGAAGCAGGCTGCTGATGGGAGTGTGGAGAAGTACAAGGCCAGATTTGTGGCCCTAGTATTCTCACAAGTTGAGGGGATATACTATGATGAGACTTTCACACCAGTTGCGAGGTACTCTTCCATTAGATCTATCCTTGCACTCTTAGCGTAGATGGGTTGGCGCATTCATCATATGGATGTGAAAACTGAATTTTTCAATGGATTTATTGAGAAAGAAGTTTACATAGAGTAGCCAAAAGGTTTTGAGATCTTTGAAAGTGAGTCACATGTGTGTCGACTCAAGAGAGCACTATATGGGCTGAAGCAAGTACCTCGTGCTTGGTACACTTAGATTGACAGCTATTTCAATGGGTTGGGCTTCACCAAAAGTGAAGTGGATGAAAACCTATACAAAATTGTGGTTGATGGTAAGCTCTTGATTATCATACTTTATGTTGATGATATAATTTTTATAGGTGATGAGAAGCTGATAAACTCATGCAAGGAGGATCTTGCAAGGGAGTTTGAAATGAAGGACACGAGACTCCTTCACTATTTCCTTGATTTGAAAATATGTCAACGAGATGGTGAAATTTTTGTTTCTTAAGGCAAGTATGCAAAAGAGATACTGGGTAAGTTTCACATGGAGAGATGTAAACCCATGGAGACTCCTCTTCTAGGAAATTGGAGGAAAGATGATGTTAATTCTAGAGAAGTAGTAGATGCTACTGTCTATAGGAAATTAGTGGGTTCACTGATGTAATTAGTGAACACCAGATCAAGCATTTTCTACACAGTTAACCAGCTGAGTCAAGCTATTGTTAAGCCGACCAAGCTATTTTGGAAGGTGGGGAAGCATATCTTGAGATATGTCAAGGGCACTGCAGAGTATGGATTATGGTATAGACAGAAAGAGGGAGTCCATCAGACAGAAAGAGCACATTAGGAGGGATCTTCAGCAGATTATCGACAAAAATTTCTTGGTACAGCATGAAGTAGTGATCTGTGGAACTCAGTTCAACTGAGGTAGAGTACATCGCAACAATTCAAGCTGCATGTGAGGCCATCTGGATGAGAAATATCTTGGTTGGTTTGTTTGGTTCTCAGATGGATCCGACATCGATACATTGTGATAACCAGAGTTGCATTAAATTCTCGGTTAATCTAGTGTTTCATGATAGGTCCAAGCACATAGACATCCAATAGCACCATCTGAGATATTGTGTTCTGAGGCACATAATGTTACTTCATTACATTCCCACGAAAGATTAAGATGTAGATATTTTGACAAAGGCGCTCACCAGGAGAAAATTAGAATACATAGAGGCATGATCGGGGTGGAAGATAATCCCTTTCTTGTTGAGAGGGAGTGTTGAAGTCCAATAAGAAATTGCAACAAACACACTAGTGTTGGACCAATAGGTGCTAGTAGCACCTACACTAATGTGGGGGAAATTTTGTGCAGTGTCTAATTTAATTTTACCTTAATTAAATTGGATAATAAAATGTAATCTTATCTCATGATCACTTGTAACAGTTAACTGAGTGTGATAAACTCAGTTAGCTCATGTATTTCGAGTTAAGGATGGTTGGTGAGGCATGCCGAGTAATTCTATTAGTTATGGAGTTCAAATTGCAGTTGGTGCATTAATTTAATGCATGTTTAATCAATTAACTTAGTTAGATGAGTTAGAGTCATTTGAACTAGTTGTAATTGTTTGCTGCACTAGTGAGAGATCAAGTGAATTAAATATTATTTAATTCACAATCAATGATCTATGATGCAACTAATGATTTACTATTAATAGCTGCATGCATGTCAGTTCCAGTGGAGACCTAGTTGAGACAAAGGTGAAAGGGAGGTTAACTATTAGCCGTGTGATTGGTAGGTTGCTTGCATGCAACCAGACATCCATTGGAGTGCCCATGATCCTTGCGCAGTTTAGGAAGGTCAAAATTCCTAAAGAATAGGGATTTAATTCATCAGGAATTGCACAAGCAAGGTAGGTTGTTTAGAGGCTGAGAATTTTATGCAGGGGCATGAGGCTTAAAGACAAAATACTTCATCAATTATTCCAAAAATTCAAAAAAAAATTACAAGCAGAGGTGTTGGTACCTTTAGCTGTCAAATTACAGTTGTAATAGATAGGGTTGAACTAGTATTTAGGAGGATTGAGCAGTTTTAGATTTGTTTCAGCATGTTTAGCTTCAGTTGATAGAATTTAGGAAGATATTATGTAATTAGGATTTTTTCTAAATTTGATCAATTCACTCCTCAAAAGGGAGGTTGATTGTTATGTAAAAGAATTATAAATTGTAACCTATGCAATGAAGGAATTCAGAATTGGTAGTAGAAGAATGATTGTGAGGGTTTTGGCCTCTGTTTTAATAAAATGGCCGTATTTGTTTAACCATTGTTATACTTGGAAAATCCCCGAAGGGTTCATTCCGTCGAATTCATTGAGTTATGGTTTTTTTGTGTAGAAATGGAAAGCGGTTAGTCTCTGTGTGAAGGAGGGTTTTAATTCTTCGAAAACCCATTTAAATTCATATTCTTTGTGTATGAATTGACTGTATTAACCTCTGTGTAATACGGGTTTGGAGAAAAATTGAAGTTCTGGTTTCTTTGGTTGAATCAAGTGATATTGGTCTATGTTATTAGTTTCACAGCGAAAAGGAGGGTTCTAAGAGAAGTTACGGTTTAAAAACTAAAACAACGGGAAATCCATGTTTAAAATGTGATTTAAACAAAATTTGAAGTAAAGCGGTTTTGTAAAACCAAACCACTAGTTTCATGCCACTTTTGACACATGAGTGGTTTATTTCATTTCGAACGTGATCAAATAAGAATTTGACACGTCACGGTAAAAATAATACCCATTTCATGTTGCAATTGATTGATAAGGTTCGGGGGTCGATTGAATGTGACTGTCGTCCGATTAGGATTGGTGGAGATCCAATGGTAATTGCACTGGAAGCTGCGTGGGAGTTAATCAAAGGTATGGACCCGATAAATTATGAAACAGAGCTTTATTAAAGTTTGAAGTCTGACATATTTCTGAAGGTTTATTCAATATAATTTCATTAAAATTTTTGAAATCCGGATATATGTTACGAAAGGGTTAAACATGGTTTAGCCCTTTATTATATCTCCGAAGGGTTAAAGATTGCCAAAGGTTTTAATATTATTTCCGAAAGTCTTAATGTTATTTCCATGGAGTTCTATTAAGAGTTGAGGTCAAAAATACATTGCTAAGAAGGGTTTCATTGTTATCAAATTGCATTATAATATTACATTGCCGAAGATTAAACATTGGTTAAAATGGGATATAAAGTTTTGAAGGGTTGTAACCATTGATTTAATACTGTTTAAAAGTGCATTGTTATGTTATGAAAGGATAATGGGATTTTAGCTTCCAATGTGCATTTTATTAATTTTATCAACAAATTTGATAAGTTTTGATGACCGAGAGTCAAAAAGGAGATCAGGATCAGATTCCTCCTGAATTAGAAAATATTGTAACCAAGTTTGAAGAACTCTTCTTAAGGCCTGCACCCACACTGCCATTATTTGTGGTATCATAGCATTCTTTAGAGAATTTTTTAGATACTGGACAAGCTTCCAAAAGTCATAAAAATAAATCCAATATGGCTTTCAGAATTGGTAGAGGTGGAGCTGGTAGAAGAAGAGGTAGACCAGTTGCAAATGCAAAAGTACTAGAGACTATGTAACAAATTCAAGCTAGATTGGAAGCAATAGAAGCAGGACACTAGAGAGATCCTGAAGATGTTAGTGAACCTGAAGCTGAAGAAGAAGAAGAAAATGTTGAGCTTACTCCTGATATGAGATTCTTTAAATCAGTTTTAGGATCTACATCCAGGCCTAGAATTGAAGTATCAACTTTTGCAAGAGGATTGAATCTAGAAGAGTTGATAGATTGGATCAATGAAATGAATAAATGCTTTTATTATGAAGAGATGGGTGAAGAAAAGAGAGTTAACTTTGTTTTCACAAGGTTGAAAGGACATGCAACACTTTGGTGGGATGGAGTGCAAGAAAAGAGAAGGAGAGTTGGTAAGCAGCCAATCAAGAATTTGAACAGAATGGTAGCAAAGCTGAGAGGTAAGTTTTTGCCTAGTGATTATCAACTTTCATTTTTTAGAAAAATGCAGAATCTTAGACAGAGATTAATGACAGTAAAATAATACACAGAAGAATTTTACAAAGTGAACATAAGAGCAGGATAAATTCAAGATACAACAGAGAAGATTTCCAGGTACACAAATGGTCTCAGAATGGAGATCCAAGATGAGATAAGTATATTGTCTCCTAAGACAGTAGAAGAGGCTTACCAGATGGCCTTAAAAGCTAAAGAAAAGCTCTCGAGAAAGCAATCTGCCAAAGGAAGAGGTACTTTCTAAGGAAAAGGAAGTCAAGGTGGTAGAGGAAGATCTACAACACCAAGAGATAGAGCTAGCAACAACTCACCTCAGCATGCACCCACAGAAGGTGATGCAAGTGGCAGAAGGAGTTCGTATAGAGGAAGAGGAGGCAGAAATAGAGGAAGAGAAGTTAGATGTTACAGATGTAACAAATTAGGACATAGAGCCTATGAATGTCCAGAGAAGGAGAATGTGGGGACAAATCAGAGAAATTTAATTGTTGCTCAGATTGGAGAAGAAGCAACAAAGTTACCTGAAACAGAGAAAGAAATTGTGCCAGAGAAAGGAGAACCTTTGGTGGTTAACAAAGTTTTGTTAAAGAAAACAAAGGAAGGCGCTGAACCAATACAGAGAAATAATTTGTTCAGAAGTGTGTGCAAAGTTCAAGGGAAATGCTGTAAATTGGTCATTGATAGTGGAAGTATAGATAATCTGGTCTCTACAGAGGTGATAGAGAAGTTGAAATTGAAGACAAGGTAACATCCAACACCCTACAAGGTGTCATGGCTTCAGAAGGGACATCAATTGATTGTAAAGGAACAATGTGAAATAGAATTGCAAATGGGCAACTACAAAGATAAAATCATGTGTGATGTGATGCCTATGGATGTGTGTCACATATTGTTGAGTAGACCTTGGCAGTATGATAGAGAAGCAGTACATGATGGAAAGAGAAATACTTACAAGTTTTTCAAATATGGTATGAATCAAACATTGTTACCTATGGAAGAAAAAGATGCATCAAGTAAAACGTCTGATTCAAAGGCTTTATTGTTGAGTGGAAAAGAATAATTGCAGTAGATTGAAGATGAAGAGGTAAATTTTGCTTTAGTTTGCAAACCTAAGGTAGTGTTTACTTCTACTAAAATTTCTGATTTGCCAATTAAAATTCAAGAAATGTTGGAGAGTTACTGTGATATTATTGTGGATGATTTTCTTGTTGAATTACCATCTGTAAGAAGAATCATCCATCAAATAGATTTAATTCCAGGATCAAATCTACGAAACAAAGCAGCTTACTCAATGACTCCTACAGAAATTGAAGAAATCAGAAAGCAGGTGCAGGAATTGGTTGACAAAGGTTTGATTAGAGAAAGTTTGAATCCTTGTGTAGTAATTACAGTATTAAGTCCAAAGAAAGATGGAGGTTTGAGAATGTGCACTGATTCAAGAGAAATCAACAAAATAACAATTAGGTATAGATTTCCTTTACCTAGAATTTAAGATTTGATGGATTGTTTGAGTGGAGCAAGATATTTTTCAAAATTAGACTTGAAAGTGGGTATCATCAAATTAGGATAAGGGAATGTGATGAATGGAAGACAACCTTTAAAACAAATGAAGGATTGTATGAATGGATGGTAATGTCTTTTGGTTTAACAAATTCACCTAGTACCTTTATGAGGCTCATGAATGAAGTATTAAAGGAATTTATTGGTAAATTTGCAATAGTATATTTGGATGATATATTAATTTACAGCAAAACAAAGGAAGAACACCTAAGAGATCTTAATTAGGTCTTAAGGAAGTTACATCAATAGAAGTTACTGATAAATTTAAAAAAAAAAAATTCATGAAGGAAGAATTGGTATATCTGGGTTTTGTTGTTTCTGCTGAAGGATTAAAAATGGATCCAGAGAAGATAAAGGCAATTGTGGAGTCGCCTTCACCAAAAAAAAATTTTGAGGTAAGAAGTTTTCACGGTCTTGCTAGTTTTTATAGAAAATTCATAAGGAATTTTAGTAAGCTCAATGCACCTATCATTGAAACCATAAAGAAGGACAAACAACCATTTAAATGGACTGATGAAGCTGAAAGGAATTTTCAGTTCTTGAAGAAAAAGATAATTGAGAAAATTGTCTTAGTTTTTCCTGATTTTAACAAACCTTTTCAAGTGAAATGTGATGCCAGTGGAGAAGCTATTGGGGTTGTATTAAGCCAAGAAGACAGAACTGTAGCATATTTTAGTGAGAAGTTGAATGAAACAAGGAGGAATTATTTTTCAGATGACAAGGAATTTTATGCAATTGTACAGTCATTGAAGAAGTGGAGACATTATTTAATGTCTAAAGAATTTGTGCTATATTCAGATAATCATGCTTTACAGTATATATGTAGCAGCCTAAATTGAATCAAAAACATGCAAAATGAGTTGAATATCTTCAAAGTTTTAACTTTGTATTGAAGCATATAAGTGGTCAAGAAAATAAGGTAGTTGATGCCTTGAGTAGGAAAAATATTCTTGTTCAAGAAAGTCAAATTGAAGTGTTAGGTTTTGATTTTCTTAAAGAACTCTATAAAAAAAATTTGGATTTCAAAGAAGCATTTGAAGCTTTCTGTAATCCTGTTTTGATAGATAGAAGTCAGTGGTTAGATTATTTCTTGAAAGAGGGTTTACTGTTCAAAATAAATCATTTGTGCATACCAAATTGTTCTAGGAGAGAAAATTTAATCAAGGAAAAACATAGTGGTGGACTTGCTGGACATTTTGGTGTTGATAAGACTTATGAGCAACTAAGTCATTTTTATTTTTGGCCAAAGATGAGATCTGAAGTGGAAAGGTATGTGAAGAATTGTAAAATTTGTCAACATGCAAAAGGGAAAATTCAAAATGCAGGTTTGTACATTCCATTACCTATTCCAGACAGACCTTGGGATATGGTAAGTATGGATTTTGTTTTTGGATTGCCTAAGACACAGAGAGGAAATGATACAATTTATGTTGTAATTGATAGATTTTAAAAAATGGCACATTTTATTCCATGTTATAAAACAAGTGATGCTACTCATGTTGCCAATTTGTTTTTCAAGGAAATTGTCAGATTACATGGGTTACCTAAAAGTATTGTTTCTAATAGAGATACCATATTTATTGGTCATTTTTGGAGGAAATTGTGGAAGAAGCTTAGTACTAAACTTAGTTTCAGCTCAGCTTATCACCCTCATACTGATGGGCAGACTGAAGTAGTGAACAAAAGTTTGGGTAATCTTTTCAGAAGTCTTGTAGGAGAACATCCTAAACAGTGGGATCATATTTTACCACAGGAAGAATATGCATATAATGATTCACCTAACAAAAGTACAGGACAAAGTCCATTACATATAGTTTATGGAATGCATCCAAGAGGAGTATCTAAATTGAGGGACTTGGGAAAAGCAGAAATGAGAAGTGCTGAAGGAGAGGAGTTTGCTTCAGAAATACAAGCAATACATGAACATGTAAAGCAATAGCTACAAGACAACAAAATCAAGTACAAGAATATAGTAGATTTGAGAAAAGAGAAGTTAATTTTGAACTTGGTGATTTGGTTTTAGCACACTTGAGGAAAGAAAGATTTCTAAAGAAGCAGTATAACAAATTAAAATTCAAAAAGATAGGACCATGCAGGATATTAAGAAAGTTTTCTGCAAATTCCTATGAAATTGAATTACCTTCTGATATTGGAATATCTCCAATATTCAATGTTGTTGATTTGTACAGATATGAAGATGGTGGCACAGATGAAAGACTAGAAGACAGAGAAAATATTGACTGGGTAAAACAGTTACCCACAGCAAAGACATTACAGCCAGAGAGGATCTTAGACAAGAAAGTGTTTAAGAAGACCAGAGGATAGGAGTATTTTCAGTACTTGATCAAGTGGAAGGATCAACCAATTAAAGATGCTACCTGGATGAAAGAAACCATGCTGCAGAAACTGGGCAGTTCTGTGGAGGAGCTCATGGATAGGAGCCCATGAAGATTTTTGTCCTCGGGAGTCTAATGCAGGGGCATGAGGCTTAAAGACAAAAGACTTCACCAATTATTCCAAAAATCCAAAAAAATGTTACAAGCAAAGGTGTTGGTACCTTTAGCTGTCAAATTACAGTTGTAATAGATAGGGTTGAACTAGTATTTAGGAGGATTGAGCAGTTTTAGATTTGTTTCAGCATATTTAGCTTCAATTGATAGAATTTAGGAAGACATTATGTAATTAGGATTTTGTCTGAATTTGATGAATTCAATCCTCAAGAGGAGGTTGATTGTTATGTAAAAGAACTATAAATTGTAAGCTCTGCAATGGAGGAATTCAGAATTGGCCGTAGAAGAATGATTGTGAGGGTTTTGGCCTCTGTTTTAATAAAATGGAAGTATTTTTTTAACTATTTTTATACTTGGAAAATCCCCGAAGGGTTCATTCCTTCGAATTCATTGAGTTATGGTTTTTTTATGTAGAAATGGAAAGCGGTTAGTCTTTGTGTGAAGGAGGGTTTTAGTTCTTTGAAAACCCATTTAAATTCATATTCTTTGTGTATGAATTGAGTGTATTAACCTCTGTCTAATATGGGTTCAGAGAAAAATTGAAGTTCTAGTTTCTTTGGTTGAATCAAGTGATATTGGTCTATGTTATTAGTTGCACAACGAAAAGGAGGGTTCTGAGAGAAGTTACGGTTTAAACTGTAAAAGAGTGGGAAATCTTTGTTTAAAACGTGATATAAACAAAATTTGAAGTAAAGAGGTTTTGTAAAACCGAACCACTGGTTTCACGCCGCTTTTGACACATGAGTGGTTTATTTCATTTCGAACGAGATCAAATAAGAATTTGACATGTCCCGGTAACAATACCGCCCATTTCACGTTGCAATTGATTGATAAGGTTCAGGGGTCGATTGAATGCGATTGCCATCTGATCAGGATTGGTGGAGTTCCGACAGTAATCGCACTGGAAGCTGCGTGGGAGTTAACCAAAGGTATGGACCCGATAAATTATGAAACAGAGCTTTATTAAAGTTTGAAGTCCGGCATATTTCTGAAGGTTTATTCAATAGAATTTCATTAAAAATTTTGAAATCCGGATATATGTTGCAAAAGGGTTAAACATGGTTTAAGTGCTTTATTATATATCCGAAGGGTTAAATATTGCCAAAGGTTTTAATATTATTTCTGAAAGTCTTAATGTTATTTCCATGGAGTTCTATTAAGAGTTGAGTTCAGAAATACATTACGAATAATGGTTTCATTGTTATAAAAGTGCATTATAATATTACATTACCGAAGATTAAACATTGGTTAAAATGGGATATAAAGTTCCTAAGGGTTGTAACCATTGATTTAATACTGTTTAAAAGTGCATTGTTATGTTATGAAAGGATAATGGGATTTTAGCTTCCAATGTGAATTTTATTAAGTTTATCAACAAATTTGATAAGTTTTGATGACCGAGAGTCAAAAAGGAGATTAGGATCAGGTTCCTCCTGAATTAGAAAATATTGTAACCAAGTTTGAACAACTCTCCTTAAGGCCTGCACCCACACTGCCATCAGAATTGGCTAAGTGTTAGCCAATTTTGTCTAGGACAGTGTGAAACAGTTAGCAGAGTGCATGAGACTCTTGTTAGAAAAGTGAATTGTAATTGTTTAATGATTCCATGGTTAATATACAATAGAATATAGAGGGTTTTGAGCAGCAATATTTCCCGAGGAAATTATTTGTGTTGTGGTTTGATTTGATTCTTTCTTTGCTTCATGTGATTGGTGATCATGTTTAATTTCCGCAATTGATTTGTAGAAGCGATTCAATATCTATCTTTAGGACATTTTTAGATCGGATTGAATCCATTGGTATACATATGTTTGTATAATTTCTACATATGTCAGTGCCTTGTCGAATGTTTCATATTGTGAGTGTCTTAGTCATGCATAGCTTAAAAGTTTCGACTTCCACCTTTTTCGATGTGCGATCAAGTTTTCTATAATACTTAAAATTAAAATGGCAGAGGGGAATATATCGATGTTTTATCACTTCAGAAGATCTTAAGAAAAAGCTTCATTTGATTTTTACAATGCAATATAATTATTCCTTTAGAGAAGTTGAGATGTGAGTATGTGCGATGAAAAACTGCAATGGAGTGATTGCGATATCAAAGAATAGTCATATCAGAGATTAGAGAATAATTATTCTAGAGATTAGAGACGCTGATATTATTCTTGTGATAACGAAAATGCTATAAATTATGTGGCTCATTGGTGGGACTGGCTTTGGATTTTATAAGAGATTGACAATCGAAATATTTAAGCATGAGTTGTAACATTGTTGATATGCTAATGCAAAATGAAGAATGGACCTGATAGTTTTATTATATGGATTTAATTTCATATCGAATCTGGGACATCAGAACTTTTAAACATACACCCCTACCAAACTTGCGATTTATGAACGAATGCGATATCTTTCATAACTGAATTTAAATGTCGTATCAGATTCGGGGTGGTGTGGGCATCACGATTTTTGGAAAAGTAATTTTATCAGAGAATAAGAAAGAAATAATATCAAAAGAATTGCATCAGTGGTTTCTTATCAAGTAATGGTAAGATCTGCCTCCGATAAAATATTTTGATACAAAGGATTTCGTGACATAGAGGATGTGATATCAGAAGGAAAGGTTCATCACAGATGGAAGGGAATGGGAATAACAAGGGATCAGAGATATTTGGAGTATGATCATTTGATAGCCTCTGATATGCGAACTGAAATATATGACGTGCCATATGTGGGGCCGATGATTTCTTAAAGTATTCAATTAAAAAAAGAAAGCGATTATTATACTTTTTCTTTTTAAATAAATAACCCTTGAATAATTTAATTAGCTGTCGGATTATCTGATCAGAAAGTAATTTTATCATAACTTTCTTATGAAGATAGTTTATGAAATATAATTATCCGATATGATTCTTCCAAGAATTTATTAAGGCTTACCAATATTTCAATGAATAGAAGTAAAATTAGATAATCCTCAAATTTAAACGAAATCATAAATACTTCTCTGAACATGTTTCGGATTTAAAAAGATCTGGTTGCTTGCTTATCTTGAGTTTTCATAATCAAGTCAATGAAGACCTGCAAACAAAATAAAATAGAAATAAGAAAAAAACTTTGAAAAGTAAAACAAACAATAGATGATGGTGAACATGCAAACACATACCTGGAAGAAAATTGACTGTAACTTTTACCTCATGAAGTTTCAAGTTCTTCCAAATTTTCTCAAAATTGGCATATTTTCAACATCACCTACTTATTTGATCTAAAAGTGCCAAGTAATGAGTTTTCATATTGCATCCACTTCAAATTTACATCAACAGACAAGAGTGGTAAAAATGAGTTCTTCATAATTACTTGTGAATAAAAATTTGTCAAGTTGTAGAAAATTCTTGGAATTTCTTCATGTAATTAATGTGATGAATTTTGAAAAACAAGACAATTTAAGGCTTGAAAAATATGTATGATTTGATAATTCAAGAGCTTCAAAAATTTTCTAAGCTTCTTCTTTTTTAAAATGATAGGGGATGCCCAGAAGAATTCAGATTCATTATTTTCTTATTGACAATCTAAAATAATGAAATAAATGAAGACAAAAAATAAAATTAATCTATTCCTATTTCTAACTTAATGAAGGAAACATGACTAGGTATAGTCATACTTCCAATGTAACCATGTAAACATTTTAATTCCTACATGTATGTATATGTAAAACATTAGTAATAAAAATGCAAATATAACTAAACTAAGGGAACAAAATTTGAAAGTAGAATGTACAGTCATTTGAAATATAGTTATAGAAAGCAACTTATTCATAATTACCTTCTATTGAAATATATTTTCCAGTTGAATTTCAATTGGATCATAGAAATCTGGATGGTTTCCATTATTGATTCAGAGAGGTTCAAAAGAGGGGATTACAGGCCCGATTGTGAATAATAAATTTTAGATTCCATGGCTTGCAAGATTTTGTTAGTGTTATATTCAAGTGTTAAATTATTAACGATCTTTCGTGAAGGAAAAATTTCCAAATGTCTTTCAAATGGATCAATAAAAAATGGATGGAAGTGCGATAAATCCAACAAAAGATTATTAATTGAATTAGATTTTTGGTCATATTGTGAAAACACACTCTCTTGTTGGCACTGCTTTCGAGAAGAAATAAGTAATTGATAAGAAATGAACATCAATTGAAATTGGAAATTCAACAGCTCTGGACATTCACAATTATAATTTGAATCTTCAATTTTCCATTGAAGTATTGCATTAATTGAGTGTTCAAAATTGAGCTTCTCAATATGCCAGCATAAAGTATCTAAAAATATAAGACTAAAAACAGAAAATAAAGCTGAAGTAAAAAATAAATGATGGAATAATAACAAAATTGAATCATAGTTTACACTGGTGTTACAATTATTGTTACAACACAATTGAGACCGACTTAAAACAATTTCCTTTTCACAAAAATTGGGCAGAATAATGTAATCATAATGATTTCTGATATATGAATTCGAGAGAGGGTTATGAGTATGAATATGAATGTGAGGCTGATCGTCTTTAAATCATAGATTGAAATGATTTCTTGAATGCTGAAATCATGAATATGGTTAATTTTCTGAAAATGAGAATTATTTGAAACATTTTCTAAACTAAATTGTTCTTCATTTTCAAATGTGATTCGACTTTGATCATGAGGATTCAATTGTCCAGAAGACAGGTCAATAACCTCAATGTCAAAGTAGCTATCATAAATGACCTCAAGACATTGATTAGAATTCCCTTTGATCTCATTCAATGTATCAAAACAAGAAGACATATTGAGCTCATGTTTATTAATGCCAAGAGAATGATCAATAATTAATTCTCTATCTTGATAAAAACTAATCGGAAATTCATATAGATCAGCCTCTTTATTTTATGAAATACCTTTAGAGTGAAGATAGGATAAATTGCTATTAGAAAAATTATTAGGATAAAGGGAAAAATATGAATATGAAACAATGCATTTGAAAATGTCTCTATTTGAGAACTCTTGTGTATCTTCTTCATTGAAAATTTCAGATTTAAGATCATTTACTTGGCTACTTGTGTTTTTTTGAAGAATGTTGCTTTGCTGTCCTAAATTTGGAATTTTCTCATTGTAAAAAAATTCACAAATCTGTACAATTGATTGCGTATTATTGGAAACTGTAATCGTTGCGTGTACTTGCCGGATTATGCTCTGATTTTCTAATTCTAACTCACACGGATTTTCAGATTTCAAAGCAGTATCTTCTTCAAGATTTTTGCTGATATCTTCTTGCATTTTAATAGAGAGATTTTCCGAGATGTGGTACTAGTTCATTAACATGTGAAGGTGCACCTTGATCATTATCAATACTGTAGGAAGTGTGCACTAAATGAAGGAATTGGTCATACATAATAGAGGCCACTTCATCATCATTTGTTTGCACCTCCATATTCGAATTTTCATTAATGTTAATGAAATTGGAAGGAGATTGAGAAAAGCTTGAAATAATTTCACATGGATTATGAATGGAAAGAAGAGAGAAAATATGTTTAATCTAATAATTCATATTTCGAAGGTTTGTCTTCAATTTTAAATTTTAAACAATCTAAATGAAATTTAATTATAAAATCAATTAAAGACTCACTTTCAATCCTTCGTAGATCTTCAATTTCGTTACATACTTGCTTGTAGTCATATCCATCAAATTTACGAAGGAATATTGTAATAAATTGATCCCAACTATGAATTGAGGCAACTAGAAGTGATTGACACCAACTTTTGGCTTTTTCGAATAATGTAAGAGTAAAAATCCTACATAAAATACCTTCATCAATTTCATGGAAATTAAAATAAATTTTTGAATGAATTGTAAAGTGTTAGTCATCAGTATTTTTCACCTATTGATGATGACTAGTGTTTAAAGCCAAGTTTTCTAGCAGCTGATCTCCAATTTGTCAAATTTGTCAGCTAGAAAACACCCATAAACATTTCTTCCCTCCTACCTTTCCAATCAGCCCATGATGAGATAAAACCTAATTTTCAAGCCCTATCTAGCCTCATTCATGCAAACTTGTCCATCAGCTCCAAAGAGAATACTCCAAATCTGTCCAAAAAGTCTCCCCTAAGTTAGGTAGTGGCGCTTTAAGCGATTTTCCCTTGGAAAAATATCCTAAAGCAAAAAAAAAAAAAAAAAAACCTCTATCTAATATCAACCAGTCCTAGATGACCTTCCTATTCTACAAATAAAGCTTGATTGCACCCTTAGGTCGCACCACTAACAGACCTTAATGTCTCAGCAGTGCATATGCCATAGGGCAAACTGATATTAGGTGGATTTACAGTGTTTCAATGTATTTTTCAAGAGCAGAAGTGTACCAGTGTTCTATAAGACATTATTAAACTTAACATGAGAAGACAACTGCTTCTCATGTGGTTTTGAGCCTGGGATGCAAGTACTGGACAAAGAGTTATTTCAATAAGCTCTTGCAAACACAGTCAAAAGGCAGCGAAAGGAAAGATGAAACTTCTTGAAAGTAGATGAAATGACATCACCGTGTTAAACCTCCTCCAAGCATGAGCAGAGGGTTGAATGACTGTGTAAAACCTCCTCCAAGTATGAGTAGATGGTCAGGTCATTGGTTGAAAACCTCCTTCATTTTACAAGCAGAGGGTTCGACAATGTGATAAAGGTCTCCTTCATTTAACAAGTAGAGGGCTAGGAACAGAGATGTAACCTCATTTAAAAGAAAAAATTTAAGGTGTTTTTAGATGACTTCAGCAATGATGAGTCACCTTCCTTCCAAAGGATGAGCAAAAGATACATCAGCAGATTTCAAATAGTGTTTAAGCAAAAACATGGTCAATACAATGGTGCTAAAAACCTCTGTTCTTATGTTTACAAGAGTCTCCTTCAAAGAAGAATCTAGAGGTGGAGTTTTGATTAAAGACAGCCTCATCTAAATGGCCAAGGAAGTAAAACAATCTTGGTTTTAAACTGAATTCTGCTAATAAATACAAAGACAACCACTAACAGTTTTTTCATGGATATTCTTCATTTGGTTAAAATAGGGGTTGAAAAGAGCCCAGGCAGTTTTCAAACATAGGCCTCCTTCATACAAAAAGGACTGCTATCAAAAATGGTAAAATGATGAGAATTCATTATTCTTACAGACCTCCTTCACAAAGGAACAAAGGGACAGTTTTCCAATTTTACAATTCAACTTCAGCTCATCATCCCCTGCTATATCTCCGTAAAAGTTGAAGACTAGATTACTTTAGCAATCCAAGGTTAGTCATTTGCCTTGATGTTGGAGACTATTTATAGTAGAGCTTTTCACTTGGAGTTTCAAATGGGGTTTCAAATAAAAGAGATTAATTGCCCATTATGAATACCAGCCTTGCAAGTTATTGATATAGACCAAGAATATTTTTATTGCTACACTTGTGAAGTTCAGGATGGGCAGGTTCTTAAGGTTTTTGATTGCTGTGATTGGCACACTTAAGCCTCTGTGGATGTTTTTGTTTTTGATGCCTGAAGAGAAAATTTATAAACCTTTTCTTTTGAGCCTATACAATGGGCATGATCAACCATCGAACACCATAACAGTTGGTTTGTCAACTTGAAAATGGCCTCCCTCACAAAAGGAAGAGGGTCATTTCTCCTGAGGTTTTCACCATACAAATCACTTTATACAAATGGTTAAAGAGATGCTCAAACAAGTTTTATATTCATATCAAAGGGCCTTCATCAGCTGATAAAGATAAAGATCTCATATTATGTTTGAAGGGCTATTTTGAAGGAGTTGCAAGGTGAAAGGTCTTTTATGAAGTTTCAAAGGAAATTTTTGTTTTAAAGGGGAAAAAGGATCTTCACAAGCATAAAGACAGTGATTTTTGTTGTTTTAAGACAAAGAGGGCCTTCGTAGCATCCTAAACCCTCATAAAGAAACTTCAAAGGATGGTTTATTTTCTTTCAACTTTAAAAGGGGTGGGAAGACCATTGCAAAGCCCATTTGGCAAATTAAAAACTCAACAAGCGTTCACAATCACTCTCCTAGCTGTTCATCGGACCAAGCAAGAACTTCGAGCATTTTTAAGAGTGTTTTGAGGCTTAAAGCCTGCGTGATGCACCTGGAAAAGCGTGTGGTGCATTCATAAAAGAAAATACACAGGCATTCAATGGCTGCGCAGCGCGCCTGTAGCGTCGGTCAACAACTTCCCGAAGGCAGACCCGACACCTTTTCCACTGCGTGGTGTTCTTTCTAATAAACGTGCCGCTCACTCCTTGTGCCTTCCAAAAAGCTCTAAACCTCCTCAACTCATCAAAAAAAGGGCCATAAGCCATCTCAAGGTATTTTTTATTCCCCCTTGGTGCATTCGAAATTCTAAAGGGGTGTTGATACCATTGTTTTTACAAAGACTAAAATAGTGATTGAAGAGTGGATTTCTTGGTAGAAAATCAAGGTGGTTTTTTACTGTGTTGCCAAAGATTGATATAGTAGAAGACTAGGGTGTGTTTATATCAGTTTCAAAAGTCCTAAAACTGCTTTCAAGCAAAGTGATAAACCATATACTAATGACAAGACAGAAAACACAGTGGTAGAGGTTTTCAAGTTTCTGTAAGGTGTCCTAACAGTGATAAAAGAAAATTAACCTCTATTTGCAAAATCTAAGGCGAAACAATGTTTATAAGGTGAAAGCAGTGTTTTAAAGGTGAAAATAGTGTTTGTAAAGTTAAAACAATTACCACAATTTGAAAGCCTTGTAATTTTGAAAAGGTCCTCTCTGTGTGATGAAACAACCAAGTCTGTGTAGCCTCTATAAGTCCCAAAAGCAGAGTGCGTGAGAGGCTTTTCAAGGTCAGTTGAGAGTGTTTTGTCTACCTATGTATAAGAAATAGTGAATAGCAGAAGAGCATTGTTTGGGGAAGGGTGATTTTGTTTTTGTCTAAACACAAGGAGATCCTTGTTCTAACAAGAAAACACAAATACCTCTTTTAAATACCTTTCCCAAACACAGTAATAAATTGACTGTGTGCTTTTTATTTGACAAATACTTGTTGTTTGGCATAAAAGAGGACAAAACAGTGATTTATAAGGAGCACAAAGTCGGTGTTGGGGGACTATTTCACAAAGCATTTGAAGTAGCTTGTCTTGGTCAAACAGTGACTGACAAGGAGGAAAAGGTGTGTGCTTGAGAAGCCATTCCAAAGGCCATTTGAGATAGCTTGTTTTTGCAAAGAACATTCAAAACAAAATGCCTCCCAGGAAAGACAGTAGAAGTGGCCTTCACAGGAGGTTTGATCCTGTTTCAACTGAATAGGTAAATGTTCATCCATCAGTCCTATTTAACTTTCACGAGGTTGGGTGTCTATATTTTTGTCAAAGGGTGCAGGAGGTGAAAAGCTATTCCCATTTGACACTTCTTTGTGCTTTGAGATTTCAAGAGAAGCACTTTCAGTTGGCAGACTTGGATTTTAAGTTCTCTCCTAGGTCCATTTCCAAGGCCACCAAAATCCCTTATGTCAGAGAGAAGTGGTTTAAACAAATCCACCTAGACTCAGAACATTACAAACCTTTTCTGAAGCCTGAGCATAGAGACACATGTCCATCCATTTTTCCCTTCTCATATCTGTTGACTAGTTATGCCCCCCTCATGAAGATAATCATAAAATACTTCACTTGCGAGGGAAGATTCTCCCAAGTCTATGCTTACCATGTGTTATGGCCTAAATCTACCTTAGGCTGAGAAAGGCAGAATCTTGGGTAACATCAAACCACGCTTAACCTGGTAGCTAGCCCTACGAGATCGGGAGAGGGCTCTCTCCTCTTCAATCTCAGCAAAAAAAATGATCAATGAGTCTTGAGATGACTTGAATGAAGGTTAATTTTAGGCTAGGTATGTATGAAAAAGAGTCTTGATTGAATTTAATGATATTTTGTTGGCTCAAGAGGAAAGGAAAATTTGGGTCTGAGGAATGAGGCTCATTTTTTTAGAGATATGAATGGGGCAAGGTAGGCAATTGATTTGACACTTCAATTTGAAAGAAATGGAGAGTTAAGACAGGTGAGGAGTTGAAGAGGGAAAGAAACCTTCAGGGATCCTCTTCAAATAGCTGAAAACATAGAAAATTAAACAAACCCTAGGTAGAGCACTGCAAATTTTAATGAATTCTAACTTTATCCTTGTTTGTTTAAGTTAAGAATAAATAAGAGAGAAAATGGTATACATAAAACACCAGTAAACTTACATTTACAGAGAGAAACACACTATCAAAGAAAAATTCCACATGAATCCCATAGAGTGCTGCAAACCCTGGTCTATTCCTTTGCCAAACTGCAGAGATGAATGTACAATGATGCTCAAAGCATTCCCAAAAGTCCAACCATGATAATAATTGAAAAAACACAAGATATAGAAAAACAATAATTCATCCCAGCCTCTAGGGGTCGAGCTCATAAGTTTAGGATTTGTTCTAACAAAATCTAAACTGAGAACTAGAAAGTAGGCAGTGGAACATCTTGCCTCTAAAAACTAGGAAACTGTTTCATTCAGTTGCAAATTACCTTTTGATGGATGAATATACCTCTATGAGTGAAAATTTAGAAAAATTACATCAAAATCCATCATGTTATATTTAATTACATCATGATTTTGACAACTAGAAGGAAAAAGTCAAACAAAGTTTTTGACCAAAAATGAGTAAAATCCTCCAATGCGCTACGCTTGATTTCCCTATGCGTTGCGCCTGTTTGTAGCTGATTTTGGAGGCCTTCCCGGTGTCCAAATTTTCTCCAAGTGGGATTTTTGGAAAGGTCTACCTATCTATTTTCCAACACAAGTGGAAATTTTGAATTTGGCTTCCATTTTCCCCTCCAAAACTGAGTTCTCCCAAGACTGCTTCCTGTGTGTCAAAAAAGGGGCAGAAAGGTCATTTTTGGGGTGTTTTTGACCTTTTTGGAAGCCAAAAACCTGTCAAAATTTCTTGGCCATTTGTAGGCATGCATATTTTTCCCTGAAAAATCCAAAAATGCTAAGTTTTCATCAAAAGGAAGTCTCCATCAAAAGTGAGCGCCAAGGGGCGCGACACATAGAGCAGAAAAGTCTGTTTTTAGGCTAAAAATTTCAAAAATGCAAAAAATGTCCCAAATTTTTTGAAATTTGGGTTGAGTTTTCTTCATAAAGTGTTATGTTGGGCCAAGGAAGCCTCAGCCAATAGCTGAAGTTTATCATGCTCTTTTCGCCTCCTCAATGCCTTCTTCAATTTGGCCTTCAAGATTTTGATTCTTGCTTTGCACACATGGTTTCTCGCCCAATAATGATTAGCCATATGCCTCAACATGTTTTTCTCTTTGTTGGCCTTCTCCAACAACGTTTCCAAATGCATATTTACCCTTTCAAGCCAAGTTTCACGATCAGCTTCAATTTCTTGCTCAAGTGATGTCATCTTGGTTTTGCTCCTTTTGGTAGCTTGCCGGTTCTCATGTATGTTTTGCAGCTCCATAATGGTTTGCTGATCCTCTAGCTGCTTGTTTCTTTGCTCAAGGTATTTGATTATCGACTTGGCTCTTTGTAGGTTGAGGGAAAAATTATTAATCTCCGTTCGTTGCTCCCGAATGATCTCTCTAAGCTTTGAGCTTGGTGAGCCCAAATCAGTGTCATCCTCCTGAATGAGAATAAAATGTGTCTCCTGCCCTCCTGAAGGCCCTTCATCATGTAGTGGTCACTTTCCCTTGTCATGTACCTGCACTGCTGATGGAGGAAGCGAGACCCCTTCCACCCCGGGTGGAGATAATACTCACTTGGCTGCTACAAACAACCTTCTAGTGCCCTTTTGATAGGTGACAAACACCGACACACTAGCGGTCTGTGTCTCATGACCCTCCTGTTGATGTGAAGGTCCACCTGTCTCATGAAAAGCTTCCAGAGGTACCTGAAGAGCTGTGAAGAACTCATGAGAAATGAAATCCTCCCATGAAATGTCCTGCAAACCAAGCTGATGCATAACCAAAATTTTGATGAGTGCAAAATGATATATACTGTTATACTGCTGCTGAGGAGTTTTCTTTTGCACTAGGGTGGTCATATTCTCAATATTTCGGCACATGAAGTAGGGGAGGTTCATCATTCTCACCTTGGTAAAATGCATCAGCAATCTTATGTGATAGGCATATAGGTGAGAAAACCGGCCCTCATAGCTGAAATATTTTATTATGAGTTTCAACAAAGGAGTGTATGAATTTTTCAGGTACCGAAAGCGAAAAACTCTGCTGAGTTGTCTCAAAAAACCAGGATTGATGTATGGCTCATATTGTTCTCTGTCAATTTTCTGCTTTTTATTCCACTGCTCTCCGAAATTTGGAATGCCGGTTGCTAGAGAGATAGACTCCAGTGTCAAGGTGAATGTCACACCTGCAAGAGTGACTTGGCCATTATGTAGATGAAGCACAAACAATCTGGCTAACTCATGATGGTACTGGACTCTAGCAACCATCTCACAAAATTGATAACAAGATTGTTTTTGAAAACATGTGATAGCAAGAGGGCAGGCCTGTAGCTTAGCAAGTGAAATAGGCTCTTCCTGTACATGTTTACCACTCTTGTGAGGTCTCCTTGGTGTATGAAATTTGGTTGGAGAGTCATAGTGTGTTTCTTCATCTTGGTCATAGGAGGAATCTGACTCCATGTTTGCCAAAGTTTGTGTTGTCTTAGATGAGTATGAAGATTTTTAGGTGTCTTTGGTTTTTTGCTGCAAATTGTGTGAAAATGTGTGATGGACTATGAAGGGAGAGGGTAAGAGGGATTTTGGGAATGTTGCCAATTGGAATTTTGGGAATTGAAGGGTTTTAGGGACAGTTTCTAGGCTTTTGGGATAGCAATTGGAGTTTGGGAATTTTGTAGCTAGGATTTGGGATAATGGAAATTGGGATAGGGGTGAATGAATTTAGGGATATGGGGGATAGGGAAATGGTTTGATGAAACTAGAAAAGCAGTGGGGGAATAAAAAGGCGAGGGAGTGATGGCCACAAAAAACTAATTTACAAACCCTAAGCAATCATTTCTTGAGAAAGGAAGTAGGGTTTGAATTTTTTATTAAATCCTCATAAACATCTTAAGACACACGTTTATTAGAATTGGAAGAGTTGTTTGATTTACTTTGGACCACAGGAAACCGAGCAAATTAGAGATTTGAATGAAATCATGGTGAAAATAGCTTGCAGCTCTACGCGCCGTGCCACAAACCCAACGCGCTGCGACGGTTATATGCGTCACAACAGTGTGTTTTTAACACTGTGGAGGCCGTCCCAATGCACCGTGCCACTTGTATGTGCCGCGCCTCTTAGCGAATGCACCGCGCCCCTGAAATTCACACAGTTTCCCTTCAAACTGCTCCCTTTCTCGAACATGATTTTCCTTTGCTCAATATTTCTTCTTTGAATGCAAATGAGCCCTTTGAACATGAAAAATGACTTATATACAAGAGATTTTGATTTTTTCATTGATAAAATCCACTTTTATAATGTTTACAATTGACACTTTCTTTTCAAACTCTGTTTTAGGTAGTTTGCTTCATTTTGCCTCTGATTAATTGAATGACTTGCTTTTTGTTTGCCTTGCAGGGGATGGATTTGCTGGAGCTTGACAAGGTGACCAAGGTTGCCATTGAAGTTGCTTACATATGAGAAAAATTGAAATTACATCAAGTTTATACATAAAAAGATAAAATACTCTATTTTTTCTCAAAACAGAGTTTTGAGGAAAAATACATTTCTAGGCATATGATGATGAAATTTATTTAGTACTGGAACTTTATTCAAACTCCTCATGTGCCTGCTGACCATTATTGGAAATTTTGAAGACCTTTCTGATGAAACTCTAGACCTGATGAAACTGAAACCCTAAAAAAATGACTCTTGCAAACTATAAGACAAAAAGTGACTGCAAATGATCTTAATGAATGGAAATGGGATAGCAGGTAAAGGACATGAGGGAAAAATCTACAACAAGCCACTACCGTCAGATAATCCATGCTCCTAATGGAATGCAGTTGACTAAGTGAGACACCTAATATGCAATGCAACAAGAGAATTTTGATCACTGACGGAGGGATGAAGATACCGACACTAACACCATGTCTGATTGCTCATGCATTTCACAAGAGCCAAATTGTTAAATCTCCCTTTCTTCCTCCATAGAAGTATTGAGAAAATGGCCTCCATTGTTCAAAAAAAACCTCCTTCTCAGCAGACAGCCTGTCTTTTCCATCACTCTCTCATCAAGGTTATCATTCTTCATCAGCTTGAGAAAAAAGAAATCTCTTGGGATACTTTCATTACACATCTGGATTTCGCCACTTTCCCTTCATTTCATACATCTCCTTCACCTTCCACTCACCATACTTTGCCTTCTTCAAGCAAGCCCATTCCCAAAAAGCTCAAATTTCCAATTGAACAAGAAAAAGAGCATGATGAAGAAGAAGAGCATGAGCAAGAGGAGGAAGATGATGATGAGTAGCATCATGATGAAACATGACAGCAAGGGGAAGAAGAGCACAGTGAGGCAGAGCAGCAAGGGGAATAAGGGCATGATGAAGAGGAAGATGATGATGAGCAGCATCATGAAGAAGAAGGGCAACATGATGAACATGTGCAGCACAGTGAGGAGGGCATCCCTCAAAAAGAAATGCAAGAGGATAGTCAAGGCATCCATGAAGAAACTCAAAACAGTGGCAAGAATGATGAGGAAAGTAATAAGGGCAAGGGGCCATGATCTCTTCTTCGAAAGTGGCCAAGCCCCGGACATCAAGGAAAAGGGTGCTTAAAGATATAACTCCAAATGTTACTAGGGCCCTCCGAAGTAAGAGGAAATTTCCCAAGAAGCCCATTGTTGAATTGCCCAAGAGAAGGAAGACTAAAAGAGCCACCCAAATCAAGGGAAAGGAGAAAGAAGAAAGCAACCATGAAAAGGAAAGGGACTTCGACATAATTCAAATCCAAAGTGATGATAGCGAAAATGAAGCCCGAATCCTAGAAACTCTCTTGATCAATAGAGAAAACCAAATTCATGCTTTGAGGACTGATCTAGAGAGGGCTAGAAACTTCAATCACTTTTTGCAAATTCAAAACAAACAGATGAGTGTCCATATGGCGGTATATGAGACACGGGCCATCAAATACAAAAAAGAGGCCTCCAAGGCACAAGTGAGATTGGAAGAACTCATGGGTGAGTTTGATGAGAGCGAAGATGAAGATCAGCCCAAGAGAAAGAGGCCAAGAACCATGGGGCTCAAAAGAGCCCTTGAGAAACAAAAGGAAGAAGAAGTTGCCCTTCTCCAATCCACCCCTCTCACTACATTGTTCACCCAAGAGATAGAGAAAAATCGAGAAGCATGGCTTGAGAGGGTCAATGATCACTGAGAAAAGAAGTTGGAGAAGGAAAATAGATATTTGGACCTTCAATGAAGGATTGACCGGGAATTATAAGAAGCTCGATCAATTTGCCCGACAGAAATTGGAGGCCACACAGGAAAAACTCAAAGAGGCTTAAAGGAGGCACCCGACACCAAAATTGAAGAAAGACACCTCAAAGCTCCAAATTTTGGCCTCAGCTTCACAACATGTTTCTGAAAACCCTTGAAGGTCATGCTCGCCAAAATTGGATGAAATTCAAACAAGTTTTGGTTTTTTGTCATTTTTAGGTTTTTTTGGCTAAAACTCGTGGGCATCACCATTTCCGTTTGGGGCATCCTCAAAAGATAAAAATGGTATCATTGGATGCCATAATTTCAAGGGCATATACTCAACGATTTTCAGATCATTTGAAGATGATTTTATCCCCCAAAACGGCGAAAAACACTCACTTTTTCCACACTGTCCCGTTTATCAGCAAGGCCTATTTTTTGGGTTTTTACACACAAGTTAGTTTTTGATGGACTTTTAGTGGTCAATTTGGAGAAAAATAAACATTTTCAGAAAATAGACATTCATAGCTTTCCAACAAGCCATCATGGGCCTCGTTTCGACATCGGAAAGGCCCCCAAAAGTTGCCAGCAAGTTAGAGGACTTTCTGCTGATATATTTCCTAAGTATTTTTGTAAAAAATGAACCTTTCTAAAGTGACTTTTCCTCATGTGCGTTTAGCTATTTTTATACATGATTAGTTATCAAAAGTCAATATATTTTCATTTGTTAGAATTTTTGAGATATTTTATTGGATATTTTGTGCCTTAGGCTTTGCAAAGCCTCAAGGACAAAATCAGATATTTTGGATAGACCAATGAGATTGCAAGTTGAACTAGGAGGTTTTCCTCACTTTGGCCTATATATTCCAAAGTCTTTCATTGTAAACAAGGCTGAACTTGATGAATAGAAGCAATATATGGTTATAAAATCTTAGAAGAAACACTTGTATCATGCATTGGATAGTTTCTTAAGTGCTTTTGGATGATGAAAGAGGACTGTTGTTGGATTCCATGACTTGGTAGAATGGTATAGTGTCTCTCTCTCTGTTTTGATTCTTATTTTTCATTCATAATTCCATTCTCTTGCTTCCTAAAAGACAGCAGAGAATAGATTTAAGACATGCCCTTGGAGGCACCTCAAATTTCCTGTTTCTTTATAGCTTCTATGTTTTCTTCATTCTTAGTCATATTAAAGAATCCTTGATTGCTCTTTGATAACTAAAGAATATTGTTTGCTTGTTTCACTTATCGTTTTATGCATGCTAAGTATGATTCATAGTATGCCTTGCTTACTCATGGCTAGTCATAGCTCCACCTCTGAAACTTCTCTTTGATTGATTAGATTGTCATTTGTTGAACTAAAGAGGTCTTGTACTGATCATGCCCTTTGCCTAAAACTATGCAATCTTGCTTTCAAAGTGCCCAATAGCTTGAAATAATATTTTTAGGCATTCCTTCATAGTGATTTGAGTTGTTTGTTTGTCTTGAATGTATTTCCCCAAATTTTGATAGCCATTTCCTAAAGTTAGAGAGTCTTATATCTCTATGCATGGCTTGAATTTTTATTTCTATGCATTGATCAATTTATAGTTACATTTCTGATGATTAATGGTTAGCCCTACCATGTTTATGTCAGCTATTAAACTATTTATGTTTGAAATACTTTGTTCTTCACAAATTTAATGTCCATATCACTCCATTTTACCCAAAGATCCATTTTACCTCGAATCAAATCGGCCCTTCAGCAACCTTGTATCACCATTTAAAATATTTATTGACCTTTTCAACGCCATAGCCCAGTTGATTTGACATCTTTTTACCTATCTTAGTCTTTGATCAGTTCATCTCTCACAACCTAAAAACCAAAACCAAAAACCTACTTCATAACTAGCCTAAAATCAAGAACACAATAAGCAAACACATAGATATCCCTTACACAAATAGAGAGAGTCCTCTCTGAGTCCAGGAATGCTAGGTCCTTGGGCTCCAAGGACTGGTTTGATGTTATACTGTCATTTGGCTTGCCAATCAGCCAAAGCACGGGACACTAACATAAAGCATGGTTAAATGCAAGAGCATTCCTCTTACCATTAAAATTTACCTGAGACAAAAATATCACTATTTCTAGTGGAGTATTGGAAGATGCACGTTCAAAAATACAACTCCAAATTGGAATTTTAATAGGAGCTATAAAAATAAAATGTTAGAATACAAAGACTCCAAAGGAAATCAAGTTTCAGGCCTTCCTTGTAGCGCCAAAATTTTGAAGCCTTGAAATTCGCTGCAACAACATGGGGGATGACCATTCAGTATGGACTTTAAAGCAGTTCTTTTTTTGTTTAGAATGGTGGTTCCGACTGGTTTAACTAGGTACAGTGACATTCTCTCAATCTCAATTTGCTTAAAATATAAATTTTGTCTACCAATGGGAAAGAGACATCAGATCATTTTGCTTCCTGATTAGGCAAGAAAATGATCCTGAAACTAATTTGGGCTCAACCAAACCATAACTAAAGTTTTCCTCTTTGATAAGAAGACTTCTAGAAATGTAGAATTAAATCTAAAATGCAAGAAAAAAGGAAAATTATTCTAATCCTATCTCAATTAGGCAGATATAAATCTAACGCAACCGAGAGCAAGATATTTTAAATGATTGAGATTTAAATATGTCCGACTTATAATGAATATCAAGTTAATGAAGTAATTCAAATAATTGACATTATGAATACTGAAACACATCCTATTCAAAGACCTCTTAACTAAGATAATCAACCAACAACATTTAGGAAATAGTTCACAAAAATGATATTGACTGTTAAATAAGTAATTCAGATAATTAAACAATAATATGAGGAAATAGCTCACAACATATCACTATTTGTTAAATCGATATTGAAAGACATATTTCTGAGTAAATAGTTACTCAGAAATCAGGATTCAACCTATAAGAGCAGAGACAAATAATAACATATAATTGAGACAAATTACTCATATCGACAATAGTATACAAATATGAATAAAATGACACATTCTTGTTATCATAAAATGAAACTAGTATTTAAAACAATTGTAATATAAATACCAATTTATTGAAACCATTTCTCTGGATCTGGTCTCCAACAATCCTTTACAATGTTTGAACTTCTACTTTTAAACTAGAGCTGCAATAGTGCAAACTGTGTTCTCCATACATAATTCAGTATGAAAAGAAAAAATCTTCAATAATCCCTAGAGCTGAGTTTTCTCTCTTCTACCTTACAATTCTAAATCCTCTATACAATATTTCCTTCAAGAATTCTTAAATTGTAGAGAAGAGGAGCTCCTATGACATTCTACAATATGCTATTTATAATATTTACAAAATGATTTCTTCATAAGAAAGTTTGTTGAAGAGTGGTTCTGCTCAATCAATTTTCATTGGCTCTAAATCATATTTTTCAATTGCTGGATCCTTCTCATTGATTGATATTTTCTTCTTCTCATCTCTTCAATTGTTTTCCTGAAAAAAGCAAATCAAAACATGACTAAAATGCAAAAATAAAATCAAAATGTCAAATATAGAATTTAAAACAAACCCAATCAAAATTTAATTGAATAAATAATTGAAAAGGAAATCTAAGATTTATGTTGATGCATGTGATGATCTAATTGGTCAAGGATATAATTGACAAATGGATCTGTACTCAGAAGAATTTGTGGGCAAATGGAAATGCATAAAATAAAACTTAGAAAATTAGTTTTGTTTAAAAATTCGGAGCTTGATCTTCTGCTGAATTTTAGACCCAATAAATGATCAAATATTGAAATGAAACTAATTCAGGAATAATCTCATTGATTTTATCTATCCAATGAGCCATTCCGAGTATTATTTTTCCAAGTAAAATTCAATCTATGAGCTTCCAAAGTTAGTATATAAAAATGGACAAAATTTTGGAATTTCTGTTGCTTAGGCTAAAAATCAACATTTTTAAATTAAATTCTAAATCTAAATTAGATTATAATATTTATTTAATTAATACTAATTAATTGAAATTATATTATTAATCTAATTCAATTAAAATCTAATTATAAATTAAATTATAATTATCTATTAATTAATACTTAATTAATTACATTGTTAATCTTAATTAATAAATTAATTGTAACTAAAATTAAACTAATTAAAAATTGATTTAGTTATTAATTAAAATATTATATTAATATTATAATTTAAATTATATTAAAATTTTAATATAAATATTATAATTAAAATATAATATATATTATAATATTAATATAATATAATATATATTTAAAAAAACATTAATTATTGAACATTTATAAAATAACGTAAACCATGTGAGGGTGAGGAGTTATAAGGATGAGGGTATGGAGGCTACGTTAAGATGAGGATGGATAAGGTGGAAGGCGTGGAGAGATAAGGAGTGTAGGGTGAGGTTGATGAAGAGATAAAGTGACGTGAGAGTGAGTGAAGTGGAGGTACGGGAGGTATAAGGAGTTCAACTAAACCATATATTAAAAAATTTAGTTTGTTGTATAAAAAATTAAATTTAAAATTGAAGTTTGGAATTTTAAAATAAGAATAGAATGTAAAATATTTGCAAAATGGATTTGCAATGTATCGCAATTGCAGTATCGAATCAGGGTTTTATTTTGGTTTTTTAAATTGTAATTTTTATTTATTTATTTATTTTTTTTCGGGATTTTTTGGAAGAGAGGATGTGAGAAGTGGGGTCATATGGGATTAACCATCTTACAAATTGGACTATAGCCATTTTTCAATTTCGAAATTATGGGCTTGGCAATTTATTTTAAAATAATAAATTGGAGTCAATTACCAAGATCTTGAAACGTGTCTTAGTTCATTGTACAATTTGACCAGGTCATTTTGTAGGATCGTTGGTAAAAAATAAAAGAATTGAAAATATTAATAAAAACTTTAATATTTACACTAAATGCATTATTGAACTAAATTAACTACCAAAATAAAAATATTGGTACATTTATACATTTTTTTAACTTAGATGACACAAATGATCAAACTTCAAATGAGTGTCGTTTACAAACCAGTTGACCAAATGGAGAGAAACAAGTATTGTTGGAAATATTGTGAAAAATCGGATTCAATGAAATAATCAAAATGAAAATCCAAAAAAAATGAAAATATGGTAAAATTTTAGGACAATTAAATTAATGAAAATCATAAAATGTGGTTAGCCAAAAACTGATAAAAAGGGTTCCCATTATTTAAGTAATGGGTGGTGTTGGGTTTTCCTTATAACACCTTCTTTAATACAAGGTGGTTTGTTACTGTGTTGTCAAAGATTGATACAGTAGAAAATCAAGGTGGTTTGTTACTGTGTTGCCAAAGATTGATACAAATGGTGAAAGAGATGCTCAAACAAGTTTTATATTCATATCAAAGGGCCTTCATCAGCTGATAAAGATAAAGATCTCATATTATGTCTGAAGGGCTATTTTGAAAGAGTTGCAAGGTGAAAGGTCTTTTATGAAGTTTCAAAGGAAAATTTTGTTTTAAAGGAGAAAAAGGATCTTCACAAGCGTAAAGACAATGATTTTTGTTGTTTTAAGACAAAGAGGGCCTTCGTAGCATCCTAAACCCTCATAAAGAAATTTCAAAGGATGGTTGACTTTCTTTCAATTTTAAAAGGGGTGGGGAAACCGTTGCAAAGCCCATTTGGCAAATTCAAAACTCAACAAGCATTCACAATCGCTCTCCTAGCTGTTCACCGGACCAAGTAAGAAGTTCGAGCATTTTTCAGAGTGTTTTGAGGCTTAAAGCCTGCGTGGTGAGCCTAGAAAAATGCGCGGCCTGTTCAGAAAAGAAAATACACAGGTGTTCAATGGCTGCGAGGCGCGCCTGTAGCGCCGGTCAACAACTGCCCGAAGGCTGACCTGACACCTTTTCCACTGCACGGCGTTCTTTCTAATAAACGTGTCGTTCACTCCTTGTGCCTTCCAACAAGCTCTAAACCTGCTCAACTCATCAAAACAAGGGCCATAAGCCATCTCAAGGTATTTTTTATTCCCCCTTGGTGTATTCGAAATTCTAAAGGGGTGTTGATACCATTGTTTTTACAAAGACTAAAACAGTGATTGAAGAGTGGAGTTCTTGGTAGAAAATCAAGGTGGTTTGTTACTGTGTTGCCAAAGATTGATATAGTAGAAGGCTAGGGTGTGTTTATATCAGTTTCAAAAGGCCTAAAATTGCTTACAAGCAAAGTGATAAACCATATACTAATGACAAGACAGAAAACACAGTGGTAGAGGTTTTCAAGTTGTTGTAAGGTGTTCTAATAGTGATAAAAGAAAATTAACCTCTATTTGCAAAATCTAAGGCGAAACAATGTTTATAAGGTGAAAGCAATGTTTGAAAGGTGAAAACAATGTTTGTAAGGTGAAAACAGTGATCACAATTTGAAAGCCTTGTCATTTTGAAAAGGCCCTCTGTGTGTGATGAAACAACCAAGTCTGTGTAGCCTCTATAAGTCCCAAAAGCAGAGTGTGTGAGAGGTTTTTCAAGGTCAGTTGAGACTGTTTTGTCTACCTATGTATAAGAAATAGTGAACAACAAAAGAGCATTGTTTGGGAAAGGGTGATTTTGTTTTTGTCTAAACATAAGGAGATCCTTGTTCTAACAAGAAAACACAAATACCTCTTTTCAATACCTTTCCCAAACACAGTAATAAATTGACTGTGTGATTTTTATTTTAAAAATACTTGTTGTTTGGCATAAAAGATGACAAAAAAGTGATTTATAAGGAGCGCAAAGTTGGTGTTGGGGGACTCTTTCACAAAACATTTGAAGCAGCTTGTCTTGGCCAAACAGTGACTGACAAGGAGGACATGGTGTGTGCTTGAGAAGCCATTTCAAAGGCCATTTGAGATAGCTTGTTTTTTCAAAGAATATTCAAAACAAAATGCCTCCCAGGAAAGATAGTAGAAGTGGCCTTCACAGGAGGTTTGAACCTGTTTCAACTGAATAGGTAAATGCTCATCCATCAATCCTGTTTAACTTTCATGAGGTTGGGTGTCTAGAGTTTTGTCAAAAGGTGCAGGAGGTGAAAAGCTATTCCCCTTTGACACATCTTTGTGCTTTGAGATTTCAAGAGAAGCACTTTCAGCTGGCAGGCTTGGATTTTAAGTTCTCTCCTAGGTCCATTTCCAAGGCCACCAAAATCCCTTATGTTGGAGAGAAGTGGTTTAAACAAAGCCACCTAGACTCAGAACATTGCAAACCTTTTCTGAAGCCTGAGCATAGAGACACATTTACATCCATTTTTCCCTTTTCATATCTGTTGACTAGTTATGCCCCCCTCATGAAGATAATCATGAAATACTTCACTTGCGAGGGAAGATTCTCTCGAGTCTATGCTTACCATGTCCGACTGCTTATGCATTTCACAAGAGCAAAATTGTTAAATCTCTCTTTCTTTCTCCATAGAAGTATTGAGAAAATGGCCTCCACTGTTCAGAAAAAACCTCCTTCTCAGCAGACAGCGTGTCTCTTCCATCACTCCCTCATCAAGGTTATCATTCTTCATCAGCTTGAGAAGAAAGAAATCTCTTGGGATACTTTCATTACACATCCGGATTTCGCCATTGTCCCTTCATTTCATACATCTCCTTCACCTTCCACTCACCATCCTTCACCTTATTCAAGCAAGCCCATTCCCAAGAAGCTCAAATTTCCCATTGAACAAGAAAAAGAGCATGATGAGGAAGAAGAGCATGAGCAAGAGGAGGAAGATGATGATGAACAGCATCATGATGAAATAGTGCAGTAAGGGGAAGAAGAGCACAGTGAGGTAGAGCAGTAAGGGGAAGAAGGGCATGATGAAGAGGAAGATGATGATGAGCAACATCATGAAGAAGAAGGGCAGCATGATGAATAGGTGCAGCACAGTGAGGAGGGCAGCCCTAAAAAATAAATGCAAGAGGATAGTGAAGGCATCCATGAAGAAACTCAAAACTGCCAAGAATGATGAGGAAAGTAATAATGGCAAGGGGCCATGCTCTCTTCTCCGAAAGTGGCCAAGCCCCAGACATCAAGGAAAGGGTGCCTAAAGCTGTAACTCCAAATGTTACTAGGGCCCTCCGAAGCAAGGGGAAATTGCCCAAGAAGCCCATTGTCGAATTGCCCAAGAGGAGGAAGACTAAAAGAGCCACCCAAAGCAAGGGAAAGGAGAAAGAAGAAAGCAGCCATGAAAACGAAAGGGAATTCGACATAATTCAAATCCAAAGTGATGATAGCGACAATGAAGCTTGAATCCTAGAAACTCTCTTGATCAATAGAGAAAACCAAATTGATGCTTTGAGGACTAATCTAGAGAGGGCTAGAAACTTCAATCATTTTTTGAAAATTCAAAACAAACAGATGAGTGTCCATATGGTGGTATATGAGACAAGGGCCATGAAATACAAAAAAGAGGCCTCCAAGGCACAAGTGAGATTGGAATAACTCATGGGTGAGTTCAATGAGAGCAAAGATGAAGATCAGTCCAAGAAAAAGAGGCCAAGATCCATGGGGCTCAAAAGAGCTCTTGAAAAACAAAAGGAAGAAGAAGCTGCCCTTCTCCAATCCACCCCTCTCACTACATTGTTCACCCAAGAGATAGAGAAAAATCGAGAAGAATGGCTTGAGAGGGTAAATGATTACTTGGAAAAGAAGTTGGAGAAGACAAATAGAGATTTGGACCTTCAATGGAGGATTGACTAGGCATTAGAAGAAGCTCAATCAGTGTGCCTGGCGGAAATTGAAGGCCACACAGGCAAAACTCAAAGAGGCTCAAAGGAGGCGCCCGGCACCAAAATTTGATAAAGACACCTCAATGCTCCAAATTTTTGCCTGAGATTCACAGCATGTCTCTAAAAACCCTTGAAGGTCATGCTCGCCAAAATTGGGCGAAATTCAAACAAGTTTTGTTTTTTTGTCATTTTTGGGTTTTTTTGGTTAAAATTCATGGGCATCGCCATTTCTATTTAGGGCATCCTAAAAGGATGAAAATGGTATCATTGGATGCCATAACTTTAAGGGAATATACTCAATGATTTTCAGATCATTTGAAGATTATTTTCTCCCCCAAAACGGCGAAAAACACTCACTTTTTCCACACTCTGCCCCGTTTATCAGCAAGGCCTATTTTTTGGGTTTTTACACACAGATCAGTTTTTTATGGACTTTCAGTGGTCAGTTTTGACAAAACTAAAAATTTTCAGAAAATAGACATTCATAGCTTTCCAACGAGCCATCACGAGCCTCGTTTCGACATCAGGAAGGCCTCCAAAAGTTGCCGGCAAGTCAGAGTACTTTCTGCTGATATATTTCCTAAGTATTTTTGTAAAAAATGAACCTTTCTAAAGTGACTTTTCCTCATGTGCGTTTAGCTATTTTTGTATATGATTAGTTATGAAAAGTCAATATATTTTCCCTTTTTAGCATTTTTGAGATATTTTATTAGATATTTTGTGCCTTGGGCTTTGCAAAGCCTCAAGGACAAAATCAGATATTTTGGATAGGCCAATAAGATTGCAAGTTTAACTAGGAGGTTTTCTTCCCTTTGGCCTATATATTCCAAAGGATTTCATTGTAAACAAGGTTGAACTTGATGAATAGAAGCAATATATGTTATACAAGCTTGGAAGAAACATGTCTCATGCATTGGATAGTTTCTTGAGTGCTTTTGGATGATGAAAGATGACTGTTGTTGGATTCCATGACTTGGTAGAATGGTATAGTGTCTCTCTCTCTGTTTTGTTTATTATTTTTCATTCATAATTCCATGCTCTTGCTTGCTATAAGACAATAGAGAATAGATTTGAGACATGCCCTTGGAGGCACCTCAAATTTCCTGTTTCTTTATAGCTTCTATGTTTTCTTCATTTTTAGTCATATTAAAGAATCCTTGATTGCTCCTTGATAACTGAAGAATATTGTTTGCTTGTTTCATTTATAGTTTATGCATGCTAAGTATGATTCACGGTATGCCCTGCTTACTCATGGCTAGTCATAGCTCCACCTCTGAAACCTCTCTTTGATTGATTAGATTGTCATTTGTTGAACCAAGGAGGTCTTGTACTGATCTTGCCCTTTGCCTAAAACTATGCAATCTTGCTTTCAAAGTGCCCAATAGCTTGAAACACTATGTTTAGGTGTTCCTTCATAGTGATTTGAGTTTTTTGTTTGTCTTAAATGTATTTCCCCAAAGTCTGATAGCCATTTCCTAAAGTTAGAGAGTCCTATATCTCTATGCATGGCTTGAATGTTTATTTATATGCATTTATTAGTTTATAGTTACATTTCTCGTGATTAATGGTTAGCCCTACCATGTTTATGTTAGCTATTAAACTATTTATGTTTGAAATCATTTGTTCTTCACAAATTTAATGTCCATCTCACTCCATTTTACCCAAAGATCCATTTTACCTCGAATCAAATCGGCCCTTCAGCAACCTTGAATCACCATCTGAAAGCTTTCTTGACCTTTTCAATCCCATAGCCCAGTTGATCTAACACATTTTTACCTATCTTAGTCTTTGATTACTTCATCCCTCACAACCTAAAAACCTACTTCATAACTAGCCTAAAATCAAGAACATAATAAGCAAACACACAGATATCCCTTACACAAATAGAGAGAGTCCTCTCTGAGTCCAGGAAGGCTAGGTCCTTGGGCTCCAAAGATTGGTTTGATGTTACACCGTCATTTGGCTTGCCAATCAGCCAAATTATGGGACCCTAACATAATGGCGATCACAGTGGGACTTTGAGTCAAAACATCCTTAATAGAAACTAGAAAACTTAGAAAACTAGGATCTCTCAAAATCTCAGTCAAAATTAGAAAACTTAGGTATTGTCTGAAGAGTAGAAACTAACTCCTTCACCATCTTAGCAAAATGTTCATTCAGTTATAGGAAACTCTTCCAAACCTTAGAGCTACATATAGGAAACTTAGAAAACCCCAAAATATCTCTAGATTGGTGTTTATCAATATTGGTGGTGGACCATACACATATACTCTCAAAACAACTAAAAATCCACCTGGTGACTCCACTAGCCTCCAGTAGGCCTTACTACTTTGCTAAATTTTATAATACTATCCGATCAGCCACCTCATCGCCACACTAACATAATGGCGATCACAGTGGGACTCTGAGTGATAAAAAAACTTAGATTCCCTAAACATTCCAGCAGCCTAAAGAATACTATCTGATTGACTTATCCCACCGCTCACTAACATAGTGGCGATCACGATGGGACCTTCTGAGTTAGTGAAAATCTAAGTACTCCTTAGTAACTCTCGAAGTCTCAATCAAACTTAGAAAACGTAAGTGTTGTTTGAAGAGTAGAAGCTAGCACTTTCACCATCTTAGCAAAATGATGATTCAGTTATAGGAAACTCTTCCAAACCTCACAGGCTACACAAAAACTCAGAAAACCCCAAAAACATTCCCATATTGGCTTTTCCCTAGTTATTGGTGGTGGACCATAGCTACATATTTACAATAACAACCAAGTTCCACCTGGCGACTCCACTAGCCTCCAGTAGGCCTAAAAAACTCCATAAAAAAAAACAAAAAATTCATAAACCATATCTTTCTGTTGACTCATCCTTTCCAAAAACTTAAAACTTATGGTGCAAACTCTGTAATCAATGAAAAACTAAGTATAACTTAGTGATTCAGAAGACTTCACCTAAACATAGGAGATAAATGGAAATAATCTTGTAAATAGAACCATTAGCTTGTCCAAACAACCTAGAAAACTGTTGAAACCAAGTGAATCACTCTTCCTTGCAAGTCTTCATTTCAAAGTTTGCTAGAAATTTTTTTCCCGAAAACATCTTTGATAGTATTGGTGGTGGACCATAGTTCTCACAGAAATCCACCTGGCGACTCCACTAGTCCTCATTTTTGTTTTGACCATCCTTCACATTAGTAAACCCCGAGAGAGGACATCCATCAGAAACAATCACAAATACCATCCTATCTAAACTCTAGATTCGAAATCTGGCTTCGCGAAGAATCAACACCAGATCTCATCCAAACCCAAATCCCCCTATCATAGTAGATGACCCAGAGAAGATTCTGTGGCAAGATTCCGAAACTGGCAATTTAGCTACCGATAGGTCCATCCGTAAAGCAAGATCAGTACCTAAACACCTCACAGCCTTGCAGGATTCCCCCTTTGACTTAAAATCAGCAAAAACCCTTTTTAGAAGCAAGTCACAAAGTAAGTTAAACTTTGACGATCTTGAGCCCCTATATCTGCCACAGAGTCCTAGTAGAGAAGCCTCACCTACTATACCTCCTGACTTTCAGCTTCTCCATCACTTTGGCTCCTACCATCCCAGATCTGCTCAAAATCAGATCACTAGTCCAAGTACATTCACCACACCCATCCAAACCACTACTGTTCAAAACACCTTAGCTCATCCTACAAGCCCTCATTTTGTACATCATCCATTAGCTCCCTCCATGGCAGCCTGGTATGCACCCTTGGTGTTGCCATACCCTTTGGCTCCCTTACAAAATGACTATCAATCCAAAATCCCACACTTTACCGGATTTGATACTACCACAACTCAACAATATGTACATAGAATTAGCGATGCCTTTGAATACATTGAAATAGAAGACGAGGCCATCAGGATGAGGATGTTCGCCCAAAGCTTGGGCAGAGAACCCAAAAAATGGTTTAAGAGCTTAACTCCAAACAACATCCACGGTCTCCTAGAACTCTACCAAACCTTCATAAATAAGTGGGAAATCCGAAAGAACCCCATTCAAATCCTGTCAGAGTATAACAATCTAAAATGAGAAAAAGGGGAAAGTGTCCAGGGATACTACACTAGGTTCAACAGTGTGTATAACTTCCTCCCGCCTCACTTCAAACCTCCACTTGGCTTAGCCTTAGAAAATTTCCACGAAGGCTTTGACCTAGACATGACTTATCAACTAAGAGACAAGGACCCCCCTACTTTAGAGGAAATGAAAAAAGTGGCCATAAGTGCAGAAGCCAACTTAGCAGAGAAGAGAGCTAGGACTCGATCAGAAATGAAAGTCACATACCGGGATGAGGTCTCTACTTCAGCCCCTTCCTTAGATCCTAGAATATATGACTTGGTTAGATCCATGGCGAAAATGTGAGAAAAGATAAGTGAAAAGACACCTCTTAGGGACAACCAGCCAAACTCTCCAAACAGAAACCAGAACCAAAATTTTAGGAGGGAACAACCTCAAAACAAACCAAGGGAAAATGATCAAAAAATTAGGTCACCCTTTAATGAAAATTATGTGGAAGAAGATGAAAGGGATACAGAACCCATTGATGAAAATCATTTGAACCTTATAGGTTCTGATAACGAGAGTGAGGTCTACCTCACAGAAGAAGAACAAGTGTTCTTCTCTCCGAATCAAGATGAAACCAACTATGAAGATCTCGAAGATCCTGCCATAGATTTTCAGAATGCCATAATAGAAGCTCACAGGTAGTATGACCTTAGAAGCAGAAAAAACCAAGACAACTCCAAGAAAGGTAGCTCAGATACTGCTAAAACCCCTAATACCATCCTTAAAAAAGTAGTGGATAGCAACAAAATCATGGTCAAGAAAACTGACCAAAACAAATATAAAGCTATTTAAACAAGTCTTGGCTCAGATGCTCCTAGTATCCCCACAAAGATTCCCGAGATGGCTGTGTTAAACAAAATCCCGAAACAAAGTCAGCTAACTCAGAACATAGAAAAATTCATGGCTGAAAAAACTGAAGCAAACCTGTCTAAACTACAAGCATCTTTTAGTTTTGAAGGAGAAATCGCCAAAATAAAGATTACCATGCCTCTCACTGAACTTATTGCCCAAAGCTCTTATAAATCCCAAGTGTTAAAGGTCCTGAATATAGGAAATGATGCAAACACCTTTAATCTAGCTGATGATACTACTGAAGTGTTGTTTGGTCCAAAAATAGAAGGGAAATTCCAAGAAGGAACCACTCTTCCCTTTTACATCAGTTTGAATATCCATGACCAAATCTTATACAATGCCATGCTAGACTCTGGGGCCTCGCATAATCTCATACCGAAGGTTGTGATGGAAATATTAGGCCTAGAAATCACAAGGCCATATAAAGACTTATATTCATTTGATTTGAGTAGAGTCAAATGTCTAAGCTTAATCAAAGATCTTTGTTTCAGTTTGGCCCAAATCCCTGCAAAACACCTGATCATGGACATAGTGGTAGCAGACATTTCCCCCAAGTACGGAATGCTTTTATCTAGAACTTGGGGAGCTAAGCTTCAGGGAAATATTCAACTTGATATGTCCTACACCACTATTCCTGCGTTTAACCAAACTAGAATACTCTATCGAGAATCACACATGAAATATATGGTCAGTAGTCAAGAAATGCCAGATAACATCTCGATGTACTATTTGCATTCTGATCTGAACTCTTTCATTTTACACACTGATGAGGACATTGAATAACAGTCAGAAGGATTTGAAACAAACTTAGACCCACCTCATTAGCTTTCCCAAGTTCTCTATAATGAACTAGACGCTCAAAATTATCATGACCATGAGCAGTTGTGTCTTGAGGAAAGAGAGTTCGTTCCTTTTGAAACAAGGATAGAGCAAGAAGCACAAACCATTATGTACCATTAAGAAAATTGGTCAAACCTTAGGTAAACATCAGCAGTAACATCAGGAAACTTTTTCAGAACAGAGGCATTAGAAGACTTGCATATCACAAACCTTTTTGGAACTCAGGGGCAGGGAAGCTTAATGTTCTTACCATACCTTAAGGATTTTCCATCACGTAGCTCTACTCCTTCAAATGAAACCTTGACTGTAGCCATAACAACTCCAAATCTAGAAAAAATGTCTAAAAAACTTCTTATGAAAGGATATGATCACTGCAGTCCAAATATACCTGAGTTGTTTGAACTAGCTAGCATTTTGCCACTTCACCAAAGACTTAGAACTGCCAGAATTTGCAATCTTGTTCAAAATACTACTTCATGTAGGGAAAACAGTGAGAAGCACTATGCCACTACCATCACTCCAAGAAACAACTTCGACAAAAGAAAATACAAAAATCTTGACCAAACAGTAGTAGTCAAAGGTAAAACAGCTGGTTATAGGATTTGTTTTGATTTTAGAAACACTAATACACACCCTTATGACAACAACTATATCCTTCCTACCCAATACCATGATATACCAATGATAAATGCTTTTAATCATGTGTCTTTGCAAAATAATGTTTCAGGATATAGCCAAATAATTCCTTTGTAAAGCAGACAGCTCCAAGAATTTTTCAAGTATGCTGGAAGTAGTTCCATTTTCAAACCCAGAATTGCAAAACCACCGGATATCAAAAACATGCTCCTAAAAGGCATGTTTCCATTTCTGAATTTCTGCATTTTGACATACCTTGATGATGTCATCATATACTTCAAAAATGACAAAGAATATCTGCATTATTTAAAAAATATGTACAACAAAAGGAGGAGTGAAAATCAGAGGTATAAAGAGGTACAGCGAGAAGATACAGGGTGGCTCAAAGATTCATTCATTAATCCTTATGTTATGCTTGAAAGAGAAAAATTTCCAAAATTTTCTTTTCAAGAGCTGAGTGGACCAAGAGTGGTAGGAGATCCTTATGAAGATAGGATGCTTAAGTTTCACCATTTCCAAGATTTCCGAGTCAGAACACTTTCAATCATTGTATATACCATTGTTTGAAAAATAAATCAAAAACAGAAAATTAAAAAACAATAGAAAAATAGAAAAAGAGGGCGGTTTGAAAAATAGAAAGAAAGCCCCATGTTCAAAAAATAGTCATTTGGAAAGCGCGCAAGTTTAAATTCCGCTACTAGTGCTCAAATGTCTTGTTCAGTTATCTAGCTTAATCATAACTGAACATGTTTTAAATTTATTTGCTGATAAGTTAGTGAGAGGAAAAGATAGTCAACATTGTGTAAGCTTGACTTATCAAAGAGAGTAGATTAGGAAAAGATACTGGTTCCACATGCTCAAAACAGAACCAAAGAGGAAAGCAGGGATGAAAAACAAATTGTGTATCCTAGCCTTGTTTTTCTAGATTTCATTTTATGCAAATTAATATTTGTGTGCAGCTTGTCTTTCATGCCACAAGTACATGACAAATCAGACTATCTACTCCTGATTTGGTCATTTTTCAATTTCATGTTTTAGATTAGAGAATAAAATCCTGTCAAACAGCTTAACCTTGATAGTCGATCCAGCATAGGTAGAGAAACAAAAGAGTTCATAAGCTTAATCTGAACTCCCGATGGATATAAGTGTAGAATTAGATAGTATCATTATTCAAAAATATTATGTCAAAGGGTTACTAGTCCAAATGCACCCAAAAGAATAAAAAATGTTAGGAAATATAGTGGGGTAGGTAGAAATTTCATTGATGCTAATCATGCTATCAATTTTCATAAATAAAATCAAGGAAGAAAGAAATTTGTGCCAATGGATAAAGGCACTGGTCTTCAAAAGACCGAGATCTGAAATTCTGGACACCTCCTGAAAAAGGAGCTACCCTCCCCAAATGGAGCCACTGTTAGTCATCAGTATTTTTCACCTATTGATGATGACTAGTTTTTAAAGCCAAGTTTTCTAGCAGCCGATCTCCAATTTGTCAAATTTGTCAGCTAGAAAACACCCATAAACATTTCTGTCCTCCTACCTTTTCAATCAGCCCATGATGAGATAAAACCTAATTGTCAAGCCCTATCTAGCCCTAGTCATGCAAACTTGTCCATCAGCTCCAAAGAGAATACTCCAAATTTGTCCAAAAAGTCTCCCCTAAGTTAGGTAGTGGCGCTTTAAGCGATTTTCCCTTGGCAAACTATCCTAAAGAAAAAAAAAAAACCTCTATCTAATATCAACTAGTCCTAGATGAACTTCCTATTCTGCAAATAAAGTTTGATTACACCCTTAGGTTGCATCACTAACAGACCTTAATGTCTCAGCAGTGCATATGCCATAGGTCAAACTGATATTAGGTGGATTTACAATGTTTCAAAGTCTTTTTCAAGAGCAAAAGTGTACCAGTGTTCCAGAAGACATTACTAAACTCAACATGAGAAGACAACTGCTTCTTATGTGGTTTTGAGCCTGGGATGCAAGTACTAGACAGAGAGTTATTTCAATAAGCTCATGCAAACACAGTCAAAAGGCAGTGAAAGGAAAGATGACACTACTTTAAAGCAGATGAAATGACATCATTGTGTTAAACCTCCTCCAAGAATGAGCAGAGGGTTGAATGACTGTGTAAAACCTCCTCCAAGTATGAGCAGATGGTCAGGTCATTGGTTGAAAACCTCCTTCATTTTACAAGCAGAGGGTTCGGCAATGTGATAAAGGCCTCCTTCATTTAACAAGTAGAGGGCTAGGAACAGAGATGTAACCTCATTTAAAAGCAGAAAGTTAAGGTGTTTTTAGATGACTTCAGCAATGATGAGTCACCTTCCTTCCAAAGGATGAGAAAAAGATACATCAGCAGATTTCAAACAGTGTTTAAGAAAAAATATGGTCAATACAATGGTGCTAAAAACCTCTGTTCTTATGTTTATAAGAGTCTCCTTCAAAGAAGAATATGGAGGTGGAGTTTTGATTAAATACAACCTCATCTAAATGGCCAAGGAAGTAAAAAAATCTTGGTTTTAAATTGACTTCTGCTAATAAATATAAAATAAACCACTAACAGTTTGTTCATGGATATTCTTCATTTGGTTAAAACAGGGGTTGAAAAGAGCCCAGGCAATTGTCAAACATAGGCCTCCTTCATTAAAAAAGGACTGCTGTCAAAAATGGTAAAATGAATGAGAATTCATTATTCTTACGGACCTCCTTCACAGAGGAACAAAGAGACAGTTTTCCAATTTTACAATTCAACTTCAGCTCATCATCCCCTGCTATATCTCCGTAAAAATTGAAGACTAGATTACTTTGGCAATCCAAGGTTAGTCATTTGCCTTGATGTTGGAGAATATTTATAGCAGAGCTTTTCACTTGGAGTTTCAAATGGGGTTTGAAATAAAAGAGATTAATTTCCCATTCTAAATACCAGCCTTGCAAGTTATTGATATAGACCAAGAATAGTTTTACTGCTACACTTGTGAAGTTCAGGATGGGCAGGTTCTTAAGGTTTTTGATTGCTGTGATTGGCACACATAAGCCTCTGTGGATGTTTTTGTTTTTGATGCCTGAAGAGAAAATTTATAAACCTTTGTTGTTGAGCCTATCCAATTGGCATGATCAACCATCGAACACCATAACAGTTGGTTTGTCAACTTGAAAATGGCCTCCCTCACAAAAGGCAGAGGGTCATTTCTCCTGAGGTTTTCGCCATACAAATCACTTTATACAAATGGTTAAAGAGATGCTCAAACAAGTTTTATATTCATATCAAAGGGCCTTCATCAGCTGATAAAGATAAAGATCTCATATTATGTCTGAAGGGATATTTTGAAGGAGTTGCAAGGTGAAAGGTCTTTTATGAAGTTTCAAAGAAAATTTTTGTTTTAAAGGAGCAAAAGGATCTTCACAAGTGTAAAGACAGTGATTTTTGTTGTTTTAAGACAAAGAGGGCCTTCATAGCATCCTAAACCCTCATAAAGCAATTTCAAAGGATGGTTGACTTTATTTAAACTTTAAAATGGGTGGGGAGACCATTGCAAAGCCCATTTAGCAAATTCAAAACTCAACAAGCATTCACAATCGCTCTCCTAGTTGTTCACCAGACCAAGCAAGAAGTTCGAGCACTTTTCAGAGTGTTTTGAGGCTTAAAGCCTGTGCTGTGCACCTGAAAAAGTGCACGACGCGTTCAAAAAAGAAAATACACAGGCGTTCAACGGCTGTGCGACGCGCCTGTAGCACCGGTCAACAACTGTCCGAAGGCCGACCCGACACCTTTTCCACTGTGTGGAGTTCTTTCTAATAAACGTGCTGCTCACTCCTTGTGCATTCCAACAAGCTCTAAACCTACTCAACTCATCAAAACAAGGGCCATAAGCCATCTCAAGGTATTTTTTATTCCCCCTTGGTGCATTCGAAATTCTAAAGGGGTGTTGATACCATTGTTTTTACAAAGACTAAAACAGTGATTGAAGAGTGGAGTTCTTGGTAGAAAATCAAGGTGGTTTGTTACTATGTTGCCAAAGATTGATATAGTAGAAGGCTAGGGTGTGTTTATATCAGTTTCAAAAGGCCTAAAACTGCTTTCAAGCAAAGTGATAAACCATACATTAATGACAAGACATAAAACACAGTGGTAGAGGTTTTCAAGTCGCTGTAAGGTGTCCTAACATTGATAAAATAAAATTAACCTCCGTTTGAAAAATCTAAGGAAAAATAGTGTTTATAAGGTGAAAACAGTGTTTGTAAGGTGAAAACAGTGATCACAATTTGAAAGCCTTGTCATTTTGAAAAGGCCCTCTGTGTGTGATGAAACAGCCAAGTCTGTGTAGCCTCTATAAGTCCCAAAAGCAGTGTGTGTGAGAGGTTTTTCAAGGTCAGTTGAGAGTGTTTTGTCTACCTATGTATAAGAAACAATGAACAACAGAAGAGCATTGTTTGGGGAAGGGTGATTTTGTTTTTGTCTAAACACAAGGAGATCCTTGTTCTAACAAGAAAACACAAATACCTCTTTTCAATACCTTTCCTAAACACAGTAATAAATTGACTGTGTGACTTTTATTTGACAAACACTTGTTTTTTGGCATAAAAGAGGACAAAACAGTGATTTATAAGGAGCACAAAGTTGGTGTTGGGGGACTATTTCACAAAACATTTGAAGCAGCTTTTCTTGGTCAAACAGTGACTGAAAAGGAGGATAGGGTGTGTGCTTGAGAAGCCATTCCAAAGGCCATTTGAGACAGCTTGTTTTTGCAAATAACATTCAAAACAAAATTCCTCCCAGGTAAGATAGTAGAAGTGGCCTTCACAGGAGGTTTGAACCTGTTTCAACTGAAGAGGTAAATGCTCATCCATCAGTCTTGTTTAACTTTCATGAGGTTGGGTGTCTAGAGTTTTGTCAAAGGGTGCAGGAGGTGAAAAGCTATTCCCCTTTTACACATCTTTGTGCTTTGAGATTTCAAGAGAAGAACTTTCAACTAGTGGGCTTGGATTTTAAGTTCTCTCCTAGGTCTATTTCCAAGGCCACCAAAATCCATTATGTCAGAGAGAAGTGGTTTAAACAAAGCCACCTAGACTCAGAACATTACAAACCTTTTCTGAAGCTTGAGCATAGAGACACATGTCCATCCACTTTTCCCTTCTCATATATGTTAACTAGTTATGCCCCCCTCATGAAGATAATCATGAAATACTTCACTTGCGAGGAAATATTCTCTCGAGTCTATGCTAACCATGTTCGATTGCTCATGCATTTCACGAGAGCCAAATTGTTAAATCTCCCTTTCTTCCTCCATAGAAGTATTGAGAAAATGGCCTCCACTGTTCAGAAAAAACCTCCTTCTCAGCAGACAGCCTGTCTCTTCCATCACTCCCTCATCAAGGTTATCATTCTTCATTAGCTTGAGAAGAAAGAAATCTCTTGGGATACTTTCATTACACATCCGGATTTCGCCACTGTCCCTTCATTTCATACATTTCCTTCACCTTCCACTCACCATCCTTCGCCTTCTTCAAGAAAGCCCATTCCCAATAAGCTCAAATTTCCCATTGAATAAGAAAAATAGAATGATGAGGAAGAAGATAATGAGCAAGAGGAGGAAGATGATGATGAGTAGCATCATGATGAAATAGGGCAGCAAGGGGAAGAAGAGCACAGTGAGGCAGAGAGCAAGGGGAAGAAGGGCATGATGAAGAAGAAGATGATGATGAGCAGCATCATGAAGAAGAAGGGTAGCACGATCAACATGTGCAGCACAGTGAAGAGGGCAACCCTAAAAAAGAAATGAAAGAGGACAATCAAGGCATCCATGAAGAAACTCAAAAAAGTGGCAAGAATGATGAGGAAAGTAACAAGGGAAAAGGGCCATGCTCTCTTCTCTGAAAGTGGCCAAGCCCCGGACATCAAGGAAAAGGGTGCCTAAAGATGTAACTCCAAATGTTACTAGGGCCCTCTGAAGCAAGGGGAAATTTCCCAAGAAGCCCATTGTCGAATTTCCCAAGAGGAGGAAGACTAAAAGAGCCACCCAAAACAAGGGAAAGGAGAAAGAAGAAAGCAACAATGAAAAGGAAAGGGACTTGAATATAATTAAAATCCAAAGTGATGATAGCGAAAATGAAGCCCGAATCCTAGAAACTCTCTTGATCAATAGAGAAAACAAAATTGATGCTTTGATGACTGATCTGGAGAGGGCTAGAAACTTCAATCACTTTTTGCAAATTCAAAACAAATAGATGAGTGTCCATATGGCGGTATATGAGACACGGGACATCAAATACAAAAAAGAGGCCTCCAAGGCACAAGTGAGACTGGAAGAACTCATGGGTGAGTTCGATGAGAGCGAAGATGAATATCAACCCAAGAGAAAGAGGCCAAGAACCATAGGGCTCAAAAGAGCCCTTGAGAAACAAAAGGAAGAAGAAGCTGCCCTTCTCCAATTCACCCCTCTCACTACATTGTTCACCCAAGAGATAGAGAACAATCGAGAAGCATGGCTTGAGAGCATAAATGATCACTTGGAAAAGAAGTTGGAGAAGGAAAATAGAGATTTGGACCTTCAACGAAGGATTGACTGGGCATTATAAGAAGCTCAATCAGTTTGCTCGGTGGAAATTGGAGGCCACACAGGAAAAACTCAAAGAGGCTCAAAGGAAGTGCCCGGCACCAAAATTGAAGAAAGACACCTCAAAGCTCCAAATTTTGGCCTCTGCTTCATAGCATATTTATGAAAACCCTTGAAGGTCATGCTCGCCAAAATTGGGCGAAAGTCAAACAAGTTTTGGTTTTTTGTCATTTTTGAGTTTTTTGGGCTAAAACTCATGGGCATCGCCATTTCTGTTTGGGACATCCTAAAAGGATGAAAATGGTATCATTGGATGCCATAATTTCAGGGGCATATACTCAATGATTTTTAGATCATTTGAAGATGATTTTCTCCCCCAAAACGGTGAAAAACACTCACTTTTTCCACACTCTGCCCCGTTTATCAACAAGGCCTATTTTTTGAGGTTTTACACACAGGTCAGTTTTTGATGGAATTTCAGTGGTCATTTTGGGGAAAACTAAACATTTTCAGAAAATAGACATTCAGAGCTTTCCAACGAGCCATCACGGGCCTCGTTTCGACATCGAGAAGGCCTCCAAAAGTTGCCGGCAAGTCAGAGGACTTTCTGCTGATATATTTTCTAAGTATTTTTGTAAAAAATGAACCTTTCTAAAGTGACTTTTCCTCATGTGCGTTTAGCTATTTTTGTACATGATTACTTATGAAAAGTCAATATATTTTTATTTTTTAGCATTTTTGAGATATTTTATTAGGTATTTTGTGCCTTGCGCTTTGCAAAGCCTCAAGGGAAAAATCAGATATTTTGGATAGGCCACTGAGATTACAAGTTGAACTACGAGGTTTTTCTCACTTTGGCCTATATATTCCAAAGGCTTTCATTTTAAACAAGACTGAACTTGATGAATATAAGCAATATATGGTTATACAAGCTTGGAAGAAACACTTGTCTCATGCATTGGATAGTTTCTTGAGTGCTTTTGGATGATGAAAGAGGACTGTTGTTGGATTCCATGACTTGGTAGAATGGTATAGTGTCTCTCTCTATTTTGTTTCTTAGTTTTCATTCATAATTCCATGCTCTTGCTTGCTATAAGATAGTAGAGAATAGATTTGAGACATGCCCTTGGAGGCACCTCAAATTTCCTGTTTCTTTATAGCTTGTATGTTTTCTTCATTTTTAGTCATATTAAAGAATCATTGATTACTCTTTGATAACTGAAGAATATTGTTTGCTTGTTTCATTTATAGTTTTATGCATGCTAAGTATGATTCACGGTATGCCGTGCTTACTCATGGCTAGTCATAGCTCCACCCCTTTTTTTTTGTGAATTCTGTAGGACTTGACTTTTCTATTAGATTAAGCAAGTTGCTGAATATATACAACCAAAATATGCGCCTCAACCTGCCCGAAGGAAACCAGGTCTGTTGGCCATCTTAGAAAGTTAAAAGCTAACCAAAATTGGTACTGTTTCAATCTCTCAGTAGCGGCATATACTACTCGGCTATGACCATAATATTTATATATGAAACTACAATGATAAGTTCGATTGACAAAAACATACAAAAAAACTAGAAAACCAGATTGTGCCTATCCATCCGAAGAATCCACTTGGGCTGGGTCTTTCGCTAAGGACCCAGGCATCTCCACCCACTACATCGTGCGCAACTGCTCCTCGATTCGTCTAATTCTGGCATTCTGCTGCATCTGGGTTTTTGTCATGGAGCTCATGTCCTGCTTTATGTGATGAAGGTCAAAGAGAATGGAAGTATAAAATTCTTAGTCCTTCATACTCATCAGTGCTTTAGCAAGAACACACTTAAACTTCCAATACATTTTAACAGATTGCTGGAAAAGAGAGATCCTACCTCGAGTACTACCAGGGTCAGTGAGAAAATCCATCATATTTTGCTGTTGTTGAGCGTCAACCTCATCAATAGAATTCTGCTTTTCCCAACTCTGTATCCTTTGTTGAATATGCAGAGGGGTATTAACCATATATGTGTGGGTCAGCCTATCTATAACCTGCTCATTAGTTTTCTGACCTCTATTGCTAGGCCTCGCAGAGACATTGGAAGGAGCAGTCGGCGCTTTCTGCTTGCGTCCAGAAGTTCTGGATTTTGTCATGGAAAAACCAAAGAAGCATGCTAAATATAACGAGAGAAATAGAGGATATTGGTGAGGATGGAAAACAAAATCATACGCAACAGTGGGGGTGGTCAGCTGCATGCTAACAGATCGCATTGATCCAACCCATTGAAAGTAGAAGGCAAAGAGCCCGGCGAAAACCATATAACAAGGCAGAGGTGACATAAAACCAGTGCACCTGCCCAACATATAATAACAATTGGCATGTGTTTTTCAAGGCATATATAAACCCGCGGGACCAGTAAAATTGAAAACAAACCCCTTGCAATGCACATGCAGACAAGTATAATGAATAGCGAAGAGAGGGGTGTGAGGCCAAAAACAGAGATGACTCTGAAAGCAATGCATGCTTGAGATAAACCTCCCAGAACAATCACCAAAGCGCATGCAGCAATATGATGAAATAGGACAATTGAATCCAACATAAAACGCCTGAAGAACCCGAAGCATGAGCCAAAGACAGGGAGGGGGGCTCCTAAAACAAGGTTCTACCTTCAAATCAGCGTGCAACTTGCATACAGGCATAAGGATACTTGAACCCTTTTCATTGGAGAGTTGCAGAGCGAATGGTAAAGAAGAACGAAATTTCAATTGAAAGAAGAGAGACATAACATACCAAAACCTGGTTCTGTTAAGCTGGAGAGGTGAAAATCCACTGAACTGCCACGGTATCCAACTCCGAACGCGACTGTGAGCACCACCAACCCTGATTGAAATGGAGGTAATACAAAATTTAGAAAACCAAGACAACACAAACCCTGAGAGCGAAATATCGTGCAGGAGCGTCGCATCAACAAATGAGGGCATCATTACCAAAGACTGGGTTCGCATGCGAATAGGCGGTGCCTTAAGTGGGAGACTGATAGCTAGCTCAAGATCTTAAATGCAGCTGACAGCCAGATCAGTGATCCACATTCTATGATCAAGGTGGCACCCCGATCGGGGGGTCATTGCTCCACCTCTGAAACCTCTATTTGATTGATTAGATTGTCATTTGTTGAACCAAGGAGGTCTTGTACTGATCTTGCCCTTTGCCTAAAACTATGCAATCTTGCTTTCAAAGTGCCCAATAGCTTGAAATACTATGTTTAGGCATTCCTTCATAGTGATTTGAGTTGTTTGTTTGTCTTAGATGTATTTCCCCAAAGTCTAATAGCCATTTCCTAAAGTTAGAGAGTCTTATATCTCTATGTATGGCTTGAATGTTTATTTCTATGCATTGATCAGTTTATAGTTACATTTCTCATGATTAATGGTTAGTCCTACCATGTTTATGTCAGCTATTAAAATATCTATGTTTCAAATCCTTTCTTCACAAATTTAATGCCCATCTCACTCCATTTTATCCAAAGATCCATTTTACCTCGAATCAAATCGGTCCTTCAGCAACCTTGTATCACCATTTGAAAGCTTTCTTGACCTTTTCGACCCTATAGCCCAGTTGATCTGACATCTTTTTACCTATCTTAGTCTTTGAACAGTTCATCCCTCACAACCTAAAAACCAAAACCGAAAACCTACTTCATAACTAGCCTTAAATCAAGAACACAATAAGCAAACACACAGATATCCCTTACACAAATAGAGAGAGCCCTCTCTGAGTCCAAGAAGGCTAGGTCCTTGGGCTCCAAAGACCGGTTTGATGTTACACTTTCATTTGGCTTGCCAATCATCCAAATCAAGAGACACTAACATAAAGCATGGTTAAATGCAGAAGTATTCCTCTTACCATTAAACTTTACCTGAGACAAAAATATTACTATTTCTGGTGGAGTATTAGAAGATGTACATCCAAAAATACGACTCTAAATTGGAAATTTAATAGGAGATATAAGAATAAAATGTTAGAATACAAAGACTCCAAAGGAAATAAAGTTTCAGGCCCTCCTTCTAGCACCAAAATTTTGAAGCCTTGAAATTCGCTGCAACAACATGGGGGATGACCACTCAGTATAGACCTTAAAGCAGTTCCTTTCTTGTTTAGAATGGTGGTTCCAATTGGTTTAAATAAGTCCAGTTACCTTCTCTCAATCTCCAATGGCTTAAAATATAAATTTTGTCTACCAATGGAAAAGAGACATTAGATCATTTTGCTTGCTGATTAGGCAAGAAAATGATCTTGAAGCTAATTTGGGCTCAACCAAACCATAACTAAAGTTTTCCTCTTTGAGAAGAGGACTTCTAGAAATGTAGAGTTAAATCTAAAATGCAAGAAAAAATGAAAATTATTCTAATCCTATCTCAATTAGGTAGATATAAATCTAACGCAGCTGAGAGCAAGATATTTTAAATGATTGAGATTTAAATATGTACGACTTATAATGAATATCAAGCTAATGAAGTAATTCAAATAACTGACATTATGAATACTGAAACACATCCTATTCAAAGACCTCTTAACTAAAATAATCACCCAACAACATTTAGGAAATAGTTCACAAAAATGATATTGACTATTAAATAAGTAATTCAGATAATTAAAAAATAATATGAGGAAATAGTTCACAACATATCACTATTTGTTAAATCGATATTGAAAGACATATTTCTGAGTAAATAGTTACTCAGAAATCAAGATTCAACCCATAAGAGCAGAAATAAATAATAACATATAATTGAGACAAATTACTCATATTGAAAATAGTGTACAAATATGAATAAAATGACACATTATTGTTATCATAAAATGAAACTAGTATTTAAAACAATTGTAATATAAATACCAATTTATTGAAACCATTTCTCTGGATCTGGTCTCCAACAATCCTTTACAATGTTTGAACTTCTACTTTTAAACTAGAGCTGCAATAGTGCAAACTATGTTCTCCATACATAATTCAGTATGAAAAGAAAAAATCTTCAATAATCCCCAGAGCTGAGTTTTCTCTCTTCTACCCTACAATTCTAAATCCTCTATACAATATTGCCTTCAAGAATTCTTAAATTGTAGAGAAGAGGAGCCCCTATTACATTCTACAATATGCTACTTATAATATTTACAAAATGATTTCTTCATAAGAAATTTTGTTGAAGAGTGGTTCTGCTTAATCAATTTTCATTGGCTCTAAATCATATTTTTCAATTGTTGGATCGCTCTCATTGATTGATATTTTATTCTTCTCATCTCTTCAATTGTTTTTCTGAAAAAAGCAAATCAAAACATGATTAAAATGCAAAAATAAAATCAAAATGTCAAATATAGAATTTAAAACAAACCCAATCAAAATTTAATTGAATAAATAATTGAAAAGGAAATCTAAGATTCATATTGATGCATGTGACGATCTAATTGGTCAAGGATATAATTGACAAATGGATCTGTACTCAGAAGAATTTGTGGGCAAATGGAAATGCATAAAATAAAACTTAGAAAATTAATTTTGTTTAAAAATTCGGAGCTTGATCTTCTGCTGAATTTTAGACCCAATAAATGATCAAATATTGAAATGAAACCAATTCAGGAATAATCTCATTGATTTTATCTATCCAATGAGCCATCCCGAGTATCATTTTTCTAAGTAAAATTCAATCTATGAGCTTCCAAAGTTGGTATATATAAATGGACAAAATTTTGAAATTTCTGTTGCTTAGGCTAAAAATCAACGATTTTAAATTAAATTCTAATTCTAAATTAAATTATAGTATTTACTTAATTAATACTATTTAATTGAAATTATATTATTAATCTAATTTAGTTAAAATCTAATTATAAATTAAATTATAACTATCTATTAAATAATACTTAATTAATTACATTGTTAATCTTAATTAATAAATTATTTGTAACTAAAATTAAACTAATTAAAAATTGATTTAATTATTAATTAAAATATTATATTAATATTATAATTTAAATTATATTAAAATTTTAATATAAATATTATAATTAAAATATAATATATAGTATAATATTAATATAATATAACATATATTTAAAAAAACATTAATTATAGAACATATATAAAATAACCATGTGAGGGTGAGGAGTTATAAGGAGGAGGGTATGGAGGCTACGTGAGGATGAGGATGGATAAGGAGGAAGGCGTGGAGAGATAAGGAGTGTAGGGTGAGGTGGATGAAGAGATAAGGTGACGTGAGCGTGAGTGAGGTGGAGGTACAGGAGGTATAAGGAGTTCAACTAAATCATATATTAAAAAATTTAATTTGTTGTATAAAAAATTAAATTTAAAATTGAAGTTTTGAATTTTAAAATAAGCATAGAATGTAAAATATTTGCAAAATGGATTTGCGATGTATCGTAATCGTAATATCCTATCGGGTTTTATTTTGGTTTTTTAAATTGTTTTTTTTTTTTAATTTTAATTTTGGGATTTTTTGGAAGAGAGGATGTGAGAAGTGAGGTCACGTGGGATTAACCATCTTACAAATTGGACTATAGCCATTTTGCAATTTTGAAATTATGGGCTTGTCAATTTATTTTAAAACAATAAATTGAAGTCAATTACCAAGATCTTGAAACATGTCTTAGTTCATTGTACAATTTGACCGGGGCATTTTGTAGGATCGTTAGTAAAAAATGAAAGAATTGAAAATATTAATAAAAGCTTTAATATTTACACTAAATGCATTATTGAACTAAATTAGCTACAAAAATGAGAATATTGGTACATTTTATACATTTTTTAACCTAGGTGACACAAATGATCAAACTTCAAAGGAGTGTCGTTTACAAACTAGTTGACCAAATGGAGAGAAACAAGTATTGGTGGAAATATTGTGAAAAATCGGATTCAATGAAATAATCAAAATGAAAATCCGACAAAAATGAAAAGATGGTAAAATTTTAAGACAATTAAATTAATGAAAATCATAAAATGTGCTTAAACAAAAACTGATAAAAAGGGTCCCTATTATTGAAGTAATGGGGGTTGTTGGGTTTTCCCTATAACACCTTCTTTAATACAATTATGATGGGTGACCCACATGGTGATATACTTGGTTGAATGACATTATATTCCAATAACTACCATAATTATTTCTTCGCCTCACTTGCTTCTATAATATACTACTTGTAAATAGATGGATCTCATGCTCCACTTCTTTCTTCGGTGGTAACCTTTAGGTTCTTGAAACACATCCCTATATGCCTGTAGCAACTCTTTTAGTTGTTTTTTATTTCTTAGTACACCCATATAGGGATTCCTTTCCTCTTACTGACTCCTCTAAAGACTGATTTTCTCATAAAAATAGTAGAACATACTTCCTACTAGAACAGATTAGATTCCTAGATTGATTGGGACTTACCAATGAATTCTTTGACTTGCATTTTCTTAACATTGATGGTGAATGATTTTCCATCCTTGATTAGATGGTATTGGTTATATCTTGACATGAATATTACATCTCGTATATACATGTATGGACTTCCAAACACCACTCGACATACATCAAGGGGAAGTACATCTAGTTTTACTTCATCAATAAAGTTAGCACTGATAACAAATCTATTTTTTCATTGTTTTGATACCTTTAACTCTACATCTTTATTTACCCATCCAAATGGAGAAGGGCTTAAATGATCCCAAAATTCCAATCCTAATTTTTTGACTAGCTTTGTTACAATGAAATTTTCTTGTGATCCTAAGTCAAATAAAGCATCGATATTTGACCTGTATCTTGATGTGAACGAGTTTGGATTTTTTTTTCTTCTTGTTACTAAAGGCTACTCAAATTCACACCTTTTTCACTTACACACATACACTATTCTCATCCATGTCTAAGATACTTTTAACCTAGTTGCCTGAATCAATGGCCATGATATTTGTATTCTTATTATCTTTCTTTTGTTCTTGAGTTAAGCTCCAGATGCAACTTCTAGTATTTCTATCTATGCTCATCAATATTAAATTGGTTGCAGTGGTTGCTAGAGTCTTTGCATTAGTGTGCTATGGCTTTCATCCTTTTAACTTCCCGCCTTTCTAATCCTTCTTCCCCTACTTAGAAGTGGCTAATTTCCCCTTCTACTTCGATCCACTTGATTTCCCTTTCTTCATGCCTATGTTCGCCAGGTATTGTGCTTGTACACAAGCCTCATCCACCAATTTTGGTTTAAAAAACATCACTTAATTCTGCATATGAATGTGTAGACCCCCTAGATACTTGAGGAATGCATATGGGTTATTTGGGGAGATACCCATCATTATGGAAATATTTATAAATTATTTGGTGTACTTCTATATAATCTGCCTCTACTTTTGTCTCAAGTAGTGCCATCTAATCAACTGGTCCTCTACATACCCAATATGGTAAAGTTGTGACTTTGTGAGGGTTTCAAGGTCTTACCACTTAGTCACTAGAGGATCTCCCTTCAACCTCAAGGTATTCGTGTGGCTTTCCCACCATGTCAGGGCATGGCCCTATAATTTCAACCATGCAAATAAAATCTTCTATTCCTCCTCTATATGATTAGAAATGAAATAAAATTGTAATTATTGCAACTAGTAATTTAATTTTAGAGCATTGATCTCACCTTGGTATCGATTTCCTTATCAACCATTGCTTCCATTTTGAACAAGGACTATGAATGGTTCACGATAATCGAATTGGCTTGATCTCTTTCGAGTCCTTTCTTCGGTTGGTTCTCTATTTCTTCCCAATCTCCTGATCTCTCCTCTAATATGTCCTATGTGTTAGAAACCCCATATTCTTCGAATGACCGAATATCTTTTCTTAGGTCCAACATGAAGAGATTCACATTACGAATTATAATTGCAACTTGTGCTTCCAATTGCGAAAACCTCTCCTCTGCAGGATCATGATGGTTATTCTCAAATTTGTTGGCTATGACTAGGGTTCTATGAATTCTATCTTTGTCAATATATATCCCCTACACATATACAAATATATCCAAAGAAACATACTTTGGTACCAATATGATATGTAAACCATCGTATATATTTCATTGGATAGATTGTCACAATAGAAATGATAAAACTATACTTAAAAATTTTAAATCTACACTATTATTGTTTATTTATATTTAGATTTATGGTTTTTTATTTTAATATTTATTGTGTATGCATGAAAAATAAGGTTTATGCAGAATATAGAGAAAAAAATTAAAACTCATAAAACACATTTAACACAAGATATATCCTGGGAAACCCTTTCGGGAGAAAACCTAGTTGGAAGGTGAGGTTTCTCTACTCTCTTTATTTGAATTGAAAATAACTACGAGTGCAAAGAAATAAGGCTCCTGGCTTGTGGGTGAATATAGTGCGAAATTCCTCTTTGTGTTCTCTCCCCCTATCTCTCTCTGATACTCTGCTGGTCTATGGAATAAGTGCACTAAAAAACAACGAAATCCCTTTTCCTTCTAGTGGCCTAGTGATAACACTGTTTGATAACCTACTAGTGGTTACGTTTGACTACCTCAAATCTTAACCATACTTACAATATGGACTCTTCCAAAGTATTATTCATCATAATCACATGGCTAGCCCATTTTCCAAAAGTTATGGTGGTTGACATCGCAACCTCTCAAATTATGGTGGTGAAAATAGGAAGGTCAACTTCCAAGTGGAAATTTTTCATACAGACTCTAATTGAGGCAATTATTGTGTCATCGGAAATATCTCTGTTTGTAGAATAGGAAAAAAATGGCGATGCACTGAAGAGACAAAGTTTTACCCCCAAAAAACATCATTTGATGCCTCAAAATTTTCTTCAAAGGTTTCAAACCCCAATTTTCCAAATTGGGTCTCACTGTAAAAAATGGTCCTGTGAGCTAATTGCTCCACTTTTTGCACTATAAAAGCATTGAGATGGATTAAAAACAATATTATGATCTAATACACATCATAAAACTTGATTTTAAGTTCATTTTTCCCATGTATGAAGGTGAACATAATGAAAATAAGTTGGATCATTAGATCATGTAGTTTGAAGTTTATTGCAAGATCCAAGAGATTGTGAAGGAAAATTCAAAGGTCCAAACTGCATCTCTTCGATTGAGTGGAAAATCATTGATTTTGTGGGAGAGAAAAAATCAATAAGATTTCCTTTGAACTTGTAAAACAATTTCTTCTTGGTATGTGTTTATTATTGCTTTAAGGAAAAAAATTTTCCATTATGCTACGTGCAACAAGCCATAATGGTTTGGAAAAATTTTAGGCAAGGTAAAGGACAAAGTGTTCATAGATACACTCTTGAGTTTAGGAAGAAAGCTTTGGTTTTGGGTATTCAGTGATATACACAAGAAACACTTATTATGTATATTAGTGGGTTGCATAGTTATCTTCAACATACAATCCTTATGTTCAATCCAACTAACTTAAATGAAGTTTGTGTTCAAGATATACATCTTACATCTAGAGGGAAAAATGTTCATGATGATTTTTCGAGGAAGCCGTAAGTCTAGTGAAAGAAAGTTGAAATAAAAAGGAAAAGGAAAGCAAACAAATACCGTGAAGAAAGAGGGTGAAAATACTACATGTACTCATTGCAAGAAGGAAGGAAATGATGAATATACATGTTGGAATCAACATTCAAAACTGATACCAAAGAACTTTGGAAAGAAGGGGAAGAAAAACATTGTTGCTACAATTCAACATGATCTTGGATCCTATTTAGGTGGAAAAACTAAGATCAAAACTATGGGAGTGCAAGTTATATCACATTCTCATGCTAGTTCTAGCTCTACTAGTTAGTCTCCAAATTTTAAAATTAAACACGTTGAGAGAAAAAGAAGTGAGATTTTACATATTAGGGTGATAACCAAGCATAATAAAGTTGACACTATTTTGATAGTGGTTCCCAAGTAAACCTCATGTAAAACCTTACCCTTTGGGATGGATGTGTGATGATGCAAAACTGCAAGTTGCTAGATAATGTAAACTCCTATTTGGAATCACCTCTAGATTCATAGATGAGGTTGAATTGGATGTAGTTCCATTTGACACTTATGGAATTTTATTGATAAGGCCATATCTTTATGACTGAAAATCCATGTTATACAGAGAGGAGAAAAAATAACATTTCTTCATAGATGGAATTGAATACGTTTTGGTAGCTCGTTTCATGTGTAGAAAATCGACGTAGATTCAACTAATAATTGTAATATTCTAAAATATTATCCTTGAATCTACTATTCCAAATGCAGAAAGAAATTTAGATCTTGAAATCACAAAACATGAAAGAGAAAGAATTTCAAACACACAACACAAAGATTTTCCCAGGGAAAGCCTCAGCTAAAAACCCCACTATCTGTATATTGCATAAGACAAAGAATATGAGAATATTGCAATGCTTTTCTCCAAGTTGAGAAACCTCTGCACTATCTCTATCTATCTCAATGAATCCTAGAAAAAATTGATTCAATACTTAACCAATTTTCTGCCCTCCAGGATCCCTATTTCCTTGTGTAGTTTCCTTGGGAAATTAGACCCTATTAATTAAGGAAATTCCCAATCCATACTATGAAATCCATTAGGGACCTTCCTATGACTGCATGCACCACCTATACAATTCTGATAGCTATAAAAATGATAGTACACTTCCCTTGAACTCCAATCTCAACCAGGTCTTTCTCAAAACTGACATGCATGAGCCATTTATGAGTGAATTATCAGTTAACTAGTTTAACACATGAAGTGACACCCCATCATTTAACCTCCTAATATTTCCTCCATCAGTGAGAACTAGTTTAATTGAATTTAACTCATACCAGCCTAGATCCATCTTAACTCCGGATCTATCAAGCGCTGAGAGAGATCAAATATCTTGAGGTGCAAACTTCTTTTTTGAGTGAAAAACTTGAGGAAAGGTTTTCACCTTAAGATATTTGATCCCTCTCGGCGCTTGATAGATCTAGAGTTAAGATGGATCTAGGCTGGTTTTAGTCGTCTGTGGCCAAGGAAAATCTATTGATAATATAAGGAACATATGATTAATTTTATCAATAATATGTAAATACATATAATATTAATATAAGAATTTTAAATATGCTAAATATGTTTGAGATTTATTGATAAATATTGTAAATTAACTTTAATGATGAAAAATAATGAAATAAATTTTTTGAATGCAAAGTGACAATGTAATAATATTGAATGATAGAAAATGTGAATAATAAGAATGTAGTAAACTACAAATAGCTTTCATTGTGATCAATATCAAACTATTTTCTTATACTATTCCTATTGTCATCCTTGTTAGTTTTGTCATATTTTCAGATCAATTATATGAAAAATACAGTTGAAATCATAAACCATTTAAATATTTAGCTTGAGCTGTTGTAGTAAACATCATACCTTGTCTCTCTTGCTCTCCAATATTATTAGGTTTAATTACTATAACACAAAAATAAATCTACATTGTCAATAATTATTTGTGCTTACACTGAAATCAATGAAAATTATTAATCCAATGACTTTAAAATTAATGTACCATCATACATCCAATTACATCAGATCAAAAGTCAACATATACACTAAAATCAATGCATCCTATGCAAAAAATCAAATAAGATTATAAAACAACATCTCCACTGAAATCAATGCATCTAATGCAAGTAATCAAATAGAATTAGAAATCAACATCTGCACTCAAATCAATGAATCTAGTGCACAAAGAAAATAAGATTAGAAACCAACATGTACACTAAAGTCAATGCATCTAGTGCAAGCAATAAAATAGGATTATAAACCACCATCTACACTGGAATCAATGCATTTAGTGAAAGAAATAAAATAGGATTCGAAATCATATATATTGAAATCAATGCTTCTAGTGTAAGCAATCAAATATATTTAGGAATCAACATCTACATTAAAATTAATGCATCTAGTGCAAGAAATCAAATAAGATTAGAAATAACCATCTACACTGAAATCAATGCATTTGATGCAAGAAATAAAATAGGAATAGAAATCATCTACATTGAAATCAATACATCTAGTGCAAGTAATCAAATATCATTAGAAATCAAAATCTACACTAAAATCAATGCATCTAGTTCAAGAAATCAAATAGGATTAGAAATCACCATCTACACCGAAATCAATGCATCTATTGCAATAAATATTCTTCCCTCTCTCCCCCCTCCATATATATCTATATGTCCCTCCATATCTCCTCCTTTGTCTCTTTATCTCACCCCCACAAACACACACTCTCTCTCACTCCATATTTATCAATCTCTTTGTCCCTCCCTCCCTATCTCCATCTATCTCTTCTTTCTCTTCACCTTCCATCTATATCTCTATCTCCCTTTGTCTCTCTATATCAACCCCAAAACATACACTCTCATTCTCCAATATATCTATCTATCACTCCCTCCTACTTTCCCTTCCTCTCTCACTCTTCCCCTTCCCTCCCTCTCCCCCGCTTATATCTCTCTTCCCTCCTACTATCCTCTCTCCTCTCTCCACTTTCCTTATCACTCTCTCTCTCTCACTCTCTCTAGCTTTCACACTCTCTATATTCACTCTTACCTCCCTCTCTCTCCCCCTCCATCTCCATCATTACCTCTCTCCACTCCCTCTCTTCCTTTCTCTCCCACCTCTCTCTCTCTCTATCTTCACCTTCCAAATTTGTTAATATATGCCCCTCTCTCTCTCTCCTTCTCTCCTCCCTTATCTCCATCTCTCCTTCTTTATCTCTTTATCTCACCTCAAACATACACACTCTCTCTCCATCTCTCCCTTGTCACTCCCTCTCTCTCTCTCTCCACTTGTCACTCTATATGCGTTTCATCTTCCCTCCCTCCTCCTCTACTCCTCTCTCTCATGTCCCCTCTCCTTTCCTTCCTCTCTCTCCCTTTCTCTCCTACCTCCGTCTCTCTTCCCACATCACTCACTCTCTCTCTCTCTCTCTCGTTCCCATACAATCCTCTCACTCCCCTCTCAATCTCTTTCTCTCTCTCAAGTCCTCTCTCTCGTTGTTCATCTCTCCCTCTCTCTCTCTTGCTCTCTCTCTCAAATACTCTCTCTTCCTCCATTACTCTATCTCTCTCTCCAAATATGTTACTATATCCCTCCATTTCTTCGTCTCTCTCCTTCTCTCCCCCCTTTTCTCAATCACTCCTCCTATGTCTCTTTATCTCACCCTAAACATACATACTCTCTCTCCATATATACATTGTCACTCCCTCTCTCTCCACTTCTCACTCTTTATGTCTTTCTTCTTCTCTCCCTCTTCCTCCTCCTCCTGCCCTCTCTCTCTCCCACCTCCATCTTTATGTCTCCCTCTCCCTTTCTTACCCTTCTCTACCTCTCTCACTCCTCTCCCCCTCTCTCTCTTCATTCCTCCTCTCCCCTCTCCTTCATTTATCTCCATATCTCCTTTGTCACTCTGGCTATTTCTCCACCTCTATCATATGTCTTTGTTCTTCCCTCCTATCTGTATATATATATATATATATATATATATATATATATATATATATATAACAAATTTAATATTGTATTAATATCAAGTTATTAAATTTAATAATATTAATATGAATATTAGATTTAATAATATTAATGTTAGGGTTAATAATGTTTTTCTTGCATGCTATTATTATTAATTTGGTCCATAGGCTTCATATATAATTAGATGTTGATTTCTACTCCTCTTTGATATTTTTTTATTTATTTACCTTACCTTTTTATACATCTTTTATAAATATAGCATTGGGCTGGTGGTATTTGGCCCATGGTATTAATAATAATTTGTCCCATGGTATTTGGCCCATAAGATTACCCTAAATAAAACCTCCTTTTTGAGTTTTTGTAAATACAAAGAGTTTTATGGAGTAAATAAAAAATGAAGTTTTATTTATTTACCATACCTCCCGAGTAAGTAGAAAAAGAGGTTTTATTTATTTACCATACCTCTAGTTTATTTATATTTATATTTATTTACTATATCTCTTTTTTGAGTGTTCTTAAAACACTTCATATTTTAAATTTATATTGTTTAAATTTATTTTTAATTGTTTATTTATATGGTTGTGTAAGTTATTTTTAAGCCAACATTATTTAGATTGTATTTTTATTTTTTTTTAGTTTTTTTATTTTATTTTGGCTTCCGACATACTTACACATCGGGGTCATAATGGGCTATAAGGTTAATAATGTTTTTTTTTGCATGGTATTTTTTTATTTTTAAAAGTTTCTTTAGTTTTTGTTATTTTGGCTTCCGACATACTTACACATCGGGGTCATATTGGGCTATAGAATGCGCCTCTCGACGCAATAAAGTTTTTTTTTGTATGCTATTAATAATAATTTAGTCCATGGTATTTGGGCCATAGACTTCATATATAATTAGATGTTGATTTCTAATCCTATTTGATATATTTTTATTTATTTACCTTACCTCTTTATACCTCTTTCATATTTATTTATTTACCATACCTCTTTTATAAATATTGTATTTGGCCCATGGTATTTGTCCCATGGTATTTTTATTTATTTACCATATCCCATGGTATTTTTATTATTTACCATATTTTTTTTAGTGTTTGTAAACCTCTTCATATTTTGATAAATTTATTTTTTAATGAATTTTTAATTGTTTATTTATATGGTTTTCTAAATTATTGTTTAGCTGACAATATTGAATTTTTATTTTTAAAAGTTTCTTTAGTTTTTGTTATTTTGGCTTCCGACATACTTACACATTGCGCTTATCGGCGCAATAATGTTTTTTTTGCTTGCTATTAATAATAATTTAGTCTGTGGTATTTGGGCCATAGACTTCATATATAATTAGATGTTGATTTCTAATCCTATTTGAAATATTTTTATTTATTTACTTTACCTCTTTATACCTCTTTCATATTTATTTATTTACCATACCTCTTTTATAAATATGGTGTTTGGCCCATGGTATTTTTATTTATTTACCATATTTCTTTTAGTGTTAGTAAACCTCTTCATATTTTGATAAATTTATTTTTTAATGAATTTCAATTGTTTATTTATATGGTTTTCTAAATTATTGTTTAGCCGACATTATTGAGATTTTATTTTTAAAAGTTTCTTTAGTTTTTTTTATCTTGGCTTCCAACATACTTACACATCGGGGTCATACTGGGTTGTAGAATGGGCCTCTCAGCACAATAATTTGAGTTAATTAATTAGAAATCAAAATAAACTCAAGGAGGGCTCCAATAATGTAGGAGACACCCTACATGCCTCTAGTTTGACCCTCAACTTGAATTAACTAAACCAACTAAGTCATCCTAACTTAGTTAACTCGTACAAGCTTTCATTCGATGTGGAATTAAAATTTTATTCTAATTTAATTCAAGGGAAAATTAAATTAGAATCATTTCTTGCTGTCATTTTCAACACTCGTTCTTAGCAATAAAGGGATTGTCTGATACCTCGATCCTACCCTGATCCTACCTCTATGGAACTCAAATTTTCCTCTTGATAGTGTTAATGTAGGAAAGTAATTTAATAGCATAATCTGTATCTGCACACAATATATGAGATGGTGATACCAGATGTCAATATGCTTGGACCTATCATGAAAAACTGGATTAGCCAAGAGTTTGATGCAACTCTGGTTGTCACAGTAAATCATCGTAGGATCCATTTGTTGACCAAAAAACCCAACAAGGGTCTTCCTCATCTAGATAGCCTCACGAGATGCTTGAATAGTAACCATGTACTCTGCTTCTACTGAACTGAGTGCAAGAGATCTCTGCTTCCTACTGTACCAAGAAACTGCTGCTGACCTAATACTGAATATGCCCCCTAATGTGCTCTTCCATTCAGATGTAATCCATACACAATCTAGATCTATGAATATTTGAAGCTTCACACCCTCTATTTGTCTGTACCAAAGAACAAAATGAGTGGTGCCTTTGAGGTATCTCAACACATGTTTGGATACCTTCCAATAAAGCTTGGTTGGCTTAACCATTTCTTGACTAAGATGTTTAACTGCATAACACATGTCTGGCCATGTGTTCACCAAGTACATGAGTGAACCCACAAGCTGCCTATAAATTGCAGCCTATACCACTTTACTTGAAGTAGCATCTTCCTTCCTCGAATTCCCTGCTAGAGGAGTATATATGGGTTTACTACTCTCAATGTGAAACTTATTTAGTATCTTGTTGGCATAGTTTCCTTGAGAGACAAACAATTCCCCATATTTTTTCCAAATTTCCAAATCAAGAAAATAGTGCAAGAGCCATATATCCTTCATCTCAAATTCTCTTGCAAGATCCTCTTTGCAAGAATTGATAATATTCTCATCACCTTTCAGAATCAAATCATCAACATATAATACTATTATAAATAATCTACCTTCTACCACAATATGGTAAAGGTTCGCATCTGCTTCACTTTTGGTGAAACCCAACCTGGTGAAATAACTGTCAATCTTGGTCTATCAAGCACGAGGTGATTGTTTCATTCCATACAATGCTCACTTGAGTCTGCACACATGCAACTCTCTATCGAAGGTCTCAAATCCTTCTGGTTGCTCTATGTACACCTCTTCTTCAATCACTTAGTTGAGGAAAGATGTATTTATATCCATATGAGGAATTTTCCATCCCATATGTGTTGAAAGTAAAAGAATAGATCTAATTGAAGAGTACCTTGCTACTGGAGCAAAGGTCTCCTCATAATCTACTCCCTCTACCCGAGAGAACCCTTGGAAACAAATATGGCCTTGTGTTTCTCCACACTCCCATCTGCTTCTTACTTCACCTTATAGATTCACCTAGATCCTTCAACTAAATTTTCCTCTGGTATTGGGACAACTTCCCATGCATTTCTTCTAATAATGGAGTCATACTCCTTGTTGGAAAGAAACGAGGTCTCAGGGGGAGACCCGGGTTCAGAAAGGTGGCCAACAAGGGTTACTGCAGTAGTCTAGCACAACGCCGGCATTTTCACCCTACTCCGATGAATAGAGTGTCTCACCTGAGGCATGCCGTGACCTTACTAAGGCTGGGGTTGGGTTGGGTATCAATCAAGCATGGTAGATACGCAAACCATCCATAACTTAAGTACTTCGATTAAGTGTAAAATACCAGACAAATAACAATACTCATGAACTTGTTCAGAATGATAAACAAAAATTCAAAATAGCCATGTATCCCACTAAACCATAACACAAGATAGAACTCAGAACAACAGCCTTATATTAGAAAGTGATGCATTAACAACAAAAGACTATTACAACACTCCTCGGAGCGTGTGTGGCAGAACTGAATACAATCGCAGTACAAGATATATAACATAACATAACAAAGAGAGAGATAACATAACAACATGAACATATCTCTCCTATGGCTCTTGCCCTCTGATCCCTACTGGGCCAAGCTCTTTATGCTGATCGACTGCCTATTTGTCCCATCGCCAGCGCGACTGAAAGTTCTTCCTCCTTTTCTTCTCGGCTATTTGTTGCTTTCCCTGATTACCGGGAGTCCCAATGATTGTCTTATGTGGCTTCCCTTTTCCATCTGCACCTGCTTCCGCAACAGTCGCGCCACTTTCCCTTCACCTCTTCGCAACCATGAGAACTCTCTTTCTACCATGGTTGCGCTCTGCCACCTGTTCTACGCAACACAAAACTATTTAATTTCAGAACAAGGGCCCCAACAGGCCCCAACCACATCCTATTGAATCATCCCGAGTCAATTGTTTCCTACTGCCTCGGTTTCCATTGGTTCGCTTGACTCCGTGGCTCGTTCTGCCTACTCTTTTCCTCTGCATGCCAAAACAAGGGCCCCAACTCTGGGACCTTTATTAGTGTAGAAGCTTTCAGCCCTCGGAAGCTGTCAATGTCTTGCTACCATCCTTGCATAAGCAGGCCTATTTTTGTTGTGATTTGGGTGACCTCCTCTTCCCCTGCGGCGGTCGGTAGCTCGCTGAAGACATTTGAGATCTGGACATTGGCCTCAGCAGCTATTTTTTGTATTGCTTGTGCTGTGGTCTTCACCGGCTTCCTGAGCTCTCATAGGGATTGTTTGGCTATGGCTAAATTTTCCTCAATCTGTTGTATCTGGACTTCAAGCTCCTCCGCTTGAGCATACAATTGGTCAAGTCCGTCCAGGTCTGTGGCCCCCTAAATATGTTTTGATAGTTGTTGTAGCTTTGCTGAAATTGGATGTGACTTTAAAGTGAGAGAGGTAGAGCATTCATGTAGACCCTTCAGTAGGTCATACGCCTGCTTGGCTACAGTACTCAGGATTTCCTACATTCCGACAATCTGGGTCTGTCGCTCTGCGATCTTCTCTACGTAAATGATGGCCGGGTCCGGCAACGTGGGCCTAGCCTCCAATGCGGTACTCAGCTCCTTATTTTCTCTGTTGAGATTCGAACAGGCCACACAAATGTGAATGGGCCATCCGACTATGTCATCCTCTACCAGGTCACTTGGTATATGATTGTTGTGGGATGTTACTATGGGCCAGAGTTCCTGAAAGACCTTGGTCACCGTGTCCAGTTGGTCCTGGAGTTGGGTTTTATCGGTTCTTAGCTGTTCGCGCTCTTCAGTAAGTGCGATAATCTGTACTTGTTGCTGCTTGAACCTCTGCTGAAGTTCTGTGTGAAGCTCCTCTGCCTTCTGAATGAAATTATACAATCGGGCCATTCCCCAAGTCTGCACACTTTTGGCTTTAGAGATATCTTGATTCGACTATCGTTCTTGGAGCAGCTGACTGCTAGCAATGGATCTTGCTAAGTGCTCTTGTGGTGACTGCGGTTGAGATTATTATGGCACTGGACCACTGGGGTTACCCATGCTTATATTGGGTTGGAATCTCTGAAGTATCAACCTTACCTGCCGGAATGGATTCAGCTCTTCAACTTGAGTTGCTACGTCTTTAGCAAACGATGTGTCTTGCCTTAAAAGTTCCTGAAAAGAACCTGGTCCGACCAAGGTTTGGCTAACCTTGGGTATCGTTGTTGTACCTGAGTTAACCTTGGTCTCAGCATCTCCGTTTGTTTTAGTTTTCACCTTGACTGGGTTAGATATGGTGGCTAATGTGGATGGTGTGCGAGATGGTTGATCTCTAGAAGTGAATGAGGTGGTGACTGGGGGGACTGGAATGGAAGAGGATGTAGCATTTGCTGCCTGAAATTCTATAAATGTAGGAAACATAGAAGAATCATGAGTTAAATTTTGGACCACTCGGTTAAAGCTCTGTACCTTGGTATTTAGCTACTCGATGATTGGAGTTAGTTGTAGCCGCGACATCCTAGCCATCGCTTCCTTAGTTGTCTCTCCTGGCAACGGGTATGGAAGCATGCCATCGAACGAGTAGATGTAGACTTCACTTCTTATCTCCATTGCTACCCTAGGCCAAGAGCATACCTCTGCGTGAAAATCTTGCTCATCAATTTGGAATTTCAATAGCTTCATCTTGAAGGTTGACTCCGACACGCAGGCTGGCCAGATGTAAGTCTGCTTATGGTTAACCCTAAACCATATTTGCGCCACATAACTGTCTAGCAGAGTCCGTGGAATTCGTTGTTGGCTCATCGCAACGTCCACCATCTGGCTGTACCAGAACTTGAACGCCTCCTCGTTCAACTCCTTCGAGCTAGAGTCCCCTGATGTTTTCTAGGGTGTGAACTTCATTGCGAGTGGTTGGCCTAGCGCCACTTCCGGTGGTTGCCTTATTCCTAGAAATGTCCATTTCCACATGGCCAATGCCATGACAAGGTACCCGTATATGAATCCCGTGGCCCTCCAGTAGTTTTCCTCGCATGCTTCAAACAACTCATTGAGTAGAAACAAGCACCAGTTCAACTGTGTCCCCTAGAGACAATGCTCCGCAACTGAGATAATGTCTAGTGTGCATTCCCCTTTTGTATAATGTCTCATTGTTTTGCTTGCAATCAAGTAACAGGAAAACTTGATCACCGTGTTGTTGATTAAGTCTATCTTAGCTCCTTTTCCCCCTCTATTGGTGTCGTACTTTTTGTAGTAGTCCATGTCCGCTGCTTTCTTTACTCTCTTGGACACCATCTGGAAAGTTGTAGAGACATATCTCCCCTCCTACGACAACCTGGTCAATCTATGAATGTCTTCAACGTGAATTGGGATCTCTCTTCCGAACCAGAGCGACCCATTGTGAATTCTGCTTAATAAAAACTTGGTGCATTGCATTGTAGCTCTCGTAGTGCCAAACACTGGAAGGTTCCATAGGTTCAGTATGGTGGATTGCTGCACACCTCTGAACTCTGGAAGTAGTATTTGTGCTTGTTGTCCCACCTCTGTGGTATAATTCTCTGTGTAGACCTGTTTCTTCATTGTTGGGAATTGGAAAAATTCTGTGAGGTTGGTATCAATCAATGAGGCACTTTCGTATTTTCCTACCAGGGATTCCATCTTGTGAATCCTCTCATCGAGCCCATGCTCAACGACTGCTGGCGCTACCCTGGTCATCTTTGATCTCCTTTGATATAATTGTAGCACTATTCCTCCTCTCTTCTTATGAATCCCTGCTTCTGGACTCCTTCCTTGTTCTTTTTCTGAGGACGTTTCCCTTGCTGCGTTTGCTGTTTATGATTCTAACTCGGACTTCTCCGACATTCTTGCGTTTTTTGTCATGCTAGTTATGTAATTAGCCGACACGCATGAGGTTGATAAGACCCCATAACTAATTAATTTTCCTTGCCTTTCCCCGCAGCTATAATCGTGCGATTAGTTACCGGGTTGAGATGGGTTCTGACAAAGCTGACTTTGTTTTCAGGGTTTGGGTAGATGTGACAGGTGATGGTTACGGCTTATTATGGAACATCTATTGTAGTATGGGTGATGCTAATTATGGAAATTATTTTTCAAATCTCAGTAATCCTATGAACTAACATGGGTACTATGAGTAATGATGATGGAATGATGCTCGACATGCTTTTCCTTCTGACATGGCTGACACACTGGACTTTATCCCCCTGACCACAATCGGTTGCGTTGTGGTTTCTGCAACGCAAAAGTGAATTTTCCTTATGCTATGAAGTATATTTATTGGGAATCCTATCTAATCTCTTCTCGAGTGCGAGAGAGTTATTGAATCGATCTATTCTAGCCTACTCTACCCTACTGACTTCTTTCGGTTGCGAGAGCTTATTTGAAAAAAAAATGCAGAACTTACTCATGGTAGGGTTTAAGGCATGCGTCGTTCACCCATCCGGTAGTATTTGGCCGTCTAGCTATGCTTTGGTACCTGCTATCATATAGAAAAAACATTTCCACCAACCTTAAAAGTTGTGTGTTTGATGTGGCGGTCGTGCCATGCTTTTTATCTCTCCTTTTGGACAGTTTGGTGGAATTGTGCTAAAATCCTGTCTTCTTCCAACCCCTGCAGCTCCTATAACCTGTCCTTCAAGGATTCTTCTTCTGATAACTGTAGTGAGGTTGCGATTAGGAGGCTGGGTATTGCAAACTCTACTGGTACTATGGCCTCTCTTCCGTACACAAGTTGGAACGACATTTTCTCATTGAATCTCTTGACAGTCATCTGGTATGCCCACAGAGCTACTGGTATATGTTCATTCCAGTCGTCTCGTTGAGCATTGCAGATTTTTGTTAATCCATTTTCGAGGATTTATTTGAATGTCTCTACCGTGCCATTTGCTTGTGGGTGGTAGGGGTTGCTCCTGTGATGTTGTACCATGAAGCTTTCGAGCAGGGATTTAATGGTGGCATTGACGAAATGTGTACCCTGATCACTGGTCAAACTTTTTGGGCAGCCAAATTAGCTGATTATGTTCTCAAATATGAACCGTGCCACTGTGTTAGTTGTGCAGTCCGTCATTGGCATTGCCTTTGCCCATATTGTCAAATAGTCGGTTGCGGTGATGATATATCGGGCATGCGAGTTTCTTGCCACAGGTGTAATCAGGCCTATAAAATCAACTTCCCATTTCTCGAATGGTTGTAGTGCTTTTATTGGGTGTAGTGGAAGCTCGTCTCTATGCGATGGACATCCTGTTCTCTAGCAAACATCACATTTCTTTATGAACTCCTTACTGTCAATGTGTACCGACGACCACCATAAGCTCGCTTGTAATACTTTTATAGCCATCGGTTTGGCTCCTATGTGTCCTCCTGCAACTCCAGAGTGGCACTCCCATAATATGGCCTCCCTCTCGTGGTCCAGGACACATCTTCGTAAGATCTGGTCCAACCCCATTTTGTACAAGTGTCTTGCGATGATTTGGTATTCTGCAGCCCGGAATACTAGTTGTTTCTTCTGCACTGCGGTATATTCCTTTGAGCACTGTCTTATGGTTAGGTAGGTCGTGATTTGATCCAGGTACTCTGGGATGGCTTCTACCCTGAAAATATCAGTGTCTGGTAGCTGATCATCTAGAGATCCTTCATTTTCTTTGTTTTCAAGCCTTGACAAGTGGTCTGGTTCCACGTTCAATTGCCCAGGTTTGACTATCACATCGAAGGTGAATTCTTGAAAGAGTAGGAGCCATATGCATATCCTTCCTTCCAAAACAGGTTTTTTCACTAGATACTTTAGAGCTAAATGGTCTATAAAAAAATGAACATTCCTCCTAGCAGGTAGTGGTGGAACTTTTGGAGGGAGTACACCATTGCTAATGCTTCCCTTTCTGTCATGGTGTAGTTTCATTCTGCTGTTGATAGTTTTAGACTTGCGAAGTACATTGGGTGATCAACTGTAGTGTCCCCTGGTTGGGCTATGACTGCTCCGAGCACGATGCTTGAAGCATCAATGTGGACATGAAATTATTTGTCCAAATCTGGATGAACCAATATTGGCGCACTTGCCAATTTTTCCTTCAAGGTGTCTAGGGCCATTGCACAACTTTCTGTCCAGTTGAATTTTTATGATTTCCGTAATAGCTTATCCAATGGGGCTATTATATTCGCGTAGTTTTGGATGAATCACCTATAATAACCTGTATGGCCTAACAGTGACCTCAATTGTTTCATAGTTTCTGGAGCTTCCATGTTGATTATCATCGCTACCTTTGTTGGATCTATGCAGACTCCTTGTTTGCTAACAACGTGTCTGAGAAATATTCCAAATGGCACCGCAAAGATGCACTTCTTTAGGTTCATTGAGATCTGTAGCTCTATACACCTATCAAACATAATTCTCAGTAGCCTGGCATGGTCTTTCAACAGGCTGTAGATGGTCCAGTCGTCCATATAGGCCTCTAGGAATTTGTGGATAAAGTCATGGAATGCTACTATGAAAATGCGCAAAAATACTGCTGGCGTATTTTTCAAACTGAATGGAATTACGTGTTATGCGAAGGAACCCCATTCGGTGGTGAAGGTTGTATTTTTCTTATCTTCCTTGGTTATCCTAACTTTATGGTACCCTGAGAATCCATCTGTAAAATAATATGCTTCGTTCCCCCCAACATTGTCTAGGACTTCGTCACTGAACGGGGTGGGGAATGGGTCATGTACTATACAGGCATTGTTCAAACTTCTATAATCAACACAGACTCAGATTTCTGCCTTATCCTTTTTGCTTTGTATAACCATGGGACTTACCCATTCTGCTTCCTCCACTGGGAATATCAACCCTGCCTTTAGCATATGTCGATTTCCACTTTAACCTTTTCCTTTACCCTTGGATTCAATCGATAAGGCCTATGTTTGATTGGTCTTGCATCAAGATTTAGTATTATAAGAATTTCTCCTAGGTCCCCTTTGATTCCTTTCAAGTTGGCTACAGACGACGGAAAAAATTCCTCATATTCCTGCAGTAGACTAAATATTTCCTTGGTCGTCTCAGCATCCCAATAGTCCCCGATCAATGCTAATTTGGGCTTCTCTTCAGTCCCAATATTCATTTTCTTAGCTTTGAGGGGGAGAAAATGAATTCCCTTGGTTGTCAGGTTTTCTTGAATATTCTGTTCTCCCTTTGTTTCTTCAAAGTATAGATGTCGAAGTCCCTCTAGATTATCATCGTCCATTTCTCTGTCTATTTTCTTGCATCCTACTGACTACCAGATGTTTTGGTTCAGGAGTGGTTGCTCATCCTCCTCCTGATTCTCTGGAAAGAACATTATTTTTTTAATGGCCTGTACCACTTGGGTAACTGTATATGTCTTTCCTTCAAATAAGAAGCACTGTGTAAAATTATTTGTAACTTCTTGCCAAGTGCCATTTCCCCTTTTCTTCTCCTCCATTAGGTACCAAGCATGTGGAATCCTATCAAGGGAGTGTATAAATTTATGGACCCACAGCTCATGCGGGTGTCCTACAGTTTTCCATTGATCTTCACACTTCTTCAAATGCTTTGCAGGATCTGAATTCCCCTAGAACTTTCGAGTGCATTGGGGTCCTTCTTCTCCCTTGAACTTGGCTTTCAGTGTTGTTGAAATTATGTCCCATCGCGTCAGTGAATCACGGTGGTTTTTCCACCATCTTGCACCCATGGATTGCAAGGCCACGTCCATGAGTGGGACCCTCTGATCCTCTAGTGCATTGTCTTATATTTTGATAATGAAAGTATTCACAGCATTAATATCGAACAAGGTTGGGTAACCTCTTACCTTAGTCCCATTCTAATTGATTCTTCTAATGGTGGTGCATCTCCTTGTGTTGGTCTCATATCCCCCTTGCTACCAATCCTCCCAGGCTATCTCTAAGTTAAGGTCTGAGATTTGAATGCTCCTCTAGCTCACCGATCCTCTCGCCTTCGGGTTGATATAATCTTCCCTTCTTCCTGCTGTAATTTCATAAATATGGTCGAGAAGCTGAGCATCTTCTCTGTTATCGACAGAATCTGTGTATCGGGGACCTTGATACGGGTCGAGTGGCTGGGTGGCTCTAACCTCTTCATCTTCAAAGATCATCATTTTATTCTTTAAATCTATTATTGCATAGTTTTCAAAAGCCCAGTTGATGCCGGGGTACCCTGCTTACCTAGATTTTCACTCTTAATGCATATAGAAATTCCTTTCAAATTTTAAGACCCCAAATAATCTCAACTGGAAATTTAAATTAAATATGTCTAGAAGATTTTTCTCTTTCCATCTTCAAATGAAAGCCTTATTATAACCCACTTTATCGAAATCTAATAATATTCGATTTTATATTAACTCAATGGTTGGAATAAAACCCCAAAATGCAATATAATTATGTGGGCCAACTAACTCACATATAAAAATGCGTCCCCCTCTAAACATTCCATTCGAATCATCATTCGAATTTATAATCAAGCCCAACATATAAATCTCGGTCAATACGCATATTAACATATGTGTTAACACTCTACCATATATTCAAACTCACGTGAATTAATTCAACAGAGAAACCTTGACTTAAAATCAAAGCCTCAACATAACGATAAGATCTCACCCATTCCTTGGTTTAAAACTTCGACATATCATAACGCTCCATATTGTATGTTGAACCATGCAACATATATCAAACCAAAACTTCACAAACATATTAACATTGGCCCCACAACAGCTATAACTCACCTTTGTGTTAATTGCTATAACACTCAGGCCCACAACTTAAATTACCATTTAACCTTACACAGCTTCACGATGTGCCCATCGTCGATTTTCTCAAACTCAAGATTGGACGAGAATCGTGCTATTTTCACCATAGGACTTTAACGCTAAAAAAAAACGTGAAATAGGTGGTAATTGAAAACCACCTTATGCCACATGCCCTCCAACGAACGATATCGCGTTTTTTTTCACAAAACAACTTACCATTTACTTATCCACATGATACTGCTATTTTTCCATCTCAAAACCTGCCTTCACTATTTATTCAAGGTTCCGCTTCTCTCAACGCGCAGTTCCACTTCTTTCCACGGTGGTATTACTCCACGATTCCACTATGCCACCATACTGCTTCTGAATTTAACTCATCTCTCGCCATTGATTCATAGTTATGATGCTTTGGTTCTGTATTCACCTCAAACCAGCAATCTTCAACTCCGACTTATTGAATCGGACCCATCAAAACAGAGTATTAGTAATAAAAAATTACCATGCTGTGCCCTTCATACGAGCAGATCAAAATCCATCAAATTTCTGTATTGAGCCCTTTATGCAAAGAGTTACACACGTTTAATAAAGAATGCAGATTCAATACAGGTTAACGCCAGATATAGTGGTTTTGTTCGCATCTTTCACAACAAACCTCATCGATTCCTATTAATACCTTCACACAAGTTAAAATTCCTTCAATTCATAACATGGATCAAATGTGTTTAATTCAACATGGCAGATATCACCCAATTAAATCTTCGAAGGTAAGAATACCTTCTCTGCTACTGTAAACCAACAATTAAAGATCGAATCTAATCGAATTCAATTGAGGAAGCTGGATTCGACTTTCATGAATTTTTATATAGAATTAATATAAACAGAGATTTCTATTGCTATTCTCAATTATAAGTAGAACACCATCTAAACTCTATCACAGAGTTCATCACGCATTTCTCATACACTCTAAGTATTTAATCTCTGAATATCTCCCACACAGAACCAATCAATCCATGCACACCTAATTCAGAAACAAATTCCTTCATATACATGAAATCAATTACAAAAAGAACTCTTGCCTTCGGCCTGATCTTCAATCAAATGGCCTCTTCAAGAGAAAACTCTGTTTTCACAGAACTGAATCCCTCACACTCTCCAGCTCTCCAGCTCTGCCTCTTTCTAAGGCCCTTGAGGCTTACAATTATACAGAATATCAATGAATTGGTTCAGCTTCCTTAACGCTCAACAAAAATCTTGAAATTCTAGATTCCCTAAATCTAGACTAATCCCTGACTCCAAATTCATTCCTAAATCTAAACTGTCTCTTCATATTCCCAATTGACCAGCTTCTCTCATGTTCTCCAATCATTTTGGAACATTTACAATTTCTCTCCATATTTAATTAAAATCACTCAAATATTAATAATTACAAAATAAAGCAAAAACATGAGACCCCCCTATGTCTATTAAAATACAAAGTATTTTCTTGGGCCTAATGCCCCTGCATCAGACTCCCAAGGTTAAAATGATTCATGATCTCCTGATCATGTGCTTTCAGTCCTTGTCTTCCTAGATCCCACACTTTGTTCTGCAACTAGTCATCTGTTGCAATATTCTTCTTTTGCACTCCTCCAGGCTTCCATACTTTATACTGCATCTTCCCACTTGTTAAGCTTTCACAGTCTATGACTATCTTCTTCTTGTTGCTGTTGCTTCTCTGCTTTCTTGTTGTTATCTTCTTCTGAGACACTTTCACCATCAACCTCCTCATAAATTCAATTTAACTGTCTAATATGTCTTTTGACTGTTGGATATTGTTTCCTCTTGATTGCTGAACTTCTACTTCTGCTTTTACTCAGGCTCTTGCTCTTAATTGCTAAGCCCTTGCACTAGCTTGCTAAAATCTTGTGCTTGCTCTAGCTCTAGCTTTAGCTTTAGCTGCCAATTGCTGATCTCCTGTTGTAGCTGCCACCCAATCATCCATACCCTCTTGTCTTCTGCTACACAAAACTTCTTCTTGATTGTCACTTATGACAATCTCTTCGTCCTCTGACTTCAGCAATTCTGTGGACTGGTATTTAAATTTCCAGTCACTGTCATCACCCCTTTTCTTCTTCTGGACCAAACATCCCTTAGTCCTTCCATCAATACCTGTAATCAATAAAAAAACATCAAAATTATAAAATATTTGTGTTTCTTCCTCCTCTGACAACACTTAAAATTGTTGCTTTAACATTTCCTTTGGCAACACTTCAATCTGCTACTCTGTCATTAGCACATCAGTATGCTGATTCCAATCCTTCAAATAATTCTCGAGATTGTCAACTAGTCTCTCCTCTGCATCATCCTCTTCAAGGATGTCTCCTTGCTCCGATTCACTAAAATGAACCTTTTCATTTCCATTCAGCTCTATCATTAAAATCTGAACACTTATTCTCTGTGCTTCTATCCTCCACTCCAGAACACTTAACTCATGCCATAGGTCTGCCATCTCATCTGAGAAAACATTCATACAATCTTCACTATCTTCAAAAGTCAAGTTTCCTGTTGTCACTACTTCTTCATCTTTCATCAGAACAGAATTCTAATCTTCCATCTCTACAATAATTTTAGTTATTTTTCCATCACTTTTCACTTGGCCATTCAATAAAATCAATCTGTCATTATCAGCATTAATAACAAATTTATCACCATTAGGAAAAACTGTCATTTCTCTATTGAAACAATCTCTTTCATAAAACAAGGAATTTATGAATTCCCTTTGCTGCAATAATTCAATTTGATCTTCTTCTGAAAGATAATCATCATATGTGACTTGGAAACTTTTAGCTTCACTCATTACAATTTCATCACATGAATTGTCTTCTCTAATACCTGCATTCACACACAACTTGTCAGTTTTAAAACCATAAGACCCCATGGTCTCATTTGATGATTTAATCACCAAATCCTCCTACTGTTCCAAGTCTTCTCTACATTTCAGAAATTCTTCAATGGTCCTCTCTTTAGTCTCTCCAAGCTATCCAATTGATCTCTCAATTTCCAGCTTTTGGCCATCATCATAATTTAAATCTCCTCTGCTTCCAATATGTTGGAAAGCAAAAGCTTTCCCCAACTGTGTATGGACATTTTCAAAATATCTGGCTGTTCCATTTTCTTCCTTTGTGACAACATCAATAGTTTGTCCTTATCCACATGTTCTTCCTGCAAACATACAAAATTTTTCAGATGCAAAGTCATTTGACCCCTTGGTCTCACTTGAAGCTTCAGTCTTCAAGTCCTTCTCCAAATACTCAATCATTCTGATAAATCTCTCTTTCTGCTAAGCATTTATCATTTTATCTCTCTTCATCTGTAGTCTGTGCCACTTTACCTTCTTCTTCATGAGCCAACCAACTCTCTGAATTTCCTCTATCATATTTTCCAATTTGCCAAACTTCTCCCTGATCTCAGCTACCTCTTTCTCATACTCTTCTCTCTTTAACTATCTCTGCATGCCAGCTGTCTTGGCATCTTCTTTCTTCATCTTCATTCTGTCATGGCCTCTCTCAGAACCTCTGCAATATCTGCTATGACTATTAGTAGCCATCTTCTCCTTCATGAGTTCTCACTCATTCATCATGGGCTGCACTGAAACCTTTGCAGTAACAAGTCCTCCTTGTCACAACTTAGCTCACCAATCCTCTCCCTGGATTCGGTCTTTTGGCAAGTACAATTCCTCTATCTTTGGGAACCTTCTGAGCATTCATCTCTTCTCCTTCAGGCTTCACTCCTCTGCAACCTCTCAGAACACATCTGTTCTCTTTTCATCCAACCTCTGTTGGGAATTCTCAAGGTTCTGCCACACTTTCCTTTCTCTTTAGAAACCTTCACTGGCTTCTTTTATCACTGCTTTTCAAAGCTGTGATCTTTTTGCTGAGATGCTCCTCAATTGTCTACAATCTGCATTCTACAAATGAAATTCTTCAAACAGAATAAAAAATACCTCACCTTCAGAGTTTGTTCAACATGCACTTGCAATCACTTCTGCAAATCCTTCCAATGCTCTGCTGCACTGCACACTGTCCTGTTAGATTCAAATCTGATCTCTTTGTCATCACAATCACACCTGTGTTCACATATTTAGAACATATCATGGCAATATTCAAAACATTGCCTTCAACTTCAGATTCTGCAAATCTGAATACCTTCACTACACACCTCTTCAAATCTGCAATCACTCTGAAACAGACTTAAAAGCCAAAATTTCTCCACTGCTTCAGTACATATGCATTCCACAATTAATTTTCAAACGAGCTATTCCAACTCTGATACCACTTGATGCTGGGGTACCCTGCTTACCTAGATTTTCACTCTTAATGTATATAGAAATGCCTTTCAAATTTTAAGGCCCCAAATAATCTCAACTGGATATTTAAGTTAAATATGTCTGGAAGATTTTTCTCTTTCCATCTTCAAATGAAAGCCTTATTATAACCCAATTTATCGAAATCGAATAATATTCGATTTTACATTAACTCAATGGTTGGAATAAAACCCCAAAATGAAATATAATTATGTGGGCCAACTAACTCACATATCAAAATGCATCCCCCTCTAAACATTCCATTCGAATCATCATTCGAATTTATAATCGAGCCCAACATATAAATCTTGGTCAATGTGCATATTAACGTATGTGTTAACACTCTACCATATATTCAAACTCACGTGAATTAATTCAACAGTGAAAGCTTGACTTAAAATCAAAGCCTCAACATAACGATAACATCTGGCCCATTCCTTGGTTTAAACTTCGACATACCATAACGCTCCATATTGTATGTTGAACCATGCAACATATATCAAAACAAAACTTCGCAAACATATTAGCATTGGCCCCACAACAACTATAACTCACCTTTGTGTTAATTTCTATAACACTCGGGCCCACAACTTAACTTACCATTTAACCTTACATAGCTTCACGATGCGCCCATCGTTGATTTTCTCAAACTCAAGATCGGACAAGAATCATGTTATTTTCACCACAGGACTTTAACACTAAAAAAAAAAACTTGAAATAGGTGGTAATTGAAAACCACCTTATGCCACGTGCCCTCCAACGAACGATATCGCGTTTCTTTTCACAAAACAACTTACCATTTACTTATCCACGCGATACTGCTGGTCTTCGGTCTCAAAACCCGCCTTCATTATTTATTCAAGGTTCCACTTCTCTCAACGCGCAGTTCCACTTCTTTCCATGGTGGTATTACTCCACGATTCCACTGTGCCACCATACCGCTTCTAAATTTAATTCATCTCTCGCCATCGATTCATAGTTCTGATGCTTTGGTTCCATCTCCACATCAAACCTGCAATCTTCAACTCTGACTTATTGAATCAAACCCATCAAAACAGAGTATTAGTAATAAAATATTACCATGCTGTGCCCTTCATATGAGCAGATCAAAATCCTTCGAATTTTTGTATTGAGCCCTTCATGCAAAGAGTTACACGCGTTTAATAAAAAATGTAGATTCAATACATCTTAATGCCAAATATAGTGGTTTTGTTTGTGTCTTTCACAACAAACCTCATCGATTCCTATTAATACCTTCACACAGGTTAAAATGCCTTCACTTCATAATGTGGATCAAATGTGTTTAATTCAACACGGCAGATATCACCCAATTAAATCTTCGAAGGTAAGAAGGCCTTATCTTCCAATGTAAACCAACAGTTATAGATCGAATCTAATCGAATTCAATCGAGGAAGCTGGATTCGAATTTCATGAATTTTTATACAAAATTAATATAAACAAATATTTCTATTGCTATTCTCAATTATAAGTAGAACACCATCTAAACTCTATCACATAGTTCATCACACATTTCTCATACACTCTGAGTATTGAATCTCTAAATATCTCTCACACAGAACTAATCAATCCATGCACACCTAATTCAGAAAAAAATTCTTTCATATACATGAAATCAATTACAAAAAGAACTATTGCCTTCGGCCTGATCTTCAATCCAATGGCCTCTTCAGGAGCAAACTCTGTTTGCATAGGACTAAATCCCTCACACTCTCAATCTCTCCATCTCTGCTCTTTCTAAGGCCCTTGAGGCTTACATTTATACAGAATATCAATGAATTGGTTCAGCTTCCTTAACGCTCAACAAAACTCTTGACATTCTAGATTCCCTAAATCTAGACTAATCCATGACTCTAAATTCATTCCTAAATCTGAACTGTGTCTTCATATTCCCAATTGACCAGCTTCTCTCATGTTCTCCAATCATTTGGGAACATTTACAATTTCTCTCCATATCTAATTAAAATCACTCAAATATTAATAATTACATAAGAAAGAAAAAACATGAGATCCCCCTATTTCTATTAAAATACAAAGTATTTTGTTGGGCCTAATGCCCCTGCATCACCAGTCGATCCCCAGTAATGTTGGATAGGGATCTTTGTCTCCTATAATGTCGATGACATCAAAGTCCGTGTACGTCTTTACTCCCGCAACGTCAACTTCGACCTCTTCTAGCCTGCCTATGGGCACAATGTAGTATTGGTTTTCCATACGGAGTTGAATTGGTGAGTATGTTAGTCTTGGTTTCCCCAATGCTTCCCATGTTTTTATGGGCAAGATATTTACGTCAGACCCCATATCAAGAATTGTGTCCTTGATTTGGAATCTTGTGACTTGAGTATTCACCTGGAGCTCTTTTCCTATCCTTATCTTATTTCACTTCACTCTTTGTATATATTTATGTGTCGTGCCAGATGACTCCTCTAGATTCGTCGTCTTCTGTACTACTCTTTCCAGGTTCTGTTTTAATTGTTCCAGCATGGATGCATTGTTAACAATTTTTAGAAATAGATAGAACCATTCTTCAATTGTAGTGCCTGTATTGGCTTGGTTTTCATCCCCTTCCTTCATTCTTAGCATTTTGATTCCTTTTCTTTCTCCAAGCTGGGTAAGCGCTTCTGCTGCCTCTTGAAAGAATTTCTTCTATTTCTCTGGCATGAATGTTGGCTTTGGAAATACTGGTCTTACCAGTTTTATCAGGTCCATCCCTTGTGCGTCTTCCCAAGTTTGTTTGCCTCCCTGCGTCACTATAGCTATGCTCTACATGGTTTGATCCTCAGTTATTCTGGGCTCAGAATTTACTAGATTTTTTCCTCTTTGTCTGGCCCTTTCTTCCCATATTTTGATGAGCTCTGGAAATCTTCTATTGTGTGTGGATTAACCCTGCACTGAGAGCACCAAGGTCTTCTAGGAAGTGGAAATTCCCTAGCCACATGGCCCTCTTGGTCACAGTTGTAGCATCGTACTAGTCCTCTTCCTCCCACTCGGCCTCCTCTCATGCCTCCTCCTCATCCTCTAGGAGCCTCATTCACTCTATATGAAGGTCTGACTAACCATTTTTCCAAAGCATGCAAAGCTCTGCACTGCTCTGTGCTATGCGTGGTAGATTCATAGAACTCACAGTATATGTTGTTCGGGACACTGGAGTACTTTTGCAGTATGGGGCATAGGCAGGGTGAGTGGCCCATGATTTTGAAGATCTCACAATACTCAGTTGTTGCTGAATTTTGTTGCGCGGGGAACCTCGTGTATGGGTGTTGCAGCAGATATAATCCTTGGGTATTTATTTGCACGACCCCTCCTCCTAGTGGAGCTCCTGGTGCCCCTATTTCTAGTGTCCCCACATTCTGGCCTCGTAACTGAGGACATTCGGTTACCACATGTCCTTCCATTAGATAGTGTGTACACCATACATTTGGTCTCATTAGACGCAGGGGTTGAATTTCATTTAGTTTTTCTGTCATGCTAGCTATTTGATGTTGTAGTCCCAGTATGGAAGGGTCCTGAGCTGATGCCCCTCCTCTAAAATCTTGCGGGTATCCCGCCATAGCCTCTATTTTCATGGCCTGTTCTAATGCATCTTGAAATGTCTCGATCTTTTGCTGTGTCAGTGGGGTCCTTGTCAGCGGGAGAAGGGCCTTGATCAACCAATCCCTTCGGTGGTTGGGATCGATCGTGTAGCTGAGTTTTCCAACTACATCCTTGAATCTCCTCATCAGATCCCATGCATTTTCCCCTTCTCACTGCTTGATCTCCCACATCTCTAATAAACCCTGTTGATCTGTTTGGGGTAATTTGAATTCTTTCACGAAATCCCTTTTTACATCATCTAATGATGGGTTATGATGAGTCCCAGACCACTTTATAAACCAGTGTAGAGCTCTCTCCAAGAGAGTAGTTTGAAATTCTACCAACTTAGCTATGTCTAGTGTCTGTCGAGCCCTCCATATGGCCTCACAGAGGTACCAATGTTGCTCCACATCGTCATTACCCCTCCCAGAAAACTTTGGGTACCGAGTAAACGATCCTGCCATGTTTCCTTTTGTGGGGCTTACTAGAAAAAATCCCCTTACTCCCGACTGTGAGATGGTACTACTAGTACGGTTACTAGAGTGTATTACTATTATGGACTGAACGCTACTTGGCTTACTTAATTCCCATAACTTAAAAAAAATTTCACCTAGTGGTTGATAGAGTACCAGGGGAAGGTCGGGATTAGAGCTACTTGAGCTTTGAAAAATAGAGTTACTTGGGATTATGGGTGCCAAACTTTCTCAGAATAGCTGATCCATCGCAACATGTAGCTCTACATCGGATGTCTCCTCGAGGCGCGCATCATTTCCGTCATACTCCTTTCCCTTTTCTGTTGGGGCTAGGCTCTTATACACCTACCGCACTTCCTTGATGGCCCCCCCTATATCCTAGGAGCCCGTCTAACCTTCCATATGCTTCGTCGTCTGAGGTGCCTCTCCTTTTTCTTTCCCTTTTCCTTGTTTTCTTTCCAATTATTTCATAGCCCTTTCTCGCCACTTCTTAGCGAGTTGTGCCCTCTGATGTGCTCATCATTCCCTTAACCTACTAGAGATCTCGGCATCCATATCCCTATTCCCCTTTTTTAGCTTACTTGTAGTATCTCTCCTTCAGTCCCTTCCCCCAGTACCGGAGGTTCAGGTCTCCATCTCAGCTTTTTGGAACTCCATCAGTCCTTCGTCCAACATCAATGCCTTAATCTACAAAGGGATATCTCTCAGCAGTCCTCCACACATCCCTAATCAGAATACATCCTCCAATTTTGAGAAAGACTAGTAGCATTCAGCTGCGAACTCTACTATGTATCCTTCCAAGGTAGATTGCATCCAGAAATCTACAACTCGGGTCAAATCGGTATCTAACCGATGGAGTGCTACCAGATCTGAGTGTACCCAATTGCGACAGACGGTCCGCAACCCTTTGGGGACTACCTTGATCTGTAATCTCCGCAACCAATTGTAGAGCTCCTCAGGAAAATTTCCCCAGAAGATCTCGTAGATATCACTGGTGGACTCAGAGAAGAGAATTTGGTTCTTGACAGTATTCTCTTTCTTATCTCTCACTTCCGCTTGCTGAGCTATGAATTGGTCTATATGGTGATTCCACCATTTCCATATTTCTTTCTCGAAGATCCGTGATACCATGATCTAACACCAGAATGAGATTTTAGGTCCCGGCAACAGAACTATTTTTTGTCAAGAAACGAGGTCTCAGGGGGAGACCCAGGTTCAGAAAGGTGGCCAACAAGGGTTACCACAGTATTCTAGAACAACACTGGCATTTTCACCCTGCTCTGACGAACAGAGTGTCTCACCTGAGGCATGTCACGACCTTACTAAGGCTGGGGTTGGGTCGGGTATCGATCAAGCATGGTAGATACGAAAAACATCCATAACTTAAGTACTTTGATTAAATGTAAAATACTAGACAAATAACAATACTCATGAGCTTGATCAGAATGATAAAAAAAAATTCAAAATAGTCATGTATCCCACTAAACCATAACACAAGACAGAACTCAGAAAAACAACCTTATATTAGAAATGGATGCATTAACAACAAAATACTATTACAACACTCCTCAGAGCATGTGTGGTAGAACTGACTACAATCGCAGTACAAGATATAGAATAGAACATAACAGAGAGAGATAGAGAACATAACAACATGAACAGAGCTCTCTTACGGCTCCTGCCCTCTGATCCCTACTAGGCCAACCTCCTCTTTCCGCTAATCGGCTGCATATTTTTCCCATTTCCAATGCGACTGACAGTTCTTCCTTCTTTTCCACTCGGCTGTTTGCTACTTTCCTTGATTGTTGGGAGTCCCACTGATTGTCTTCTATCGCTTCCCTTTGCCATCTGTACCTACTTCTGCAACAACCACACCACTTTCCATTCACCTCTTCGCAACCATGACAGCTCTCTATCTACCGTGGTTGCGCTCCATGACCTGTTCTCCGCAACACAAAACTATTTAATTTCAAAATAAGGGCCCCAACACTCCTCAACCATGGCATCAACCCATAGTGGTTGCTGCACTAATTACTCGAATGGTGATGTATATGTCTATACACTCTCACTCATAAGAGTCATGTAGCCAGTGTATCTATCTGGGGACCTTCTCTACCTGCGTTGTTATGTGGGTGATCCCTCATTCTCTCTAGCATCATGAATTAACCTTTCAGCCTATTTGGTGCACTTCCTTCTGTCTCCGAATGTCTCTGCATGAGTGGGTGCTTCCACTCTCTTCTCCTCTTCTTGTGGGTGCTCCGCATATTGAGGTTATTATTTTGGACCTAAGAGCTCCTCGCATGGCCTTTCCTTCATTGAATTTCACATCTCTATGAACCACTGTCATCCTATGAGATGGAAGGTACACTAGATAGTTTTGAGGTGTATCATTGTACCCCACAAATATGTCGAACTTAGCTGTTGGTTCTATATTTTTCTATGCATCTTTGGTAACATGACAATAAACTGATGAACCAAAAATTCTAAAGTGCGCCACATCTAGATTTTTACCAAAAAAGGCTTATTCTAGTGTACTCATCCCGAGGATCTAATGGGGACTTCTATTCTGCTCATGAACACCTGTGTTGCAAGCTTCTACCCACAAGTGCAACGGTAAGCCCTGATCATGTAACATCGCTTGTGCATCTCCCACAATGATTTTGTTCTTCCTTTCCATAACCCCATTTTGTTGTGGGTTATGAGGTGCTATCAATTCTCATCGAATTCCTTCCGATGCACAAAAGTTCTTAAATTCATTCAACACATATTCTCTACCATTGTCACTCATGAGAGCCTTCAACTTATTTCCTGTGTCTTTCTTGACAAGTTATTTGAACTAACAAATTTTTGAGAACACCTGACATTTCTTCTACATGAATAATATCCAACACCTGCCTGAAAAACCATCTAAAAAAATCACATAATACCTATAATTTTCTGTGGAGACTATTGATAATGGTCCACACACATCTGAGTGAACTCTTTCAAGGATCGCTTTCACTTGACTGTCCTTATCATGAAAGGTGGATTTGGTGTACTTCCTCAATGTACACCATTTGCATGTATCATGCTGCTCAAGTGCACCCTTGGGAAGTCCTGTAGAAATTTGCTGCATGATCTTCAAAGCTCCATGGTGAATATGGCCCAATCTTCTATGGCATAACTTACAGATGTATCGGTTCTCCATCTTCTATACTTTCGTGCTAGAGGAAATACAGTCTTTTACATTCAATTTGTAGAGGTTATCTACCCAAAACCTGATCTTATTCCCTTGTCCTGTGGCTATGTGATGAAGGAAATACTTTCCTTTGCTAAATATCACATCATAGCCATGGTCTTCCAACATAGCAACTGAAACTAAGTTCTTCTTCAAATCAAGAACATACATACATATTTTAATGTGAGAGGAGAAGAAGACTCCCACTTAAAGGTAACATTACTGATGTCAGACATGCTATACCTCCCATCATCTCCCATCTCGATGTGAATCTAGAGGTCCTTCTCCTCCAAGTCACTGAAGAACTCTTTCTTTCTGTTCATATGGAATGGGAATCCACTATCTAGGTACCACACATAACCCATAACCGATGATACCACACATAAACCATAACTGATGAAACCATGCATGCGATGAGAGTGAAATACAACTCGAATTGTGAAGCAAGTGCTTCACCTACCACTCCTCTTGAGGGCTTCTTTCTGACCTTCTTATGTGGAAACTTCGTGACATAGTGTCCCAGCTCATGATAGTGAAAAAATTTAATATTTGAAAATTATTTCTTATTTCTAGCCTTACCAGAATATGTTTTGGAATGGGATGAGTTCCCTTTCCCTTTATTTTCCTTTCCAGCCAAGGAATAGTTCTCCTCATCATCATGCTTTGATGAGGATCCAAGTATGGTGTTCTGCCAACTCTCTTCTTGTACCAAGTCGAACCACAATTGCTCCCACGTTGGTAGCTTCTCCCTCCCATTTATCGAATATTGGTAGTTTTGCTAACCCTTGTGAAAGCCTAGAAGTGTTAGACTCACCAGATCATCCTCGAAAATTGTAACACCAACACTTCCACGCTGATCTTGACACTGAGTGAACTTGGTCAAGTATTGTGGTATTGTGTCGCCCTTCTCCATTTTGATTTTTCTGAGCTTGTCCTTCAGCGCCAGCTTCCTGTGGTCACTGTTGTTAAGAAAAAAATTTGTTAAGGTATTAAACATAGCATATGGATTTTCCTCTCCATGGAGGTTCGATATAATATGATCTTGAACATATTACAATGAAATCATTCTTGCCTTTTCCATGTTCTTCTTCCAAGCCACCAGATCTTTATCATCTATTGTTGCAGGCTTAGGCATATCATTATCTATGAATTCATTTAGGCCACTATCTTTCAATGCTTCTTCCATCCTATCTCTCCAAGATATGTAATTCGAACTACCCTTAAGGGCATATTCAAGTCTCAATCAAGATAAAGACACCCTGATCCCACTGCTAGTCCTTAAGAGTAGATATGAAAATTCGATTCACCTACATAGAAAAAACTCGTATTATTCTCTTCTAGAGTAATTCATGCTCTAATACCATGCGTAAAATCCATGTAGTTTCAATTGATAATTGTAATATCATAAAAAAATATAATTGAATCTACTCTACCATTTACAGAAACCAATTTATATATTGAAATCACAAAACATGAAAGAGAAAGAATTTCAATCGCACAAAAAAACTATTTTCCTGGGGAAAGCCTCAACTAAAAACCCCATTACCTTTATATTCCAAAAGTCAAAGAATACGGGAAGATTAAAATGCTTTTATCCAAGCTAAGAAACCTTTGCACTATCTCTATCTGTCTCAATGATTCCTAGATAATCTTGGTTTAATACTTAACAAATTTTCTACCCTCCAAGATCCCTATTTCCTTGTGCAGTTTCCTTGGGTAATTAGGCCCTATTAATTAGGGACATTCCAAATCCATACCGTGCAACCCATTAGGTTCCTTCCTCAAACTTAATGGCAGAAGTGTCCTCACACACATAATTTTATTATTAGGAAAAAAAATTACATGAGAAATTTGCAAGAGTTTACACTCATAGAATCCAACACTCTTGCAATTAGGAGAATGAGCTATATATAAGCTAAATTTCCTAACCTATTTTAGTTATGGATCACTTATTAAAATAACAAGTGTCCATTTTCAATAAATATCCTCCCAACAAATCTACTAACTTTTTTCCTATATTAGAGAGTAAAATACGACACTTTTCTAGAGTCATATCTTTTTTAACAATATTTTATTCTAATTGTCTCCAATATTAATTTAAATATTATAATTTAATAAATAGTTTATCCTAGCTTTAAACTATGATATTTGTATTTTTTTTTGGATCATCTAACATTCCCCCCTATGATCCAAATATACATTACAACATATACCAAGTTCATCCCTAAACTTAGTAAATTTTATCCCGCCAGTAGGTTTGGTGAAGATATCAGAGATCTGATCTTCTGAAGGACAATAAATCGGCTTGATTAAATCCTTTTCGATGAGTAATATGATATGATGATACTTGCTGTCCGCATGCTTTGTCTTTGAATGAAAAAATGGGTTCTTGGAAAGATCTATTTTTGTCTCGTTGTCGATGAATAATGATGTAGCTTCTTCTTGAGGAATTCCCAAGTCTTGTAAAACTCTATGAAACCAAACAATCTCACATGCTACTTCCCAAGCTGATATGTATTCGACTTCTGCTGAAGAAGTGGCCACTGTAGCTTGTTTTTTGCAACTACAAGATACTGAAGCTGACCCCATGTTCATTAAATAACCCAAGGTTGATGCTCTATCATCAATAATACCAGCAAAGTCGACATCTGAAAACCCACCAAGTACAAAGTTTTTAGTCTTTTTGTAAAGAAGACCAAAATATTTTTTTCCTTAGATATAATGAAGAACTATTTTGGCTACATTCTAGTGGATGTCTCATGGTTCTTGCATAAAGTGTGAAAGAATATTGATGACATAAGAAAGATCCGGTCAAGTGGTTGTCAGATAAGTTAGGCTACCAATCAACTATCTATAAGTAGTTCTATCCACCATTCCCCCCCTCTTAAAATTTTGAAAGTTTCAAGTTTTGTTCCATGGGGGTAAGAACAGGCTTGCAATCCTGTATTCCAAATCACTGAAGAAATTCTGCTGCATACTTACTCAGAGAAATGAAGATATGATGTGGACGTTGGAATACTTCAACTCCAAAATAGTAGTGAAGTAGTCGCAAATATGTCATCTCAAAACCTGAATATAACTCCTTTTTCACCTATGCAATATGATCATCATTATTTCCAATGATGATCAAATCGTCTACATACATAACAAGAATTACCAGATTTTTACCTTGTTGGCGTATATACAAGGTATCATCAGATTCACTTCATTGAAAGCCAACTTTCCAAAGATATTCATCCATTTTGGCATGCCAAGCTCGTGGAGCTTGTTTTAATCCATATAAAGCCTTTATCAGTTTGCAGAATTTATGTTCATGTCCTTCAATTTCAAAACCTTTTTGTTGTATCATATACACTTCTTCCTGTAAATATCTATTGAGGAAAGAACTTTTTACATCCATCTGATGAAATTTCCATCCTTTTTGGGCTGCTAGTGAAAGTGTTAATCGGATGGTGTTCCATTTAGCCGTAGGAGAAAAATTTTCCTCATAATCAATCCCTTCTTGCTGCGCACAACCCTTAGCAACAAGTATTGCTTTGTACTTTTTGATATCTCCATTTTTCTTGTACTTAATTCAGTAAACCCATATGCATCCAATGGGTTTAAAATTTTGAGGAAAATCAACAAGTTTCCAAGTGTTGTTCTCAAGAATTTCCTGAGATTCATCAACCATAGCATGTTGCCATTCTTTATGTTTTGCTGCCTCTCTATATGTAGAGGGTTCAGAAAAATCATTTGCTATCAGGAAATTTTCTTCACTTCTATGTGACCCCCTTGTTCCTGCTTTGTTATGCTCATTAGGCCTTACATCTTTCAAAAGTTGAACTACCCATTTTGGAAATTGATGTTCATTGGTTTGAGATTCTGAAAAATCACCATCTTAGTAAAGAGGGTTGATGTAAACATATGTTCATTGATCAACCATAGATTCTGGGGGAGGAGAGTCACTGTTATAAGAATTGTTGTTGCTGGGAGATTTGGCTGAACTGCATAAGATCTAGACAGTGCTGGTGAAGAATATGGACTAGATGAATCATCTTGAGATGAAGGAAAATAAAGTTCATAACTATTGAATAAGACTCTCTATTTCTTCAGCACTCTTACTCTCATTTTCATCAAAAATCATATCCCTTCTCACAATAAATTTCCCATTTGAAAAAATTCGGTACCCTTTCTTCTCATCAAAATACCCAATCATTGTGCGCTTCAAGCTTCGTGAGTCAAGCTTAGTTCATTTTTCTTTCGAAACTAAGGCACAACATACTGATCCAAAAAATTTAAGATGTTTAACTCGAGGTTTGAAACCAATCCATGTTTCATAAGGTGTGATTCCGTCTAAATAAGTAGTTGGAGATCTATTCCTTAAGTAGACACCTATATGAATTTCCTCTACCCAATATATAGGACTTAAATTTTTGAAAGTTAGCATCGACCTTGCCATTCCTAACAAGGTGAGGTTAATTCTTTCTACTACTCAATTTTGCTGTGGAGTGTAGAAATTTGTAAGATGTCATTTTATGCCATTATCCATGCAATACATTTTAAATTCATTAAAAGTGATTTATCCTCCATTTTCTGTTCTAAGAATGCCAATATTCTCCTTGACTTCATTTTCAATAAGTTGGAAAAAAGTTTTAATATTTTCAAATGCTTCTGACTTTTGCTTCAAAAAATATACCCAAGTCATCCTGCTAAAGTCATCAACAAAGAGTAAGAAGTATTTGCATTCTCCTAGCAAAGTTTGTAAGAATCCACAAATATCATTGTGAACCAATTGCAAACGTCTGTTTTCTCACCATGAACTTGTCAGAAAAGTCTCTTGATTTTGTTTTCCATAAATGCAAGCTTCACATTTTTCATTTTCCCTTTTGAAGGTTGGAAGTCCCTTAACCATTCCCTATTTATGTAACTGAGAGAGACTTTCAAAATTGAGATGGCCATACGTTACATGCCACAATATGATCAGTGAAATGTCTATACTTATTGCTCCTACAAATTCATAATTCCTTGGAATAACCATCCCTTTCATCCGCAACAATTTTCCATATTCATAACCTTTCAATACTATTTTCATGTTCTATTTGACTGAGTTAATTTTAACTAAGCCACCATCCATAATCACCTGATGTCCTTCTTGTCGAATCTTGACTAAAGATAGCAATTTTCACTTAAATTTTGGTAGATACCGTACATTTGAAATCATTTTTTCTCCAATGCTAGGTAAACAAAATTTAACTACACCTTTTCCATAAGGAGTATGTTTTGTATCATCAGCAAGATAGATTGAATTGAGATGACACTGTTGGAAGGTCCAAAATAAGTCACGTCGAAAATTCATGTGTTGAGTTGCTCCTGTATCCAAAATCCATGCCAATTTCATAATCACTTCTAAGAAAGGTTGAAAACTGTAAAGGTGTTGATTTTGAGTTTGTGAAGACATATTCCGAGAAATCATGATCATCTTGATCATTTTCAAATTGGGCAGTGCTTTGGTGGAACTTTGGAATTTTGTCAATGGAAGTCTTACAATCCTCATCATAATGTCCAACTTTTTTACATCTTCTACAAAAAATTTAACTTAAATCTCTGCCTCTGCCTTGATATTGTCCTCTGCCTCTGATTTGACCTCTGTTTTGAGTTTTTCCTCTTCCTGGACTTTGTCCTCTTCCTTGATTATAGCGTTTTCCTTGATCGTTTTCTCTGCCTTGAAAATTGCTACTGCCTGAACTGTAGCCTCTCTTGAAATTGTTTCCTCTGCTTTGATTGCAACCACGACCTTGTACATTGTGTGTTGCATGAATTTTATTGAAATTTCCCCTTCCTCTACTTCTAGAACTGTCAGTTGAGGATTTACTTGTGCTAGCCTCTGTGAAGAAGACATCTTCCCCAATATGTTTCTTCTTCCCAAAGTTTTTGTCATGTTGGGCTAACATATCACTTAACTCATCAAACTTGATCTTCTCTAATTTTCCAGTTACTTGTAGAGTTTCCAGAAAATGTGTGTAAGAAGATGGAAATCTAGCAATTAAATTTGTAGTTAGGAAACTTTCATCAACAACTTGAAAACCAACATTTATTATTTCTTGCTTGATGTTTTCAAGCAATGAAATATATTCAAGAACATCACCACCTTTACTTAATTTATGTTGGAGAAAATTTGATTGAAGATCAACCTTTTATTATTCAAGTTGTGTATCAAATAGATCTTTGAATGTACACAAATAATTCCATGCATCTGAGGCATTTTCAATATGAATGTACATTTTATTATTAACTGAAGACTTTATAAGAGCTAGTGCCTTGGCATTTTTAACTTCCCATTTCAAAAGTAAAGTTGCGTAAGTTGGTTTATTATGATTAATGTTGCAATCACAGATGTCATGCCGTAATTCATTATATATGAGAGTGCTTTCAATTAGATGTTTCTAGGTCTTGTAATATTTGACCCCTTCTAGCTTATCAAAATCAGAGAATAGTTAAATTAACTTTGACATTGTAGCGTTGAAATAGTGCACCAAAAGAAACAAGCACAAGAAAGAAATGAGCAACTCGTCACACGAAACACGCCATGCAAAAACGAACTATTGGGGCTTGGCCTTGACCCTCATATAGTCATTGGAAAAAGGAGAAAAATTACCGAGCTTTTCACTTGGCTCCAGTCAATTTCTCTTTGAGAGTTTACAATGAAAGCTTTTCAAAATTTGACCCCTTGACAATGCCCTTACAAATTTCCTTTCAAAACAAAATCTACCCCCCCTCAAAGTAAAAAAATTAGTTTGAGTTAAAAGTAATGACCCTTATTTCTCCAAAATAAGAATTACAAATAAAATCTACTTATTACTTCAAAATATTACAAATTTTTGAGCACTTCTCCTTGTTGCTATAAAATTACAAAATACCCCTTTTTCACCTTATTACTCCCTTAAAAAAATTCCCTAACTTAAAATAAAATATTAAAATATAATTTTTTTACAAAAAACTATACATATTCATCAAAACAAAAGTCAATAGTCACATGTGAGAATCCAAAGTCGATAGTCACATGAAACACATGTTTACTGGTCCAATGTTGATGGTCTAATGTTGACGGTCTAGTGATGAGAGTCTAATGATGATGGTTGAATGCCAAGATTCGAAGCATGCCATGACCTCTCACCTTATATGCAACCTTTAGTAGCCCAAAATTTGAGCCTCCATTTCGTGAACAATTACTGAAGTCCACATAAAAAGAATTTGATAATACAAAGGGAGCTCAATACAAATATCATCGTAGATTTCCTGTTGTTAGGGATTGTTTTAAATGTTTTAAAGGTATTTCGTATGCCAAATAAGAATTATAAACGCTGATCCAAAAATCAAGCTTCTCTTCATGTTTGAGATTTTTAGATTCAACCTTTTTCAATTGACGAATAAGGGACTTGAAATTATGTAGCATCTGCTTGCTTTGTGCTCATGGTTATAGGAATGCATCAAAACTGTATAGTGCAGAGAAATCGAGCTTGTTCTAAAAGAATGTCCTCCCAAAACACTTCTTAAGCCTCTTATTCCTTGTGAGAAATATGGTAGCATTTAATGAACAGAAGAAGAGAATCATGATTGGGTTTATTGTCATATTATGTTATTCAATTGTCATCGATTGTGATACAATAGGAGTGAACCATGACTTGCTTGGAGACAATCTTCCACCTTCGACACAAGTGACAACTTTGATCAAGAAGAACAACACCAGGAATGTGAGGATTAGGTTTTTCGCAGGAAACATAAATGTAATGAAGGCTTTGACGAAATCTGGGAGCTCAAGAATAAAGATGATGAAGGATCATACTGTGAAGTAGATCTATATCACAACAAATTACTATATCATCTTGGTAAATTGTGCATTCCCAAGGATGAAAGAATTCATGTTATAAGGAATGCTCATACTTCCCTTATTTTATACATTTTTGGTTAGGTAAAACAATGGCTCAACTGCAAATATATTGTTACTAGCCTCATATGTATGAAAGTGTATCCAAGTATGTAAAAATGCATTGTAAGTGCTACTAGTAAACCAAGTCACATGAAATTGGGATTTGTATACACTACTTCTTGTACCTTCCCATCCATGGGAAAGTGTGCCTACATGTTTTTTGGGAGGGTTACCTATGTCTACAAGGGTTATGATTACTTTTATGTAGTAGTGGATAGGTTCAAAAAGATGTGCATTTTAATATCTTGTAAGAAACATGTAACAACTAAACAAATTGCACACATGTTCTTTTAGCATGTATGGGTCCATTTTTGGCTACCCATATCTATTGTATCACATCAGGATTCTCATTTTCTTGGAAATTTTTGGTCAAGTTTGTGGGGATTAATGGACATGTTGAAGAAGAGCATGACAATTCATCCACAAATTGATGGAAAGACAAAGGTGGTGAACATAACACTAGTACATCTAATTTGAGGATACTGCAACAACTATCCTAAGGTTTGGGATGAAAAACTACAATATGTCCATCATTCCTACAACCATGCCCTCCATTCTTCCATGCAAAAGTCTCCATAATTTAATTTTTATTTATTTATTTATTTTTATTTTATTTTATTTTATTTATTTATTTATTCATATATATGCCTAAACCTCATTTGGATTTTTATTTTGGGAAATATATCGTGGTGGATGAACATAGTAATGCAGACAAAACTATGAAGTTTATTCAAAAAATACAAATGGTGCATCAAGTAGTACAAGAATATCCAGAAAATAGCTAAGCCAAGTACAAGGTGATGCATGATAAGCATCGTGTAGATCATCAATTTCAAGTTGGTGATCAAGTTTGGTTACAAATCAGCAAGGAAATTTTGAAAGGTGAAGGTAAGAAACTTAAACCAATGAAGTATGGTCCATTTATAGTTTTGGAGAATATTGGTACTAATGATTTCCACATAGATTTTTCACCATATATGAAAATATATTCAATTGTAAATGTTGATAACTTGAAGTTGTATGAATCTCCTATGATTGTGGATAAGAATGAGACTAGTCAAGTTCCTTGATTTGATGATTTTTCTCTTAAATAATTAAATTATTTTCAGAATGATGTTATATTTGACATGTATATAAGTAATTCACACATGGCTGATGTGGGGTATCTTCGAGTGTATAGAGATCAAGAAAGTGAGGGAGTTGTGCACACTTATTTGTTGAGTAAGCCATACTTTTGGTGGTTCAAAAGCTTCAAGTGGGGATGATTGATCTACGTGGATCCTCACAATATATAAAAAATGATGTCCTCAAATACTTACGCAAAGGTATCTATGTCGAAGAGATCATCAATAGCTTTTCAATGATGCTCAAACGAAGTAAAATGTATGTCATATGAGAAATCTATGGTTTTTTGAATTTTTTGTGAAACACACATAAGTTTTATAGGGTGTGACACATGGTAGCACCACAAGTGGACACATGGGAATATGGAAAGTATGGATGCTAAAATGGAAATATGGATGCTGACAGGTGGTATGATAGGAATCCAAATCATATATGTAACATGTGGAATGTTGACCATATGGGTGATGGCATGGCGTTGATGCAACAATGATGTGGAAAGTTGAAACAACATGACATGGTAGGTCAATTGATAGGGTGGCTGTGAATGATGTGGGCCAATAATGTTGGGTGTGGAGCCTGGTTATCTTATTTATTTAGATATATCATCGTGCTGGACCCCTGTTCTTAACGGGGGGACAATGCTGCCCATAGTTTGATCGTCGTCAGGGGGGTCAAGGGGGGGGTGGGGGTGGGCAACAACAACCTTTTGGAGCCCCCCCATGGTGGGGGGTGGGAAAAAACTACCTTTTGGAGCCTCCCCATGGTGGGGGGTATCGAGGGAAGTGCCCTCGAAGCTTAAAAAATATGTAAATTTTCATTGTAAAATATTATAATTTTGTAGTTAATATGGGTCGTTAAATAGGAAAACGATCTGACGGTAGAAGTTATGTTTAATTTAGGGTTTTTTTCCCTATAAGACAACCCCTCTCTTCATATGAGGGTATTGTATTGCAACTGTATATTAAGTGTATTCTAAAGAGAAAGAGCAAGGGGGAATGTGTGAGAGAGTATAGGATATTACAACGGACCTGCTGTAGGTTTTGTCTCTTCATTTTGCTAGATAATATAAAGGAAGGATTGGTTTTTTCTCTATGGACATAGATGAAGTTGGGTGAACCACATAGATTCGTGTCTCTATTGTTTTATATGTTATTTTTGTGTTCGTGTTTCCACATATTTTATGTGTTCCATTTCTCTGTAATATATAATTTTCTAACAAATAAGAACCCGTCGTGTGGTAGCCTCCAATTGGTCAAGAAGGTTCGAGTAATGGTTGCGAAAGGCCATTTAGGGAGTATATCAAACCCTCGAACTTCCCAACACGAATTTTTTACCAATATGTAAACCATTTTCCATTAGAATGGAATGGAATATTATTTAAAGTTTAATCAAACAATATGGGGATATAAATGGTGTAAGCGGGGATTCATCCCATAACCTCCACTGACACCCCAAGCCATATAACATTTAATGCACTAATTAATTTTGTTGGTTGTTGAACCAAAAAAATCTATATTTGAAGTTTGTGTATTAGCCAAAAAACAGGAATGGAAGGTTTGTGGGGTTAAACTTGCGACCTCCATGGTAATAGTCGAAGGTCTTAACCGCTATTTCAAAAAAATGTTCCTTGTATGTGACCCACAATATGTTTGTTTTTACATTTTAATATCACCAAATGTTGAAATATCCCAATGGTCCGTGGGATTGACATCAGGACCTCATGTTTATTACAAAAGAAAAATTCACCACTCCATGAGGGTTGTAACTTGTGTAGAGATTACGAACCAGATCTGTTTCAAGCTATATATTACTCCTTGTATGTTGGAAAAGAGAGTGGGTTTGGAGCCCTATTGTGGTTGTCAAGAATAATTTATTTTATAGAAACCACCATATTTGTAGCATGTTGGAGGATATTTTTATTTCAAGTTGAAGACTTGATGAATGTAAAATCATTGTTTACATCACTTTAATAAAGAGGTCACTCCTTAGAAGCTGGATCAGAGATATAGCCCACATTGGGTGTGTTAGCTCCCTATAATTAGCAACATTGGCAAAGTCCAACTGCAGGGAGAAACACTATTTCAACCACTTTGGGATTCTAGGATCTAGCCCTCCTGAATCCGAAGAGGGATCTCTCCAATAAGGTGCAAAGATGGATTTATCTTTAAGGTTTTTGGGTAATGATATTAGGCTAGTTATGAAGTCCGAGGGTTTTTGTTTCTTTTTGGATGGTTGAGCATGATTATTATTTGAGTGGAAAGTCCTAGATGGAAATAGTTTCAAAGGTGAGAATTTGCAAGCAAATAGAACAAGCTTTGGCTAAAAAGATGGATGTAATGCTGGTTTTAGTCCATTGGGCTATGGAGTCATAATAGGGTTTAATTGAAACAACCAGGTTGAAGAGTGGTCCATGTGGCAAGTCATCTATGTCTAAGGATCTCTTTAAAGTTGATTTTATGGAATGAAATGATACAACAAGAAGAGGAATTAAACAAATGAAGAACAAAGAGCAACCCAAGATCTGGTAAGTACTTTGAAACTAACCAGCTTTTGAAATACATTTAAGAAAGACATAAAAATGATATAATATCTGGTAAGTAGATCGAAACTAGCCAAATTTTGATACACTTTCAATAGAAAACATTTAAACACAAGGGAAACACAAATGATAACGAAGAATGGTCTAAGATATGGTAAGTACTTTGAAACTAGCCAGCTTTCAACACATTCTTAGGGAAACTTTCAGACAGCCTTTGGAGAAGAGACTAGAGGATAGGGCTAACCATAGACTTCCCTAGACCATCTCTACTTAAAATGAACTGAAAATAACATTCAAGAATAACAATTATCCTAGATATTAGGACAAGGGAACGCCAGCATTCCTAACTGCGTAAACTGAATTAAATCATTCCTAAACAACACAATTTGGAAGAAAACATTTAGATAAAGCTTATCAGTCAGAGAAGGGTACTGATGTATAGTAAATCCTAACTCTATGATTGTTGTTATTTATAAGAGAAGATGGATAAAGTGAAAATAGAAATAAAATAACGATTTACAATAGGAAAAACATCACCGTTGACGTAGACCAAGATCCCATAAATCAGCTTGTATTGATGCTTCAAACCAGTTCAAACATTAGGTCCAAGGTTTCAGTTCAGCAATCATCTTCACTCCTCAACCTAACTATTCTAATCACAAGCAGAGCTTCAAGAGCCTTTGAACACTGTTTACACGTAGAAAATTTGAGCACAAGTATATTTCAAAGTTCTGCAACCAACATTTTCTCATCTTCTACAGGAGTATTTATAGAAGGAATGAGGAGGTGGGATCTGATAAAAGATCTCCTAGGTCAATTAATACAGACTTTAATACTTTTCAACCTTTGATGGGCTCGATGGAGAATTTTACAGATGTTCTGTCTGTATTAATGGTTTTACATTTAAGAATTAAGCTCGGTGAGAGATTTTGTTGACTTTAAGGCTCTGATTTATGTTGTAATAACTCTGCTGATATTTTGCATTAGTTTCCTTTGGCAGAATTAACTATTTGGTGGCATTGAGGCAAATATCTTCTTTCTGATCAATAAATTCGGCTTCTATTTGAATGCTTTGAGGCAACAAGTGGCTTTGTGGTAGCTGAGAGGAATCAATTGGCCTCTATTGTGGTGGTGGAGGCCTTTCTATCTGATGATATTTTAATTTCCATTTAATTGTGTTTAATTTAATGGATTAGGCTTTTGATAATCAATCTTAGCCGTAATCCATTAAACTATGGAATTCATCTTCAATCTTCAGCTCTGCTGTGGTAGGTTCTTTGACACTGATACTCTTTTGATTTGATTTAATCATACTGTGTCTTGTTGGTGTGTAGGTTTTCACAGGGACCATATGGCATCAATGCCCATGAAGCATCGACGAAACATGAAATGGAGCACTGTAGATGTCTTTTCTTTTATGAACAAAGGCACGGGGATCGTCATTCCCGGCCTTTGGTTTTTTCTTCAATGTAATGGAAAAAACCATTGAAACCTGCAAAAATACATAAAACAATTAAGAAATCCTCCTTTTATGTGGTAAAACTACTTAGGAGGCTGTGGTTAGGAGAAAATGGTGAATATTAAGTTGGATCCGTCGATCTAGCAAAGATCGACGGTGGGAATTAGATGTGATTATACAAAGTGAATGAGTCACTTTATAATAATATAGGCATAAAAGGTGAGAAAATACAAAGAAAAAGGGACAAATCCCTTTGGTGAAGGAAAATTGTTAAGAATTGAAATCGGGGTCTTGGGATGATCATGGGTCGTCGGATGAGATCGACCCATGAGATCACCGGTGGAGATTGCATCTAGGGATTAAATGAAAATGATACAAAGGCAGAGAATGGTTGAATAAGAACCATTGATCTACAGAGATCAACGGCTGTGATTGGTTGAGAATAATTATGAGCGGGGCTGCATGTTCTTAAACCAAAGTCGGGAAGTGTAATTTGGACCATCCGATCTGGACACGCGGATGGTCCAAATACAATCAGAGGCATGCGATCGGCGGGGGAAGAAACTGTATGGCACAGATGCGATTGAGCGCAAGCCATCTATCTGAGGATCAGATCGACACTGGGGAGTGAATCAGAGGGGTTTTAAAGGCAGAGGAAAGGTTAATGATTGGAGCGAATGAGGACCGTCATATCTGGGAAAGCGGGGAGGAGATCAATGGTTCACGATTGATCGGGAGATCGGAAATCGAGGAGAGAAATAGAATGCTCCTGATAAAACTTGCGATGCGATGTTGCGCGATCCGTCTAATCATTTCAGATCGATGGTGGAGATTAACTCAAATTTTAACCAGCCGAAACCCTTTAATACTTTATGAAAACCCAAAATCTTATGAAATGCAAAGGTTTATGGCTTGGGGAAGGTTTATATATATGAAGTGGCTAGGCACCCGTCTGTGGGGCCATTGGTTTATATGGAATGCGATAGGCCCAGGGCTTATATGTATAAGGGCCAATCGAATTGGAACTTCAGTGCTGGTCTTTCAATCTACCCATTTAGATTTTTGCGATGCGATTAGCACTTCGGGACTTTTAACTCTTGGTCCCGGGCGCAAGTTATATGGAGTAAAGCGGAGAGTGGAGTTTATACAATGGGGCTAAATCACATCGGAATTTTGATGCGGGGCTTTTCAATCTACCCATTTATATTAAAAAACATTGATCAGGCGGGTTTTAGACCAAAACTTAGGAAAATGGGTTTTATGAATTAACAAACGGAAATATGCATTGGAGATGGAATTATACAATGTTTTAGTGCCCGATTGCAGGCACAAGGGTTATATGAGACGATAATAAGATCGGGGGTTATGTAATAAAGGGCCAATCGCATTGGAGGTCTCCACTTAACAAAAAAACTTACGTGCTCTATTTTTTTCGATGCGATAAGCGCCAAATGGACTCAGCGCTTGGTTCCAGCACCAAGGCATATGTGGGGAAGTGGTTTAGGATTTAGCCCAAAGGGGCTTAAACCCTTAGTACAAAAAGTGTTTTTTTATGATTTTTTCATAGTTTTCTGATGGATTTGGGGGTTTCAGCAAAGTTTAAAAAGGAGTTTTAAACTCTGTAATGAGGATTTTATGAAGCGTGAATGGGGAAAAATGGAAAATGGATGAATTTCATGGGAAAAAGGGGAAGAAAAATGGAGGTTAGTTTTGAGGTGCAGGGAAGGGAAAATGGTGTTTTGCAGCAGTCTTTCTCTTCATGGAAAACAACAAAATTTCTGAGTTTGGAAAAGGAAACAACAGTGAAGATTGAACCAAGGGCATGATGTCTCCATGAGTCTTCAAGAGATAACACTTTTTAGCAATAAAATTTGTTCCTTGAAGGCTCCAAAACATTTTTAGCCACCATTTGATATGACAAATTTTATAGGTGGCTAACAGTGGCTCCACTTGGGGATGGTGCCTTCTTGAAGGCATCAAGAATTTTAGACTTGTATTCTCTGGGAGGCTGATCAGTGCCTTATCCATTGGCCTACCTTTCTTTACTTGGATGATAGTCTTTGCTGTGAAAAAATTTTAGCAGCCATGTTGGAGAGGTAAATCCCCTCTGCGGACAGAGGTGATCCCTACTAGCCTAGATCAGATCTAGCAACAACTGTGTCACACTAAGACGCAAGTTCCTAATTGAAAAAGAAAAATATGCGACAAGAGGCCTACCTTAAGTCCTAAGCTGCTGTCATTCATGGAGAAGATGGCACTTCGGTCCCTCACTTTGGCAGATCACAATTCTCCCACTCGATGCAATCGAACACCTGCATGTACAAGAAACAACAAACACACACGCGTAAAACCTAATACATGCAGTTATGTATCAGTCAGAGAAGATACAACTCATAACATCAAACATAAACATCTGAGTGGAACCATAATCGAAGTCGTTTATTATTAATCAGAACAAAGAAAGATATAACCTGATCTCTGACGCTAGATCTTCCTTCGATGTGTCGACAGAGGAGTACGTCTTGGTAAAGCTTGTCGGGAATAGGACAAGTCTCTCTCTCTTCGGTTGTCTGACAATAATCTCCTTACGACTGATTCAGCTCTATTCAGGCTAGCTTGCAAAGGGAAAATGACAAGCTTATATAGATGGTGGAAGGGGAGTTGGGATCCTTACAATGGTGGGATTAGCCCTATCCTCAAGGAAGCTTCCATGATAGGTGTAAAACCACTTCCCCTACATGGATATCCGGAGCCAAACCTCCCAACTCATTTTAGAGACTCGTTCAGGAGTTGGTTGGAATCAAAATTCTGCCATGTATTTTCAAAAAACAATCCTTATTAAGCCTGGTGCAGGTAATACACCGGGACAGAGTGCCAGTTGGCGCACCCTCTTTGGTGGATTTCCCCCATTGGTGCGAGGGCTAAACTGGCTAGTTGCGCCAAGGCCAAAAGGTTTATTTTTAGGGCTTTTTATAGGAAATTGTCTTCAGGGGAATGATTTTCCTTGTCAAGGGGAATTCCATGAAAGTGGTTTCAGGTCATGTCATTGCTCACAGGTCACGGAATAATCCCTCCAATGTTCGGGATGGGGGATTGCAGGGACGGTGACAAATTACTGTGTAACAGATGCCCCCTAAAGCATGAGGCCCGAAAGAGAGAGAGGGGTGAAATGCTTTATGAGAACGCGCCAACTGAAAACACTGCCATCAGAAAACCCGCATAGAAAAGTACAAATAATATCTCAAATACATGATATATGTGGTATGGGTGCAGCCATCCAAAACGGAGTATACAATAATCAAGATCCATGGCATGGATGCAGCCATCTAGTAAGGATCGATAAATAGACTCAGGTATGGTCGCAGCCATCCAATCAATGAGTCATGTAACCAATAATAATAATCCACAAAATCGCAGCCTGGATTCTAATAGACAAAATCCAGGGTCTTGCCCTCCATCTCGACCCAAAAAAAGTACATGTTCAAGCATGTGAATAAGTGAGCTGAAGTCAAACATGCAAGAACATCATCTGATTACCAGCCAATGATGAAAGCTATTAACAGACGCGAGAGAAACCACCAATAATGACAATGGACCTCAAGGTACTATAGGTACAATCCATAGAATGTGAATAGTGAGTTGGCATCGAACACCCGTAGAATCATCCGATCGAAGGCCAATGATGAAAACCTTGCGTCGAATGCGAAGAACCTGCCATTGAGGCATGTGGGCTCCAAGGTACCAGAAGGGAGTCTCTAGATCACCTTCCTGGATAATGAGTTGGAGTCGACAGGAAGTGACCTTGATCGAAGGTGGGCCATAGTGTTTCACACATCATCGACGTGAGACAGAGGAAAATAATGTTTGTGAATTAGGATCAGAAGAGAATCAGAGGAAGGTTGAAACTTGCAGAGGTCAAATTCTCTTGAACATACTAGCGGCATGACAGTGGATTTGGCAGTATTTTACATCAAAAGATCAGAGGTCATGACGACGAGGCAAAGAGCAGATGAGAGGTCAAAAAGTATTACCCAAACCCACGGAGGCAAACAGAGAATGAGATGAGATGTCCCCAACCCGACACGAATGCAAACAAGTGTCATGTTCAAGAGCGACATACTGCCGACACGACAATGATACTGGTTCCTTTTTTCCCCACCATTTCTAGCGAGTACCCCAATTATTTTTTAGAACAATCTTGAAGGGGATAGCATATGCTTGTGATATAAGTTCGTTGTTCGAACGAATCCATCCTAGTACATTTAACGAGCCCTAGGAAGGAGGAACTAAAATATCGTCATTACGACTGAATCTGATGTCATCAAGGTTTAACGAGTCTGACAAAGGAAGAACTCGGTGTCTTTTCATGTTTAGAGAGTTTGAAAAGATAGCAGAAAAGTAAACTCCAACAGTCCCTTTTCGTAAATAGTTCCTCAGATTCAAAAAGGTAAAAAAATATGTCTGAGAAAACCTCCTAGTCGCGATAGGCTAGGGTATTCCTTTTTTGTAAATAATCTATCCCAGCCTGAAAAGGGGTAAACGTATACTGGGTAGATGTCGTTTCACAACCACTTTAACGAGATCAAAACGAAAAGAGATTCGACAATTTTTTCATGTTTAGAGAATCAGAAAAGAGCTGAAATATGACTCCAAAAATGACTTTTTCATGTTTTTACTGAGTCCGAAAAAGTATAAAATACAACTCGTATCACCATCCAAGCTGTGTAAAAACCTGTTGCTGCACATGAAAGCGTGTGTAAAATCCATTTTTCGACAAAATATATCAAAATATTGGGAAAAATGACTTTCAAAACCTAATTTGACTTTGAAAAGTTATAAATATGCCAAAAATAGTAAAACATATTCACTTTTACTTTTTACCTCATTTGGAGAGCAACAGTGAGCTTTTGGTGTGTGAACTTGCAGTGGCGATTGCGACCAATCTAGTACATCATTCTGATTCTCGTTCGTTCCAGGTAAGAGGCGCTCTCTTTAGCTTTGTTTTGATTCATTTTTTTGCAAATTTCCATTGTGTATTTGACCTCTAGGGGAACCTTTTGAAAATTTAGGGCTCGACCAATTGGCGCAGGTATCGGGCACGGACTCGTGCCAATTGGCTCCTTTTTGGAAAGGGGTCGCACCAATGGCGCAACTCAAATTTCCACCTTAGTTTACCAAAATGCGAGCCACTCAAATGAATTTTTAAGTGTTGCAGAGATCTAATAAGGTATTTTTGACCATGTTGGTGCAGATATCCAGCCACAATGGTGATTGAGTGGAAGGAGAGGGAACGTGGGGAAGAGGAAAAAATGGCCATGCAAAATGAAGCTTGCATGAATGCCCTCTGGGACTGTGGTCTCAAGAAGCTCTTCCTCACACCATGTTTAAGAGCTCAACCTGAGCTATTGCAATATTTGGTTAGCATATGGGACGAGAATGAAGAAGTGTTCAAGCTCCGAGATCAAGTACTAGCACTTGAAGTCTATGATGTTTATTTCATAACCAGATTGTCACGTAGAGGCCCAGTACCAATCATGACAGGCAGTAGACCTTCTGGGGAGAAAATGGAGATGGTAATGGTGAGAGTGTGCCCAGGGGCACAAACAGGATCGGGCAGTGGGAAAGTAGACATCCACACCATCCGCGATCTAGCACTCCGAGTAGTGCTTCACACCATTACGCGGGCTGCGGGATCAAAGGTGCCGCACAAGGAAACCAAAGCACAACTCCTACTAGCCTCTGAATGCATGAATCGTACACTTTTTTATTGGGCCACTGCCGTGACAACAAACATCAAACGATAGCTGACAAAGTGCAAGAAGGCCAAGCTAAAACATTTTGGGTATGGTTCCATTCTAGTGTCATTCATTCTGGAACAATTACCAATTTTTCAGGGCCAAGGGGAGATATTCGCTGAGCCGTCATTGAGGGAGCCGAGGATGGCTCGATGGGCAGCACTTATGCCTAGATCAGGAGGGGGCTAGCAGATCTCCTGGAGGCCCAAGTTTTTTGTATGGCTACGACGTCAGCTGATTATAGTTGAGGATTGGCCCTACACTGGTACCAACTTCACGGGAGACCCATATCTTCCACTTCCGGAGGGGGAGGACTGGGACGAGGAGCTGAGTATGTCTCTTTTTTATTTTTTATGTATTTATGGATTTTTTTTGTAATACATGCCTATTCTAACAACAGTTTTATGTGTATGCAGATGTTGGCCCAGAGAGGCCCGCGGGAATGTCGCCCATTGCACGGAGGACCCCTATCGCATATGACCCTCAAGCTAAGGGCGGCGAAGGGAGTGAGCTGATCCAGAACCTGGAGGATATTGCCTGGGGAATCCCAGACTATGCATGGCTAGCAGACGTCTCGTTGTCTTACCAGCGACACACTATGGGGGTGCCTAATCACCTCCATTAATTGCTGAAGCGATTGGTGCACGCGGTGACATGTTACCACGAGCACCATGCTAATTAGCCATCTAGGGCTTTTATATGCATATTTTTGAGAGACATGTTGTCTCCGGCTATTATTAAACAGACATGTATATTTTTTGATTTTATGTGATGTACACAAACTGCAAACTATTCGACATATATATATATATTTATCTATTTCTGGATGGATCTTTTTACATGTAATGATGTTTTTTACAAGTTGCGCAAATGTATATCTAAAACCAAATTAGCTACTACATCTGTTAACACATTCATGTGTCTGGGTATATGTTGATATGTAATGTAATCAAAATTTCTTTCCAATAAACGAATACGTAGATACAGATGTAAAATGGATGGGTTTCTAACTGAATAATGACCATTAAGTTGTAGTACTACCAGCTGTGATTCTAGATACACAAGTAATGCATGAATACCAAGGTTAAAAGCCTCGTTTAATAATTCTAAAATGACACTATACTCCGCGACATTATTTATGGTAGGCCCTAGACAAACACCTTGCAAATTAACCAACTCACCAACAGGATTGTGGATTACCCAGGCTGCCGAAGACAGATTCCTGGTACTGCGGGAGGCACCATCCGCGAAACCGAAAAAATGAGTAATAGACATCTGCACAATCAGGAAGACCCAATCAGCAGAAAGACGCTTACAAAGCACACCACACCACACATGCACAAAAATGAAAACACTCACTTATGTACACACACACCACACAAGAATAACTCAAGCGTAGTACTTTTTGAGGTACAACCCATTCCTAGGTTGTGCCAGGGGAACTCCTTCATAGTCGATAAGCTCATAGGCCCCATCTTTTAATACTCATTTAACTATATAGGGCCCATGCCACATGGGCTGGAATTTTCCTGCTCCAAGTTTATCATGCGCTTGGTCATATAGGAGGACGAGGTTCCCTTCAATGAAAGAATGTGGAGAACCGATTGATCAAAGTGGACTTTGACCCGCTTTTTTTGTGCCTCAATTACCAAGGCAGCTAAGCGGCAAGTTTCATCCATTCGTTCCAAATATAAGAGACGTTCTTCCTCTAGAGAAGTGTTAGGCAATAGTTCCACAACCAATTTCAGAGAAGGAATTTCGCACTCAACCGGGAGAGTCACTTCCAAACCATACACCAATTGAAAAGGTGTGAATCCAGTTGCGCTCTTTATAGACGTTCGATAAGCCTAGAGAGCTGAGAAAAATTGGAGATGCCAATTGGATTTATGGATACCAATAGTTCATTGAAGCATTGTGACCAAAACCTTGTTCACAGCCTCAACCTGGCCATTCGCCTGGGGGTAGTATGGCGTCGAACTATCATGGCGTAAGCCCAACTTTGACGTCAGCTTAGCCATCATGTAATCCCAAAAATGGGTACCATGATCAGTAACAATGGCCTGAGGGACTCTAAAATGCGTAATAACATGGTTGAAAATAAATTGGGCAGCTGTCTTACCGTCCGTAGCTAATGTAGGCATCGCTTCGGCCCACTTAGTGAAGTAGTCTACGACAACGATTATATAAGCATGCCTCCCGGCCGAATGAGGGTTACATGTCATAACATCTATACCCCATTTAGCAAAAGGGCCCATGGTAATGATAGGATGCAAGGGTAGGGGTAGTGCGTGCATATTGCGCTGAAAGACCTGGCACGCATGACATTTTAGGACTGCAACAATACAATCTTTGAATATAGACGACCAGAAGTAACCCGCACGCAAAATATTCTGGGTGGTAGCATATCTAGACATGTGACCGCCACAGGTGCCACTGTGATAGTCATTCAAGACTCTTTCAGCCTCTTCTAGGGTCAGGCATCGGCGGAGCACGAAATTAACTCCGACACGGTACAAGGTATCTCCTACAATGCGATATGGTTGAGATTGATGTCGAATCCGGCGTCGAGCATCCTTTTTCAATTCAGACCAGAACGTGGATGTTTGAAGATACACGATAATGTCACCATACCATGGGTCACGAGTGCTGATAAGAAAGAGTGTTTCATCTGAGATATGATCCTCAGATTTCGATGGAACGAAGTTTGTCGGGAGAGAGCAAATCAGATCAACGAAAACCAATGATTTCGTCGACTTAGCAGTGGTGAACTCTAAATCGAACTCCTAAAGGATTACAATCCACTTCGAGTACTTGCCCCCCAGAAATTGTCGAGACAAGATTTACGTCATGGGGTTGCAGTCTGAAACCATGGTTATGGTACGCAACAGGATGTAATGGCGGAATAGCTGAATGGACTGAACCGCGACGAGAGCCAACTTCTCAACATGAGCATAGCGTGTTTCTGTTTCGAGAATATTTCGAGATAGATAGTAAACCATGTGTTCATTTCCATCATCGTCATCCTGTACTAAAACCATAGCTATCGTGCTAAACACAACGGCCAAATAAAGGGTTAAATCACGATGATAGTTGGGAGGACGTATCAACGGAGAGTTGATAAGCAACGTTTTAAGCTTATTAAAAGATTGTTGGGAAATCTCGTCCCAATGGAAGGGAACGTCCTGTTTCAAAAGTCGCGTAAAGCCCTTGGCCACTTCTGCATAATTCGGAATGAAGCGTCGTAGGAAGTTAGCTTTCCCCTACAGACTCTGTAGTTGACGTAACGAGGAAGGGGATGGGAGGTTAAAAATGGCCTCGAACTTGAGGGGGTCAAGGCGAATTCTGTCTTTAGAGACGATGAATCCCAAAATATGGCCAGAATCCACGCAAAAGACGCACTTATGAGGATTGAGCCTAATATTGTAGCATCTGCAACGGAGGAAAATATGGCGGAGGTGTTCGGGGTGGTCCTCACATTGAGTTGAATGGACCGGCAAATCGTCCAGATATGGCTGAAAAATATGGCGTATGTCGTGGAAAGCATAAGACATAGCACACTGGAAAGTGGCCCCAGCGTTTTTTAAACCGAACGAGAGCTTTTTGTAAGAGAAGGTTCCCCACGAACAGATAAAGGTAGTCTTGTGTTGATCAGCGGGTAAAATATTGATTTGATTGTACCCAGAGAAGTCGTCCATAAGGGAATAAATCTCACTCCCGGCACATTCATCAATAGTTTGATCTATAAAGGGAGTGGGGTAATTTTCCTTAGGACAGGCCCGATTGATGTCTCAGTAATCAACACAGACGCGTATAGTGCCCTGCTTCTTATCTACAGGGAAAATATTTGAAACCCATTTTGTGAGGGGAATAAGATAGATAAAGCCCGCGTTAAGAAGTTTTTCAACTTCTGCCTTAATAGCTGCGTCTTTTCAAGGGTGCACTGGGCGTAGGCGTTGATGCACTAGTTTTGCACCCGGATAGGTAGGAATCTTGTGCACGACTATACTGGGATCAATCCCAGGCATCTCTTCATAGGAACACGTGAAAACATCTCTGAATTCGCGAAAAAGGTTTGTATAAACTTGTATCTCTTCAGGAGAACAAGTCACTCCCACATGAATATTCTCGACTACCCTCGGTTTGATGGAGATGTTGATCGGCATGGTTTGAGTGATATTACTCAGGTTTCCCTTCGAAATGACCTCGTGAGTCAATATCAGGGTTTGAAGAGGCAGAGTGGGAACCTGAGATGCGAAGCGCTCTAGACAATCAGACATTGCCCCCAGGCTAAGCATGAACGAGGAACGATGATGTTCATCGCTCCATGGCAGATCTTCAAGAGACATGGTTTCAACAATGGCTTCGTCGGAAGGGAAAACTTATCTTAAAGGGTCAGTCGAATCTGCATCACCGAGCCAGGGGTATTGAAAATATATATCCAGAGCCATGCTCAAAGGAGCATGTTCGGGAGGAGGATCAAATGTGGTGACAATTTCGCAATAATTAATCTCAACTAGAGTTAACAACATCGATTCTCCAAAAGAGGTCACTTGTTCAGGCGAAGGGATGATCCAAGGGTCTTTGGACCTAGAAACCATATTAACTTGAATGGTTTGCGGTGGTGGCACGGGAAAAATACCCATGAGGATGGGGTCCTTGAAGAGACCAGGTCCCACACTGTTAGGGGGATTGGGGATCTGATCCACGTAAGGAACGTTGTTCTCAGAGGATGAGGTGAAGAAAGACAACTGGTACACGGTGACAATTTTTCCCTCATGAGGGAACTTGAGAATCCGGAAGAGGGTGGACAACACGCATAGCATGGCGTGAGTCCAACTGCGATCAAGAAGAAGATTGTAGTTAAGCTTGGTGTCAACCACTTCTACTTCTACGTTGACTATCTTCCCCTATAATGTGATCAGAAAACTCTCGAGAACACCCAAGGGTTTCAATTCCCAACCATCGAATGCCTCTAAGGCATTGGGAGACGATGTAAGAGCCGGAGAGCCAATGGCCTTCCAGTAGGTGGATGACATAACACAGGTGGAAGCACCTTCGTCAACAATGGCCCTATGGATGTTGAGGTCGTTGATCCCGACTTGAATAACAAGAGAAATTTGATGTGGAAGTCGGGGGGAAAAAGTTTCTAGGTCGAAGGTGAGAAGATTAGAATCGGCTGGATTGATTCCACCGATTGTAGACAATAGAGCTTTCCGTTGCGATGGGAAAATTTGAAGCACTTCCAATGTAGAAATTGCAGAAGGTGCCTGTGCCAAATCCTCAACAATAATGTAGTGCTGAGCAGCACGGGCATCTGGGTTGTAGGAAGATTTTCGCATAACACCTTTAGACGGTGGCCTCACAACGGGTTTAGCACTGGGCTTCTCAATTTCTGAAGGACCAGAGACAAGTGGGGGAGGTGGGCCATCCATGACTTCCTTCCCAGTGGCCTGGAGTGATCCAGCATAATCCTTCGAACACGTAGCAATTGAGACAGGTGTAGCACCATTCATCATAAAGACCTGGGACCCAAATGGTACAGATGGTGAAGGCTGCTCAACCATTTGGGTCTGCTAAGACGGGAACGGTTCTTTGAGAACTGCCGGAGTCCCTTTGGAGCCTTTCAAAAGTTGACTAACTTCATATCATCAGGGACAATCTTTGTTATAATGGTCTCCTTCACAGATAAGGCAAGGGTACTTCGGTTTACGTTGGGAACCATCATCAGTATGAGGTTTAGAAGACTCTAGTTTCGGGGCATCGGGTTTGGATTTTCCTTTGCCCTTCTTCTTTCCTTTGGAGGCCTCTTCCGTAGGATTAGCCTAAACGGTGTTGACCTCCGCAGTCTTGCCAGAATCTGGAGGGGTGGGAAGAGCAGAATTATTGGAAGAATTGTACTTCTGCTTCCCATTTGAGGATTTACGATAATTTTGAGAAACGGAACCAATAACATCATCCACCGCCGGGGTAGGTGGTGCTTTAGAGGTTCTCGGCTGCAGAGCATCAGTCAAAATATCATAAAGCATTCCGGACTGAGAGTACACCAGATCAAGGTACTAGGGACGCGCGATGGCTTGGTCTTCAGTCACACATGCCCCCATAGCAATATCTTGAGCAATTTTGTGAACAAAGGAGGTGGTGAACCAATGAGTTAGTAGCTGATCAGGTATATCAAACTTGATCAATCTACGACGATGTCGCCACTCATGAATGTGATCAAATATGTGGGTGGCTTTATCCTGCTTCAAATAAGTTAGGAGATGCATCCCAGCTTCGTACCAAACTGGTAACTGGAAATGAGTTAGAAAATCCATAGCTAACGTATTGAAGTCTTGAAATATGCCACGGGGTAATTCTATATACCACCTAGTAGCAACACCGATAAGGGTGCACTGGAAGAGACGTAGAGGAATTGAATCATCCACCCAAGAGTTGGATGAAAACCACAGATGGTAGGTCATTTCATGAGCTTAGGGGTCCTCTCCAACTTTACCTTCAAACTTAGGACAGTCACCGGGTACCTTGGTCGGAACCGGAGGCCAATAAGGATTGTGAAGAATCGGATCATTGGTTATTTAGAAACATTTGGTAATTCCAAGATGGCCAAGAACGGAAAATATGGATTGAAAGGCATGCCAGGCCCTCGATAAGGACCTGTACCTGTACTCCACCCTGGTTGAGCATATCCTTGCCCCCATTGGTTCTGTCCCGGAGGATTCTGACCATAGGGGGTATAGGCCGTATAACCAGTCTGATACGATTGCTGGTAACCAGTGTATGGGGGTTGACAACCGGGGTATGGACCCTGATTACATGTCGGCCCCGTTGGAGCAGTATACGGATTTGACTACTGAGTATAGGTATAGCTTGGTTGTTGAAGATAATAATTAGACCCTTGGGGCGGGTTGTAAATCGGTCGAGATTGACCTTGAAGATAATAACCGCCTTGGGGTTGAGCAGGCTATTGATAAGTGGGGCCATGCTGAGCTTGATAAGTGGGGTGCACAGGTGGATTCTACTGTGGCATAGAGTAAATCGGTTGTTGCACAGGGTTTACAAGATGTGCAGGTTGGCCTGGCTGAATAGGTTGACCTGGATGAACGGGTTGTCCTGGTTGAACATGTTGACTCGGGTGAACAGGTTGCACTGGTTGAACAGGTTGACCTAGCTGGTGAGGGACACCAGGCTGTGCCGGGTGGGCCGGTTGGCCTGGTGGTGGAATAGGGCCAGGCTATGCCTGATAACCAGTTTGGCATGCAACAGGACCATAAGAGGGCCCTGGCTATGCAACATTCAGACCAATAGGAAATTGAGGTTGCAGAGGTTGCACCATGGGTTGAGAGGGTTGGATTTTCCCCCCAGGACCGTACAATGACCCTGGTTGGTACCCCGGTTGACCTGTGGGTCCATGAGGTTGCCCTGGTGGGACCACAGGGTGAGGCTGAATAGGTTGACCTTGAGGATTGTAGGATTGTCCTTGCGGACCGTATAACAACCCTGGCTAGCCCGAAGGTTGGCCCTGTAAGGGTTGTCCTTGCAGGTTAAAAGGATAACCAGGTTGGCCCGAAGGTTGGCCCTGGAAGGGTTGTCCTTGCGGGTTGGAAGGTTGCCCAACCTGGTTAGACAGAAAACCTTGAACATATTGATAAGCCTCTAGAGTAGGGAAACATAAAGGGTTTCCTTGCTCATTGTATTGATATGGAAAAATATAAGTGTACCATCTTGTGCATAATGCGAAAAATACGGACAGTTGGGATCTTGGGAGGATTGACCGACCTCGGATTTCGATTGCTGTAGTGACAATCGATACTCCTCAGGAGAAATGTTCTCCAGAATAGCAGATGCTATATAGACGTCTTCGGGAAGTGATGCAGTCCTTACGGACTGAGTGGTAACAGCGGGTGTAGATGTGGTCACACAAATAGTGGGCCTGACAGGTACTAAAGTGACCAGAGGGGATGATGTGAGGGGTGCCCTTGGAGACATCCCAAAAGAAGGAATAATCAGCCTCGTAGAAGGAGTTGATATTCCCATCGAGGCGACAGCGGTCATAATCTGACTTAAGGATCTATACCCTGCTGGAAGTGAAGGAATCGGGGAAGACATAACAGATAACTCGGGGTTGTCTTCTGGGAACAACTGGTAATCTTCACCAGATGTGGGAATTTCCTCACTAGGATAAGGACTGGAGGAGCCCATGTTTGAACCTACTGCTAGATCTTCTAGAAGACAATGAGGAGTAGGAGGAATAACAACAACTAGAAAAGGCGAACCCGATGTAAGAGGAGGGAAATATTCCCCTACTCCAAATCAAAACCAAGCTTTGGACAAGGGCCAATTGAACTCAACTGGTCCTCCAAAGGGAAGCTCAGATAGAACTGGTCCCCCATCAGGAAACTCGGAGACGATGGGTTGCTGAGGTTCAACAGAGGATTGAGAGACCTCTGATGAATCTTCTGTGTATGGACTACCAGTAGACAAAACTAAGGGTTCCGCCACTGTGACATTAACGACAAGAGGAAGATATCAAACAAAACACATGGGCTAAAAAACCAAGGCACACAATCAAACGGCCGACAAGCAAATCCTAAAAGGGCGTGTGATCGTAGGTGATTTATTTTACCACATTGAAACTTCGAAACTTCACCGTTTCATGTTTTAAGAGTCGAAAAATGGATGAAAGGTGACTCTAGCTCTTTCAGTTTTGAAACAAGCATGAAAGGACAAGCGCTTGATGATCCTTTCAAATTTAAAGAGTCATAAAAGATCAAAATGACTACTCTGGTAATCTAGGCAAAGGGTGTACCAGATATCTGTGAACTGCGATATACACCTTGGTTTCAAAATGAAAGAGAAATCAACCAAGGACTTGACGTACGTGCAGGCAATCTCCCCGAATGCTGTGTCCGATGTATCACGGGTATAAGGCAGTAGACTTGGCTTCCTATGGATAAAGGATATCAACCTAGTGGGGTCTCCCTTTATATAAGCGACGGTACGGGGAGAAAAAGTCCGTACTAGTGCTATCTAAAGCCAAGAGGCGAATGACAGCTACTAGGTTTAATGACGCCAGAATACGTCACTAGCCTAGACCTCTAAATATTTCGTTAATGTTTTAATGCTGCCTTAAGGTAAATTGAATAAATTTTAATGTTTATCTTCAATTATGTTTCAATTTCTAGGCCCTACCGAATGTTATGTCTCAAAATCTCCTAAATGCACACTACATGCCACAATGTATCATTTTGTTCAATGAATAGCTAACTATGGGAAGGTTGAGAGCTTTCACACGATAAAAAAATGATCACAAAACAACCACTAGTGTCTCTAATGCACACTAATGAAAACTAAAAGCTTTTCTTTCGGAGTTACAAATCACTAATAACACAGAAAATATTCAATTGACATTAACTAATCAAGAGCAAAAGATATTTTTTGTATTTTCAATGTTTAAGAGCAAAGTGCACTGAACACAATGAAAACTAATGAAAGGAACAATTTGAGAAGTGATAGAAAAAGAGCAAAGACAAGCAAGTTTCACACACAATCAGACCTCAAATTGACAAAGAAGTCCCTCAAATCAAAGAGGAATCCCAAAGAATCAAATGAACCATGTAATCTAGGCTCAAAATGAGACAAAGCGGAATTCAAATGAGAAAGAATCCAATCACTCAAAAAACACAATAAAACAATGGAAAACCGCCAAACGAATGCAGAGAAGCAATAATGAATTTGACTGATCAAAAGAGGACCAAAAACTCCCACGAGAGGCTCGACACACTCTAGCACCTAGATGCCCTAGGGCCACAATGTAAAATTGATAGAAGAGGGCAAACAACCAAAGGATGAAGGTCACACATAGTCAAACAAGGCTCCAGAACAGTCATGCAGTCATAAAAATGAGACCAAAACCACAGACCAAGTTGAGAAGGCTCAAAAAGAAGCAAACCCTAGCACCTTATAGGATTGGTGTGACTGTCAGGCTACAACTAGCACCAGAACATGATTGGCGTGGGGGATAAACTGGCAACATGCGCCAGTTGGCACGATTGTCAAGGAAAAAACCACGCTAGTCGAGTTTACTAATGCAAAAGATGAAAAAGAGCAATCCAGGAGTAGATCAGGAATGGTGAAGCTAAACAAAAGTTTAACAATGGAAAAGAGCGAACATAAGAGCTGATCAAGCAGGCAAAGACCAAAATCAACCGAAAAGATAAGACAAACTCCATTCCATTTTCTCCCCAGTGGAGTCGCCAGTTTGTTGGAGAGGTAAATCCCCTCTGCAGACATAGGCGATCCCTACTAGCCCAGATCGGGTCTAGCAACAACCGTGTCATGCTAAGACGCAAGTTCCTAATTTCAAAAGACCAAGATGCGACAAGAGGCCTACCTTAAGTCCTACACTACTGTCATTCGTGGAGAAGATGGCACTTCCATCCCTCGCTTTGGCAGATCAAAATTCTCCCGCTCGATGCGATCAAACACCTGCACGTACAAGAAAAAACAAACACACAAGCGTAAAACCTAATATATGCAATTATGTATCAGTCGGAGAAGATACAACTCATAACATCAAACATAAACATCTGAGTGGAACCATAATCAAAGTCATTTATTATTAATCAGAATAAAGAAAGATACAACTTGAGCTCTGACGCTAGATCTTCCTTCGGCGGGTCGACAGAGGAGTACATCTCAGTAAAGCTTGTCGGGAAAAGGACAAGTCTCTCTCTCTTCGACTGTCTGACGATAATCTCCTTACTACTGATTCAGCTCTATTTAGGCTAGCTTGCAAAGGGAAAATGACAAGCTTATATAGATGGTGGAAGGGGAGTTGGGATCCCTACAATGGTGGGATTGGCCCTATCCTCAAGGAAGCTTCCATGATAGGTGGAAAACCACTTCCCCTACATGGATATCCGGAGCCAAACCTCCCAACTCATTTTAGAGACTCATTCAGGAGTTGGTTGGAATCAAACTTCCACCATTTATTTTTAAAAAACAATCCTTATTAAGCTTGGCGCGGGTAATACACCGGGACAGAGCGCCAGTTGGCACGCCCTCTTTGGTGGATTTCCCCAATTGGCACGAGGGTTGAACTGGCTATTCACGCCAAGGACAAAAGGTCTATTTTTAGGGATTTTTATAGGAAATTTTCTTCAGGGGAATGATTTTCCTTGTCAAGGGGAATGCCATGAAAGTGGTTTCAGGTCATGTCACTACTCACAAGTCACGAAATAAGCCCTCCAATGTGTGGGATAGGGGATTGCAGGGACGGTGACAAATTACTGTGTAACAAGCCATGAAAAACAATGGATCTTCATCAATACAAGCTTTCTACCTACCCAATCCTACTGATCCAACATTTTTTATTCTTTAGAGTGCACTTGGATTGGCAAACTCTTTTCACAACATTTTATTCTTTTGAAAGCATAAAACTAATCTAATTCTACTCCTTATTTCTCCATGAACTCAAATTAAATAGTTGAGTTCATATGCTTCTCTACCTAATCTACCAATCTATTAGGATTAAACAGTCTAACAGATTTTTACTCACTAAATTCTAAAACAGAAATTCAAAAACGTACAAGTCAGGATTGAAGAGTCTAACTTGATGTTGGTCTATGGCATAAAAAAAAACAAGCTGGACATAGATATTATTTTTCAGAAAATTAAAACAAAATGGAAGGCTTAAGATCTGAAATTTCAAAGCACTTCCTTCATATTTTTACAGCTCTGTTTTTGCCTCTTTTTTGAGTTGTTTCTTCCTTGTTCTCTGGTTCATATTTTGAGCTAATTAGAACCAGTTTTTACCTCTATTCTTGACTCAAAAAATAAACAGATTTTAGTCATCTCTCTTTGGACACTTACGTTTAGATTTTGAGCATGTTTGAACCTTTAATTTCTATCCTAATCTATCTACTGATAAGCCAAGATTAAACAGTTTGGAAAATCGAATTCACTATCCTATCAACAGTAAATTTAAAACTAATTATTCAATATTAGGCTATATGACTAATTAGAAGTGTGTTTTTCAGGAGTGGCATTTAAGCTTGCACACTTTCAGATTTGTTTCTCTTTTTGTTGGCATGGGGTTGTACCTTTATTGTTTTTACAATCTGCCCTCTTTTCTTTCTTTCACTGTTTTTGTATTTTTTATTTTTCTAACTTTGAATGCAATGGTGGATGAAATATTTATAATGAGAAAAAAGATAAAAAGGCTTTCAGAACATGACATGGATCAAGAGAAGTAATGTTTAAGCATCCTTCCATTGACAGGACCCCCAAAAAATTCAGCTCCATTCAACTCTTGTAAAAAAAAGGCGTTGTTACCTGCAACTGAATGAATGAAGTAAGGGCCAAGCCATAAGTTGTAAAATTTTCCATGCTTGCCCTTGTCTTCTCTCCTGGAGTCCCACTTTAAAAATTTGTCCCCAATATTGAAATTGTTGGTCTTTGTTATTCTGTCAAAAATCTTTTTAATGTTGTCCTGCTTCTGTAATGCTTTGTTATAAACCTCCTCTCTGGTTTGCTGAAGGTGGATAATCTGATTTATTCTTCTGATCATATCATTTTCTTCAGACTGAACCTCTTGAATCAACGTCATAACTGGCACACCAAGGCTGGTTGGAAAACTTGCATCGGTGCCATACACAAACTGGTAGGGTGACATGCCAATAGATTTCTTCAATGTCAATCTGTCAGCCCAAAGCACATGCACAAGCTTTGTGTGCCAAGACTTTTTGTTGTCCTCCAATAACTTCTTGATTATGTTCACTAAACTCTTGTTTGAAGATTCTTCAAGTCCATTACCTTGTGGGTAATAGGTCGTGGAATGCCCCAATGTTATCTGATACTTGTGACAGAATTCAACCATATTTTTTGATCCAAATGCTGCTGCATTATCAGTGATGATCTTGGTAGGATATCCAAATCTAGAGAGAATATTATTCTCCATGAACTTTATAATAACAGAATCATTGGCTTGCCTACAGGGGATGGCTTCTATCCATTTAGTGAAGGAGTCTGTGGCAGTGAGAATCCATCTATGTTGGGCAGAGGATGGTGGATGGATTTCACCTATGAAGGCAAGTCCCCACTGTTGAAAAGGGGCTTCAACAGTGATTTGATGCAGAGGTAGGGGTAGCAGCTTCCTTTTGCCTTCAAAAATTTGGCATTTATGACAGGCAATGATCATCTTGTGTACATCAAGAAAGAGAGCAGGCCAATAGTAACCAGCCCTCAAAATTTTGTTGGCTATTGTCTTCCAGTATAAATGGCCTTTGCACTCCCCTTCATGGAGCTTCTGCTTAACCTTCTTTGCATCATACTCAGGAAAACATTTAAGCAATATACCACTTGCATTTTTCCAATAAAGACATCTATCTATAATGCAATAGTTTACAGCTTTCAATTTCAAAAACCTTGCCTTTGTTTTTGTCAAACCAGGAGGTTTATTCAAATTAAGCAAAACATAAAGAATATCAGCATATCAAAAAGAATTCATAAAATGGTCTTCAACAATGGGAGTTGAGATTTCCTCTTGTTCATCCAAAGCAGTAATCATATTAATATCAAGAACTTCAAAATTGGATTCAGCCATTAATCTAGCTAGACCTTGGCCTTTGATGAGTTTAGTGGGCTTTATCTCTAAATCATATTCAAGAATAACAACAATCTACTTACCTCTCTTACCATCTGGGTCCTGTGTTAGAATGTCTTTCAAAACTGAATTAGGGACAAAGGCAATGATGTGTGAGTGCAAGATGTATACTCTGAAGTCTTTTAAAGCATTAACCAAAGCAAAAGCTTGTTTCTCCATAATATTATACTTCAGAGGGGAATCCCTCAATGCCTTGCTAAAGAATGCAATAGGCTACTCTTGTCCTTGTGGATTTTTCTGTAAAAGGACAGCAGCTATTGTATGTTCTGATGCAAATGAAAAAATATAAAAATCTTTTGAAAAATCAAGACTTATTAGAACCGGTGTTTTGGTTAACGCTTGTTTCACCAGCTCAAAGGACTTCGTTGCTTCCAAGGTCCATTTTACCCCTTGCTCCTTCTTCAGCATGTTTGTAATATTTCTAAGGAGCTCAGCCAAGTTGGGGATGAACCTTCTCAAAATGTTAATCTTTCCAATGAAAGATTCCAACTCCTTGATGTTTTGGGGATGAGAGATTTGCAATATGGCCTCAATCCTCTTTGGATATATCTTAATACGCTCTTCTGAAATAATGTGCCCAAGAAGTTTACCTTCTTGGAGACCGAAAAGTGTTTTCTTAGGGTTCAAAGATATACCAAACTTTCTACATCTCTCAAAAACTATTCTTAAATGTTCTAAGTGCTCTTCATCTGTCTTTGAAAAAACAGTAGCATCATCAAGGTATATAATGATGAAGTAGCCTAGTTATTCGGAGAATGCTATGTCCATGGCTCTTTGAAAAGTTTCTCCAACGTTCATTAGACCAAAGGTAATTTTCACATACATGAAAATTCCCCATGGTGTAGTAAAAGTTGTCTTTAATTTATCATCAGGGTGAACTAAAATCTGATTGTACCCTGAATAGCCATCAAGCAAAGAAATTATTTTAGACCCTACCACCCTTTGTAAAATATGATCGATCTTTGGTAAAGGGTAGTTGTCTTTCAATGAAGCTTTGTTTAAGTCTCTAAATTCTATACAAAGCCTGATATATCTTGTTTTCTTCCTAACTGACACCAAATTAGACACCCACTCAGAATATCTAATAGGGACGATAATACCAGCTTCATACATTTTATTGATTTCCTTCTCAACCAAAGGCAGCTGCACAAGTTTTATTCTGCGTAGCTTCTGTTTGAATGGCTTTGGTTTTCCTTGAGAGGGATTTTTTGTTGTATTATTTCAGTGTCATAGGATTTAAGATCTTCATAACTCCACGCAAAAACATCAGAAAATTCTTTAAACAACTCTATGTATTTGAGTTTAATGTGAGCTGGTAAAGTCTTAGATAGTTTGATCATCATAGGTTTTAGTTCGCTGCATATGTTGCACTCTTCCACTTCAGTCTCTATAGGCTCCAGTTTTGGCTTCTTGGCCACATCGTTAAAATCAAACAACTCTTATAAAGGAGCCAAACCCTTAGGAAAACTCTGATATTTAGATTGAAATGTTTCTAAATACTCTATTTCTACCTCTGCAATCATCTTTGTTATGTTTTCAAGTTTGCTAGACAAAAGATTAATATTAGCAAGCTCAAGAGACTTTTCTTCTTCATCAAGAAAATTTTCTTCACTGTTGTAGTCTGTTTCATAATCTGAATCCGAGCTATGTAGTTCAAATTAATTTATGAATTGCATGAAGTCTTCTATTTGTTTGTCTCCGTCGAACACTTGCCAATATTTTTCGTTATCAGGAACGACTGGTCTGAATTTTATCTGAGTTGTGTAGTCTTTGGTTTCATATGGCATTAATAATGTTCTAGCTGCGAAATCTAGGCTGTGGGCTGTGGTATTTATTTTTCTTGGGACAAAAATTACCTGCTACTCCTCAAATTTTTTTAAAAGTTCCACTACATTGTTTCGATAGGCCCTAAGTCTTGGGTGATTTGCGTTGTATTTCCCATTGACTTGCCTAATGATTAACTCAGAATCCCCATATACTTTAATTTTCTTGGCTCCTAACTTTTTCAACAGATGTAAGCCTAAAATCAGGGATTCATATTCTGCTATGTTGTTAGAACACGGAAATTTTAACCTACAGGAAATTCTCTCTATGTGGTTGTTCTCAGTGTTGCATATCCAGACACCTGCACCAGCATTAGTTCTAGTGCATGACCCGTCGAAGTTCATACTCCACAGAGGACTAGTTTTGGGGTTCACCTTGGGTACTGTCCTCTTTAACTAACGTGCTTTCCGATTGTTCATGAGTATCGGCACTTAGTTGAATTTTCTTTAACTCCTCAGGTTTTTCACTGTGTCGAGGGTTGCTTTCTTGACTGTCAAGGTTTAAAAGAAAAAGATGCATGACTTGTAGCTCAAGACCTGTGTTTGGTTTGCTAAAGTTTTCAAGCGTAGAAAACTGTTTCGACACTTCTGGGTTGTATTTTTCTTCCTCTATATCGGCCATCAGTTCTGTTAAAGTGACATGTTCAGTGAAAGATTCATCATTAAACAGGATAAAATAATCAAGGCCTGTATTTATAGAATATAGAGGAGAGTTTTGTGGTATGTCTTGGCTTATAACCGTGTATTGCATATGGGACTCCCTGTAAAGTCTTCTTGTCTTATTAAAAACAGGGATGGTCGCATAGGACATGTCCATCTGCATAGTGCCTTGTAACTTAGCCCCCCAAGATCTTGATAACAGCATTCCATATTTTGGGGGTACATTAGCCACAACAATATCCATGACTAGGCATTTGGCTGGAATCTGTGCTAAGTTAACGTAGAGGTATTCGATTAATCCTAAACATTTTACTCTGCTCGAGTCAAAGGAGTAAAGGTCTTTATAAGGTCTGGTGATTTCTAGACCAAGGCTCTCCACTACAACTTTTGGCATTAAATTATGAGAAGCCCCAGAATCATGCATAGCATTGTGCAAAATCTTGTCATGAACATTTAAACTCACATAAAAGGGACGAACAGGTCTCTCTTGATACCTACCTTCAATTTTAGGACCAAAAATAAGCTCTGGTTGGTCATTGTTAAGATTGATTGTGCCATTATTCTCTTCAATGTTAAAAGCCTTCAAAATTTGAGACCTATATACATTCTGGGCAGCTAACTCAATCAAGGGAACAGAGATTTTAATTTTGGAAATTTCCTGCTCCAGGCTTAAAGGAATTTGATTCTTTGAAGTGCTTGTCTCAGCCTTACTAGCTGCCACTCTATCAGCAACATCAGCTTGCTGATTTGTTCTATTTACATTTGACAAAATTGTTTTCACAGGAGTACCAACTGAAATGTTAGTACTGCTAAGGTCTGCACTCTGTTTTGTAACATTTTGAGTGCCTCTCTCTTTACCTTTATCAAAATCCACAGCCACTATTCTATATTTCTGTCTTACAACTTTGGGTTTACTTACAATGTTGTTTTGTGAAGATTTGTCAAAGGTTTTGGTGTTGGGAGTTTGTTGATTGGTTTTACTTCTAAGGTCATATTCTCTTTGAGACTCTATGATGACATTTTCCATGTCTTGATAATAACTTTCATCCTCATCTCTTTTGTCATCATAGGGTGTGTAAAGACCTTGTTTTCTATCATAATGAATCTTAAAGTCATCATTATCTACTCCCAGCATGTTGATATCATCTTCCTCTATCATTTCATCTGTTTCCTCAACCTCACTCACATATTTTTTATGAAAGGGAGGAGTGATCTGCTGATCATCTTCCCTAGGTCTGTTTGGAGGCTGGTTCCTTCTAAAATTCTGATTTTGGTTCTGGTTTCTGTTTTGAGGAGCCGTTTGGTTTTGAATTGCTTGTACTCTCTCAAGGATGCTCATTTTCTTCATCATCTCCTCCATTATTTTTTCCATCTTTGAGCTGGAAGTGGAAGGGGTAGATTCCTCTCTAAAGGACACTCTTTTCTCATTCTTCATTCTTGCTCTCTTCTCCATCAAATTAACTTCCACAGCAAGAGCTCCGTTTTTCATATCTTCAAGAGTTGTAGGATCTCTCTCTCTCAGCTGATAGGCCATCTTAGGGTCAAACCCTTCAGGAAAATTGTTTAGAGCTGAGCCTTGCAGAGGTTTTAGATCCAGGGAAAGTGCATTATGCACACTATTAAATCTAGTGCAGTAAGCTTGAACACTTTCCCCAGTGTTTCTATGAAGGTTCTTGTAATCAGAAAGGACTTGGAGATGATTCTTCTTCACTTCCCATTTGTTTAAGAATGTCTGATGAAAGGCTTGGAGATCATTGATACTATGGGGGGTTAAGCCTTTAAACAATTTTCTTACTTCTCCCCCCAAACTCTAAGCAAATAGTCTTAGTTTGACAGATTCATCATCAATTTCATTTCTGTCAAAGTAGTCATTCATCTTATCCACATGTTGTGATGCGGTAGTAGCATTACTAGCATCATATAATGGAATTTTGGACTAATAGTCCTATGGAAGATTCACTAATGGTACAGGAAGAACTAAGGGAGCATACCATGCTGCCATGATATGTGGTGGAGGTGGATTTACAAGAGGTGGATTAACAAAAGGAAGAGTGGGCTGAAGTGGAGTGGTTTGAACAGTGGATGTAGGATGAACAAATGTGGATGGACCAGGAATAGATTGTTGAGCTGATCTTGGGTGAGAAACACCTAAATTGGAAAGGAAATGTAAATCAGGTGGTGTTGTTTCTCTACTACCGGGATGTTCACTTGTCTCAGGAGATGAAAGTGAAGACTCAGAATCTAGCTGATCTAAATCATCAAGAGACCTAGTTCTAAATGGATTTCTTAAGTCTACTTGTGATTGTTGTAGAGCTGCAAGATTTTCAGGAACTGAATTAGCTCTTGAGGGTGATCTAAAAAGAGTTGAAGATTTAATCCTAGGAGACTTCCTAAGAATACTTTCAGGGTTATCAACTATCTCAGGTGGGTTAGGGTCAGGATAAGCTCTAGTATGAATCTTTCTAGAAGCCACTATGCTATGTTTTTAGACCCAAGTAAACAAGAAAAGTTGAACCAGATATGACAATATTTAAGAGGTTAACTGATCTGTTTCACACAAATTTAAATCCTACAGTCCTCTAGTTGAGCTTGAATATTGTTACAATGATTACGGGTCTTCCCGGTGGAGTCTTAAGGTCTGTTGAGGATTATGGAGTCACCAAGTGGAAATTTTTAACTCTTTTGGAGGTAAAAGGTTTTATGGTACACCACCATGTTTATTGAATACCAATATGAAATATTTTTGGGTTTCTCTGAGTTATTTTTCAGTCCTGTGGTTTCTAAGAGTGTCCTAAATCTGTTTCAAAACTTAGCTACGGTTATGAGACAAAGACAGTCTACTCTTATGGCTAAGCTAGCTAATATTTCAAGGTTAGATAAAATCTTATGCGAATCCTAGGGTTTGCCTAGTTTTTCACTGATTCAAACAAGTTTCATCATGATTACTGTTGCTTGGTAGTGCTTGAAAGGGCCGCTTTTACTCACTAAACAATGTTTGTTGGCCAGAGATGTTATGCCTAAAGGTTCAACCAACTAAAAGAACAAATGTCGTTTGAAAGAAAGGAATTTATGATATCTTATGATTATTTGGAAAGAAAAACACTCAAACATCCCCAGCGGAGTCGCCAGAGATGTTGGCTCCCTATAATTAGCAATATTGGCAAAGTCCAACTGCAGGGAGAAATACTATTTCAACCACTTTGGGATTCTAGGATCTAGCCCTCCTAAATCCGGAGAGGGAGAGATGGATTTATCTTTAAGGTTTTTGGGTAATGATATTAGGCTAGTTATGAAGTCTGAGGGTTTTTGTTTGTTTTTGGATGGTTGAGCATGATTATTATTTGAGTGGAAAGTCCTAGATGGAAATATTTTCAAAGGTGAGAAGTTGCAAGAAAATAGAACAAGCTTTGGCTAAAAAGATGGATGTAATGCTGGTTTTAGTCCATTGGGCTACGGAGTCATAATAGGGTTTAATTGAAACAACAAGGTTCAAGAGTGGTCCATGGGGCAAGTCATCTATGTTGAAGGATATATTTAAACTTGATTTTATGGAATGAAATGATACAACAAGAAGGGGAATTAAACAAATGAAGAACAAAGAGCAGCCCAAGATCTGGTAAGTACTTTGAAACTAGCCAGCTTTTGACATACACTTAAGAAAGACATAAAAATGATCTAAGATATGGTAAGTACTTAGAAACTAGCCAGCTTTTGATACACTTTCAATAGAAAACATTTAAACATAAGGGAAACACAAATGATAACAAAGAATGGTCTAAGATCTGGTAAGTACTTTGAAACTAGCCAGCTTTCAACACATTCTTAGGGAAACTTTTAGATAGCCTTTGGAGAAGAGACTAGAGGACAGGGCTAACCATAGAATTCCCTAGACCATCTCTACTTAACATGAACTGAAAATAACATTCAAGAATAACAATTAGCCTAGACAGTAGGACGAGGTAACGCCAGCATTCCTAACGGCTTAAACTGAATTAAATCATTCCTAAACAACACAATTTGTAAGAAAACATTTAGATAAATCTTATCAGTAAGAGGAGGGTACTGATGTACAATAAATCCTAACTCTATGCTTGCTATTCTTTATAAGAGAAGATGGATAAAGTGAAAACAGAAATAAAATAACGATTTACAATAGGAAAAACATCACCGTTGACATAGACCATGATCCCATAAATCAGCTTCTATTGATGCTTCAAACCAATTACATCTTTAAGTCCAGTGTTTCAGTTCAACAATCATCTTCACTCCTCAGCCTAACTATTCTAATCACAAGAAGAGCTTCAAGAGCCTTTGAACACTATTTACAGGTAGAAAATTCGAGCACAAGTATATTTCAAAGTTCTGCAACCAACATTTTCTCATCTTCTACAGGAGTATTTATAGAAGGAATGAGGAGGTGGGATCTGATAAAAGATCTCCTGGGTCAATTAATACAGACTTTAATAATTCTTAGCCTTTTATGGGCTCGATGGAGAAGTTTACAGATGTTCTGTCTGTATTAATGGTTTTACATTTAAGAATTAAGCTCGGTGAGAGCTTTTTTTGACTTTAAGGCTCTGATTTATGTTGTAATAACTCTGCTGATATTTTTCATTAGTTTCCTTTGGCAGAATTAACTATTCAGCGGCACTGAGGAAAATATCTTCTTTCTGATCAATAACTTCGGCCTCTCTTTGAATGCTTTGAGGCAACAGGTGGCTTTGTGGTAGCTGAGAGGAATCAATTGGCCTCTGTTGTGGCAGTGGAGGCCTTTCTGTCTGATCATCTTTTAATTTCCCTTTAATTGTGTTTAATCTAATGGATTAGGCTTTTGATAATCAATCTTAACCGTAATCCATTAAACTATGGAATTCATCTTCAATCTTCAGTTCTGCTGTGGTAGGTTCTTCGACACTGATATTCTTTTGATTTGATTTAATCATATTGTGTCTTGTTGATGTGCAGGTTTTCACAGGGCCCATATGGCATCAATTCCCATGAAGCATCGACGAAACGTGAAATGGAGAACTGCAGATGGCTTTTCTTTTATGAAAAAAGGCACAGGGATCGTCATTCTCGGCCTTTGGTTTTTTATTCAATGTAATGGAAAAAACCATTGAAACCTGCAAAAATACATAAAACAATTAAGAAATCCTATGTTTATGTGGTAAAAATTCTTGGGAGGCTGTGGTTAGGAGCAAATGGTGAACATTAAGTTGGATTCGTCGATCTAGCAAAGATGGACAGTGGGAATTAGCTGTGATTATACAAAGTGAATGATTCACTTTATAATAATATAGGCATAAAAGGTGAGAAAATACAAAGAAAAAGGGACAAATCTCTTTGGCGGAGGAAAATTGTTAAGAATTCAAATTAGGCTTTCGGGATGATCGTGGCCCGTCGGATGAGATCGACCCACGAGATCAATGGCGAAGATTTCATCTGGGGATTAAATGAAAATGATGCAAAGGTGGAGAATGGTTGAATAAGAGTCGTTGATCTACAGAGATCAATGGCTGCGATTGGTCAAGAATCGTTATGAGTGGGGCTGCATGTTTTTAAACCAAAGTCAGGAAGTGTAATTTGGACCTTCCGATCTGGACACGCAGACGGTCTAGATACAATTGGATGTATAAGATCGATGGGGGAAGAAACTGTATGGCGCAGATGCGATTGAGCGCAGGCTGTCGATCTGAGGATCAGATCGACGGTGGGGAGTGAATCGGAGGGGTTTTAAAGGCGGAGGAAAGGTTAATGATCGGAGTGAATGAGGACCGTCAGATCTGGGAAAGCGGGGAGAAGATCAACGGTTCACGATTGATTGGGAGATCGCCAATCGGGGAGAGAAATAAAATGCGCCCGATAAAACTTGCGATGCGATGTTGCGCAATCCATTTGATCATTTCATATCGACGATGGAGATTAACTCAAATTTTAACCAGTAGAAACCATTTAATACTTTATGAAAACCCAAAATCTTATGAAATGCAAAGGTTTATGGCTTGGGGCGGGTTTATATATATGAAGTGGCTAGGTGCCCTTCAACGGGGCCATTGGTTTATATGGAATGTGATAGGCCTAGGGCTTACATATATAAGGGCCAATCGCATTAGAACTTCGGTGCTGGTATTTCAATCTACCCATTTAAATTTTTGCGATGCGATTAGCGCTTCGGGACTTTTAACTCTTGGTCTCGGGCGCAAGTTATATGGAGTAAAGCAGAGAGTGGATTTTATACAATGGGGCTCAATCGCATCAGAATTTTGATGCGGGGATTTTCAATCTACCCATTTATATTAAAAAACATTGCTCCAACGGGTTTTAGACCAAAAATTAGGAAAATGGGTTTTATGAATTAACAAAGGGAAATATGTGTCAAAGATGAAATTATACAATGTTTTAATTGCGGGCAAAAGGGTTATATGAGGTGATAATAAGATCGGGGGTTATGTAATAAAGGGCCAATCGCATCGGAGGTCTCCACTTAACAAAAAGACTTGCGTGCTCTATTTTTTCCGATGCGATAAGCGCCAAATGGACTCAGCGCTTGGTTCCAGCACCAAGGCATATGTGGGGAAGTGGTTTAGGATTTAGCCCAAAGGGGCTTAAACCCTTAGTACAAAAAGTGTTTTTTTATGATTTTTTTCAAAGTTTTCTAATGGATTTGGGGGTTTCTTCAGAGTTAAAAAAGGAGTTTTAAACTCTGTAATGAGGATTTTATGAAGGTTGAATAGCGAAAAATGGAAAATGGAGGAATTTCATGGGAAAAAAGGGAAGCAAAATGGAGGTTAGTTTTGAGGTGGAGGGAAGGGAAAATGGTGTTTTGCAGCAGTCTTTCTCTTCATGGAAAACAACATAAATTCTGAGTTTGGAAAAGGAAACAGTAGTGAATATTGAACCAAGGGCATGATGTCTCCATGAGTCTTCAAGAGATAACACTTTTTAGTGATAAAATTTGTTCCTTGAAGGCTCCGAAAATGTTTTAGCCACCATTTGATATGACAAATTTTATAGGTGGCTAACAGGGTGAACTCTGTTAACAATGTGAGTTCTTCTTGTCTCTCTCTTTTCTACTTTTTGTTTCCCTAGTTTAGTATTTTCATGCACTCATTAAGATAATCACACTTATAATTGCAAATCAGGTCATAAATTTTTGGATCAAGAAGAAATATGAAACACAATTAGACTTGAAGATGAAATTTTCAAGAAGGTTTAGGAATCCCTAGATACAATGAGGTAAAATAATAAATGCATTTTGAAATGGAAGAAGGGAATCATAATGTAATAACAGGTTTCACATTGCAAATTCAAAAGGAGAAATAAGACAAAATTCAAGAAGGTCACTATAATATACTTGGAGTTCAAATCTATCAAGAGGATGTACAAGCAAAATAAGATGATATTATCTCCAAGGTTAGAGTAATAAAATAACAAGCAGAGAGAATAGAGGATCCCATCATCTCTAAAAATACGACATATGAAATGGTATACAAAGTGAAGAAAAACCATGAAATGTGAAACCATATAGATTTCGTCATTAGTAGGAAAGATTTCAAGGAAGACAAAAGATTAGTAACAACAATATCAAGGAAGAAGATGGAGTAATCATCAATATTCATGGAAAAATGAATCACAAAACCATTATTATAATCAAATACCAACACTTACTACAAATTGGAGAAGTCACAATGACACTACATGGAATCAAAGAAAAGAAAATTATATAACAACTAACCATCAAGGATTGAGCCCAAAAAGGGTTAAGTTTGGATGGATGGATTATCATAAATGGAAAAATAAATGTAATAATATAAGGAAATACTACTAGTTATTTTTATCATATGTATGATCGAGGTGGATATCATTGGCCACCCACCTATTCCATTGGCTCACAACACAATTTTCCCGTTTTGGCAGTTTTTAGGTCCTAAACTTCCAGAGCCATTTTGAAGCTATAAACAAATTTTTTTGGGGAAATGGGTTGATATTGGTTGTAGAATATGATTGAAAATGGAAAACTATACTCTTGAGATAGACCTTTCCAATGGGCTATCATGCACACCAAATGGATATCGTATGCAAAAGTTACAACTGTGGGAAGTTGACATTCTAAATTACCCCATCAGAACCCATCTTAAGCCTTTGGTGCTTCATCTCCTAGGGTTAGTTTTTTGGATGTTTAGGGTTTCTTTTTGCTTATTGATAATAAAAATTCCTCTAAGCTTCATTGTAACATAGTTTAGGAACGTGCATAGGTGTCACATCTATTCTCAAAGATAAGCTATCATTGTTCGAATTAGCTTGCTTTCATTCTACATGTATATAGTTTCAACATTTTCCATTTATTAATTGAATTCAAGTTTCACTATATCTCTTTGTTTTGGTTATAAATATGCATTTCATGTTGTTCCCTTCATAAATTTGTATCATTGGTATCAGAGCATTATTCTCTTTCTCTGTTTTTCAATGCATATCCCCCACGAGGTTGGGGTATAAGGAGTTGGGACTCAAACTACTTGAGCCCTTGGAAGACCATCATCACCTAACTTTATGGCCTTCCATGGTATAAGAAAAGAAATATGAGGGAGAAATGGATCCTATCAAATTGTTTCTTAAAGAATCCATCAAGTGGAAAAGAAAAAATATTATGGATGATTTTTCCCAGATCCTTCAACAGATGCTAATGTGTGGCACATCTTCATCAAGTGGGCACTTTGAAAGTGCTACCCCCTTTGAGGTACAAATTAATTTTGATATTCCTATATTTGAAGGCTAGATAGATGCAAATGTTTTAAACAAATGGTTAAATTTTCTAGAAGGATATTTTTCGATTCTTAATTTTTCTAATAGAGAAAATTCTAACTTGGCGTTCCTTAACGCCAACCCCCATGTCAATTATTGGTGAGAAATTTACTGTGAGAATTCTGCACAAAGTAGTCACTAGTGGTTGAGCTAACTACTTTAGATCTAAACATATATTCTGACTTTGAACTAGATGATCTGAATGGAAAATTGCATCCACCCATGGTATATACACATGGTATTTAGCCATGGTATTTTCCCATGGTATTTACCCATGGTAATGTAACTCAAGAAGGATGTATATGATAGGCCTCACTTTGAAATAGAGCATATTCGTATAGACAATTTAGTTGTAACACGTTTCCCTTATTTAATAAAAAGTTTCTTCATGTGCTTTTTTATGTTTTCTTCTTCTCTCTTTGTGTTCATAGATCTTGGCCCGCAAGATCTGGATCAGTGGTATAAGAGCGAGTTTGACTCCATGGAAATCAAGGCTTTAAGGGTTTCCAGGGAAATTTCTCATATATACTCGTAATCCTTCATTTTTCATTTGGAGAATATGGCAACAACACTGTAACACATTTACCCAAGTTAACCAATCCACTGGGGTAAACTTGTGACAAGAGGCCACAAGAGGGAACACAACCAAAATAACCTTCTAAATATGCTACAAAATCTTTAGGAGACAACTCACCCTTCTAGGTGACCAACCCCTAAGAGAACCCAACATTTTTACTAACCTAGAGCCCTAGTCGCTCCCTTGCAAAGCCCTCCAAGTGAATGATACCCCTAGTCACTCCCATGAGCCTACCTAAGTGCATCTATAGCCTTTTTCTACCAGTGCTATGCCAATGATTGCAAGATTTAAGGTTATTTTTCAGGGCTAGGACCCAGTCACTACCCAAAAACTCACGAAACTTCTAGAACTCATAAAAGACATGAAGACAATGCTTTTGATAACAAACTTGATCAAGGACTTGACTGGAAATTTACTAGCCATGACATACATTTCATCAAACATGTTATAAATATGAATGCTATAGGTTATAACAACATATCTGAGTATAGGGGTCTCATACTTATCTGAAAATTGCTAAGAAGCATTGATGCCTTATCACATTAGCTACAATATAATATATTAGGTCATATATTCATTTTTCATTCATTTACAAAAAAAAAAATGATGAGATCCATATATCATCAATTTCATAAAATATACTCATAACCAACATATAAACAAAAAAATAATAAGGATACATCAACCAGAATATCCACATATAAATAAATACACTTACACATGAAATACAAATTAGAAGAAACTCTTAATAATAAATGAAAAGGCCAACCAAGTTCGGGTTTTCCACGAACCACTTGACCATAGATTGTCTGAACCAAATATTTCTTTCATCCAGTCACCCCCGTGCCATATTCCAAGCATGAATGTGGGATCTCATGAAACAAATCCAAAAAAACTGAACCAGGGCTTCCAAAGGAAAAAAAAACCTCAACCCTCAACCAATGATTCCACCTCATAGCTAGACATCACTAACCATCACCAAATTGGTCTCTACCCAAGTTTTCCAGGGCTTCAAATCGTTTGTTCCAACCAAGGCTCCAGGACTAGCAACTCAACCCATAGTTTTTTCTGGGCTCTAGAGCGTTTGTCTAACCAAGGGTCCAGGACTAGCAACTCAACCCACCAAGGGCTCTAGAGAATTTTTCCAACTAAACCTCTAGGAGTAGTAACTCAACCCAAGATATTACAAGGCTCTAGAGCGTTTTTCCAACCAAGGTTCCAAGAACTAATAAATAAACCCACATCTAAAGGAACATGAGAACTAACAGGAAAACAAAAAGGAAATATTCCCACAACACCATGGCTATCTAGGAAATGGAAAGGCTAGGAAATACCACTTTCAATTCAGGAAATCCTCCATTCCAATGACAAATCATAACCAGGAAACCACATGCGTATGCCATGCATGCCAAAACTAGTAAGGAAATCATACATGCAACTCAGCTCCTGCAAGAAAAACTTGTTGTAGCTGCTGATCCTGATGTCCTCTTGCACTTTCCTTCTCTTCCTTTGCCATATTGATCCAATCGTAAGTATGCAACACTCCTCCAAGAGTGATCCAAGAAAATTCTAAGTGTCCAAGAGTATGAGAGAGAGCGAGAAACTGAGAGCTCAAAAAACTGAACTGCCAAAAGTTAAGTTGACAAAAGGTACCAAATTATCATCAAAATATTTTTTTATTAATGATGCCTCTATTAAATTTTCCATTATTTTCTTCCAATTTTCTCCTCACATGAAACCTATGACCTTTCACCTTGATTTTATCCTATTTTCCATTATTTTCATAAATAAAATGGAAATAAAGGCCTCATGCCTTTCCAAAGCCTTAACCATTATGTTTTCCAATTTCCATAGCCACAATAAACCGTATGAACACCCACACTAGGATGTTTTTCCCAACATTCAGCTTGGAATATGTGTCCCATTACCATGGTTATTATTTTGCCTTTATTAACTTTATTACAAGGATTTTTGACCAGGGTTGTTACAGAACCCTCCCTCTTGGGGAAACACTGTCCTTGGTTTTCAATGACACCAACAACCAATAATAATGTTGAAAGATAAACGTACTACCCATGGACCTTTATAACTTAGCACGTTGAAATATTTACATTGATAAACCTGCTGAGAAGAAACCAACATGACAAGATAACAACATAATAACCATAATGACATGACACACATATAGCTTATTGTAGCTTTATAACACAACTCATGGCGATATTTGTTGGAATTATGACTAATGTGTTGTCCTTGACGAAAGCCTACTTGTAGCAAGATAAGTATGTGTTTTCCTTGATGGAAACCTACCTGATAAATATGTCAACATGATGGTAGAAGAAAGAGTATATATGTTAGGTCCCTATATTACTAGTATAGTCCCTTATTATTGTTAGTGTAACCCCCTTATTGTTATTATTTTACCCTTGTAACCCCCATATTGTTATTATTGTGCCCTTAAATTATTGTTGTTAGATCGGCTAGGATTACATTCTGGCCCCACTAGGATTACATTCTAGCCCCATGGACTCCTATATATAGAAAGGAGGTTTTATGATTTGAATCATCCAAGAATTGTTCATTCATGTAATGTATTGGAGGTTTCCCCCTCGAAGTGGCTTATTTCTAAGGCATTGATATCTCTTTTCTTCTATTTTTGGAGCTGGTTTCACAACATTTGGTATCAGAGCTTTGAGATTCTAGGGTTTCGCTGCTCCAAACAGGTCATCGTGGCATTTTCACTATAACGTTTCTTATATGAAGTTTCAAAAGCTTAAATTTTTAGCGTGCGAAGCCGAAATCCTGAGGAACACCGTCAAAAAATTTCAGATCTTGGTTCATAATATTTTCGGATATATGATCTGTGGAAGTTAGGTATTTTTGCAGGCTCCTTAATTTAATCCAAATAGTTCATCATGGATTTTTTGCTATAAAATGTTTTCTATGAAGGTTCAGAATCTGAAATGTTTAGGGCGTGAAGCTAAAATCCTATGGAAACTCATAAAAAAATTTCAGAGCTTGGTTCGCAACATTTTTGGAGATATGATCTGTGGAAGGTAGTGCTTTTTCAGGCTCCTGAATTTCATCTCAAAGAGGTGATCGTGGGAAAATCTTCATAAATCTCTCTCTGAGCGTCAGATTGGAGTGCCGTAAAAAGTGGCCACAAGTATACGGACTTTAGTTTTTTTTCTACTAATTTCAGAGCCAAAGGAGGAAACAGTGACACGTGGCAAGTCGTACAAGTTCGCTCCAGTGAACGAGTCCAAAATTGGGTCATTGTGGGATATTGGACATAACTTTTCCTTGAAGAATCCAAATCAGATCAAACCTATGGAATTTGAAAGAGGCTTTAGAGGGCTACTACAGGGCTGAATTTCAGATATTTAAGATCCGCAATTATAGAGATAATTCAATTTCAATATCGAGCTCCTCAAAAGCAAGTAAAAGGTGTGTATTCTTTTTCCAAATTGCATAAGTCTTGTTTGAAGAATCAAGTTGAATTGATTCCAAGGGCATATTGTAGAATAGATATTAGTATTGGATTATAAAATGGCCCCAAAAAAGAATTCAACACCCATTAATCCTTTAGAAGGCTCTACTATGACTCATGAAGACGAAGAATGGCAACATGACGTATCAAAATTACAAGAGCATGTGCAACAAATTTCTCTCTCGCAAAGAACAACAAAAAATGAAATGGAAGTTTTGAAGAAAGGCGTGGAAACTAAGATGGATGGTTTGAAGAAAGGCGTGGAAGATAAGATGAATGGTTTGGAAGCTAAGATGGATGGCATGGAAGTGGGCATGGAAGCTAAGATGGATGACATGGAAGCTAAGATCGATGAAAAAATGAAAGACAACATGGAAAACATGAAGAAGGATCTAAAAGTAGACATCAAAGGTTTGGCAAGGTTGATACAAGAAATGTTTCCTAATGGTGAAAAGATAGTAGAGGAAACTCATGATGAGAACAAAATAAATGTTAATCGTGATTTCATAAACTCTACTGTTGGAGGGAAGAACCACCATATTTCAAAAATGGATATGAGGAAGTTTGATGGAAAGGATCCTGTAACATGGATACTACAGATGGAGCAATATTTTGATCTCCATAACGTGCAAAACACACAAAAGGTACGCATTGCAACTTTACATTTAGAACAAAATACATTTGTATGGAATCGATGGCTTTGTTCCCGTAAAAAAATTGTCACTTGGTCAATTTTTACGGAGGAAATGATAGCACATTATGAGGATACAAAGAGCAACACCTTCTTTATCCAATTGATAAATCTCAAACAAAAAGGTTTAGTGGGGCAGCACATTGAGGACTTCCAAAAATTGAATATAAGGGTAACTAATATTCCAGAGGAACACAGGATTGATCTCTTCTTAGGTACTCTAAAGGATAACATCCAACATGAAGTTCATGTTTTGGAACCCGATTCATTGGAGAAGGCATTCAGGTTGGCAAGAAAAGTTGAATGTAAAATTATGGCGACAAGGAAGCCTACCACTCAATTCTATAAAGAAGGAAGTGTTGCTATGCCTAGATTTCCACAACCTACAAGGTTGACACCACAAAAATTGGAAGAAAAAAGAGCAAAAGGGCTTTGCTAGAGTTGTGATAGAAAATACACTAAAGGTCATAAGTGTGCTGAGAAGAAATTATTTTACATAGATTGTGAAGAGGAAGAAGAAAATGAACAAGAAGAGGATATACACCAGGAACCAACCCAAGAAGTGGAAGAAATGAGTCTGACCATATCATGTAATGCATTGGCAGGAATTACCACTCCTAAAACTCTCAAGATAGAAGGACATATCAAGAAGAAAAAGGTAATAGTGTTGATTGATTCAGGTAGTACCCATAATTTTATTCATTGTAAGGTAGCCAAGGAATTGAATTGTTTCCTATACCCAACACCAGAATATCAAGTGATGGTTGCAAATGGAGGAACTATAAATTGCTTTGGAAAATTCCATAATATCAAGCTAACCATGGGGGAATATGTATTGAATAGCCCAATGATTTCCATTCCTATGGGAGGTGCTGATGTTGTACTAGGAGTACAATGGTTAGAATCTTTGGGGACGGTAGCTTTTAATTTTCAAGAACTTTTCTTGAAATTTTTTTCAGAAGGAAAGGAAGTCGAATTACGGGGTATTGCAGGGAAGCCGAGAAAGATAATAAGATCTAATGTCATGACAAAGCTTCTAAAGAAAGAACAATGAGGCATAATTGCACAATTATGCTCACTAGAAGTTCCAACATCAAAATCATCTATTTCTACAGATCCCCAAAAAGTCTTGGACAATCATTCCAAGGTTTTTGAAACTCCAAAAGGATTCCCACCTATTCGTGATCATGATCATGCTATTCATTTGATTCCAGGAAGTTTTCCTCCAAACATCAAGCCTTATAGATACCCTTATGTCCAAAAGAGCGAAATTGAACGTATGATTGCAGAAATGTTAGAGGTGGGTATAATTCAACCTAGTCAAAGTTCTTTATTTGCTCCTGTAATATTGGTACACAATAAGGATGGATCATGGTGCATGTGTCTGGATTATAGGGAGCTCAATAAGCTCACCATTAAAGATAAATTTCCCATTCCTGTGATTGATGAATTATTGGATGAATTACATGGAGCAATTTATTTTACCAAATTGGATCTTCATTCAGGGTATCATCAAATTAGAATGAAGACTGAAGATATTCTGAAAACAACATTTCGAACTCATGAAGGTCATTATGAATTTTTGGTCATGCCTTTTGGCCTTACCAATGCACCTTCTACATTTCAAGGGTTGATGAATTCCATTTTCAAACCCTTCCTTAGAAAAATTTTGCTAGCATTTTTTGATGATATTCTAATCTACAGTAGGTCTTGGAAGGATCATGTTCAACATGTTGACATGGTGCTCAAAATATTACAGGAGAAACAGTTATATGCAAAAACATCCAAATGTTTCTTTGGAGTACAAGAGGTGGAATATCTGGGTCATATTGTATCTCACGAGGGTGTTAAGGTAGACCCTAACAAAATTAAAGCTATTAAGGAATGGAAAGTCCCCACAACCATAAAGCAGTTGCGAGGATTTCTCGGGTTAACAAGGTATTATCGAAAGTTTGTTAAGAATTATGGGAGAATAGCAGCACCTCTAACAACATTATTGAAGAAAGATGCATTTTCATGGACTCCCGAAGCAACTAAGGCCTTTGAACATCTTAAAGAGGCAATGTGCCTAGCACCGGTCTTAGCTACGCCAGACTTCACAAAAACCTTTATTGTGGAATGTGATCCCTCAGGAAATGGAATTGGTGCAGTTTTAATGCAGGAAGGAAGACCCATTTCTTTTGAAAGTCGTCCAATCAAAGGAAAGTATTTACAGAAACATATTTATGAGAAGGAAATGTTAGCAATACTGCATGCACTAAAGAAATGGCGAACTTACCTAATGGGAAGACACTTCAAGGTAAAAACTGATCATGATAGTCTTAAACACTTTTTGGAACAAAGACTATCTTCAGAAGAGCAGCAAAAATGGGTCACAAAGATGTTGGGTTATGACTTTGAAATAATATAAAAAAAAGGGAATCTAAATGTTGTTGCAAATGCACTCTCAAGAAAGAATGAAGAGGTGGAAGCATTGCTTTGTGCCATTTCTATTATCCAACCAGATTGGATAACCAAAGCAAGAGATGAATGGAAGAAGGAAGAAGACGTGTGGACAATCATTCAAAATTTGCAACAAGATCCTAGTACATCTGATACATTTAGTTGGAAAAATGATTCCTTATGGTACAAAGATCGCTTATATCTTTGTAAGAATTCCCAACTAAAAAAAAATATTCTTTTGGAATTGCACACTTCTCCTTTAGGAGGACACTCGGGATTTTTAAAAACTTACCACAGGGTGAAGAAAGAATTTTTTTGGGATGAACTTAAATCTGATATTCAAAAGTTTGTGGTGGAATGTTTGGTTTTCCAGCAGAATAAAGTTGAGACAATGAAGATCCCAGGTCTTCTACAACCTTTATCCATTCCAAGTCAACGTTGGGAGGAGATTTCAATGGATTTTATCACAGGTTTACCTAAGTCTGCAGTAAAGAATGTCATCATGGTGGTAGTTGATAGACTTACCAAGTATGCACACTTTTGTGCATTATCTCATCCATTTAAAGCAAGTACAGTTGCTACTACATTTATGGACAGAATTCAAAAGCTACATGGAAGCCCAAGGGTTATTGTGAGCGACATAGATCCCATTTTTACTGAAATTTTTGGACGGAGTTATTTTCTTGTTTGGGTACTCAATTAGCTCATAGCTCATCTTATCATCCTCAATCTGATGGTCAAACTGAGATAGTAAATAAATGTTTGGAAGGATATCTTCGTTGTTTTGTATCCGATAAACAAACACAATGGGTCAAGTGGTTACCTCTCACTGAATGGTGGTATAACACTTCCTTCCATACTGCAGCAAAAATGACCCCATTTATGGCACTTTATGGATATCATCCACCATCCATCACATCATCTTTAAGAGAAAATTCGAAGGTTCAAGCAGTGGAAGATCACATCAAGCATCAACAAGAAGTTCTCTAACTCTTAAAGGACAACCTGAATTTGGCACAAAATTTAATGAAACAATAAGCAGATCAACATCGCAGTGAGAGAAGTTTTTTATGTAGGAGAATGGGTATTTTTATGGCTACAACCATACAAAAAAATTTCCCTCAAGCAATCTAGGAAGGATAATAAATTATCGCCAAAGTACTATGGTCCTTACAAGGTGTTGCAAAATATTGGTACTATGGCATACAAATTGGAGCTTCCTGCTTCTTCGCGAGTACATCCAGCTTTCCATGTTTCATGCTTAAAGAAGGTTATAGGTGAAAATATTCCAATTCAAACAATATTGCCAGAACTTGATGAGGAAGGAAAAATCATATTGGAACCTGAAGTGGTCATGGAAACAAGAACTCGACAGCTACGGAATCGATCAATTTCAGAGTATCTCATCAAGTGGAAGAACTTACTCACTGAAGATTCTACATGGGAGGATGAGAATTTTATACAGAAGCACCTAGAGCTACTCAAGCATTGAGGACAACACTTTTTTGAAGGAGAGGGGCATGTTAGGTCCCTATATTACTAGTATAGTCCCTTATTGTTGTTAGTGTAACCCCTTATTGTTATTATTGTACCCTTGTAACCCCCATATTGTTATTATTGTGCCCTTAAATTATTATTGTTAGGTCGGCTAGGATTACATTGTGGCCCCACTAGGATTACATTCTAGCCCCATGGACTCCTATATATAGAAAGGAGGTTTTGTAATTTGAATCATCCAAGAATTGTTCATTCATGTAATATATTGGATATTTCCCCCTTGAAGTGGCTTATTTCTAAGGCATTGATAAGTATGTGTTTTCCTTGATGGAAACCTACCTGATAAATATGTCAACATGATGGTAGAAGAAAGAGTATACAAGCCAGCTCATATGTTGGAGAAAGGAATATCAGTTTAGATACAAAAGAATGATGAAGATAAATTTTGAGGAAGTATACAAAGGTTCTGTGAAGCAATGTCACGTACATACGTGGGTATGGTGAAGAAGAGCTGTGTACAGTTTCCACACCATGGTATTCTAAAAACCTGGCATCTTTACCATGGTATTGGCCCATATTATTGAGTGCACCAAATAATATTCGATCTCATCAAGGAATACCATCGACATTACTAAGGATTTGACCCAAGGTATTGGATAAGGAGATGGAGATACAAGTGTCAAGTGTGAAAGTATTGGGTTAATAATCATTGCTCTGATTTGAAATAGAAATACACCAAGGAGAATCAAGAAGGGTCATATCTAATAGATCTTAAATGACTACACATTGAATGACTTTCTTATGAGTTGATAGATCTATGTTGATGATTTTATTATGTGTGTATTTTAAAGTGTATGCTGAGATTTTGGTTTGAATAATGTTATATCGTGCAACAAAAGTACGATTTTGTAGTTACAGATCTATACCTAGGTTTGCTTAAGAAAGATTACATATATACGCAGATTTGTTTCTGGGTAGTCGTGTATCGATTCTGCACTATGGACATACCTGTATGCAGGTATGCTTCTTGAAAGACATGTGTATACATGAAAGTGTCTTATAAGGGTCACATACACATGTTAGGGTTTTTCTGTATGAGATGTTAATGATGTCTGATCTGTCTTGTTGTGTTTGTTGTTGACTGTTGATGGAATCTTTCATGACGATATATGTTTGACATTGTTGGTTGAGGTTGAATTGATTATGTTATGAAATGTTGAATATTAATGTTGCTGCTATGAGATGATTTTTAGTTGATTTATGTATATGTGAAAAGTTCTGTATGTGTTTCAATTATTGATTTTAGTAGTGCAGTGATTTAGTTTCATGGTTCAATGTTTTGATATTTGTACGTGGGTTATCCAAAGAGAAAGCACTTATATTCACATGTATGTCTCATAATGTGAAAAATCTACCAACGTGATTCAATATGATCTTGTGATGTACTAAAACATGATATTGAATCCTTTTACAATATTTGTGGAATACAAAACATGATCGCTCAATCACATATAAGAAAGAGAAATAAATTATGAATCGCACAACACAAGATGTATCTAGGGAAATAAAATGCTCAAAACCCCTCTATCTATATTGTGTATTAAGTTAAGGAATCATGAAACAATACAATTCTTAATCTCTCATGAGATTCTCCAACACTCTGCCAACTGTCTCACATTGATCTAGGAAAAATCGGTCTAGTACTTAGCCAATTCTCAGCCTTCCTTAAACCTGCCTTGCTCACGTAATTCCTATGGAATTAGCTCCCTATTAAATTGGAAAAATAACATTCCTTGATTTCAAAATGCATCATGGAATTCCAATGAATCTATAATTTCACATGGGAAATTTTCTATAAATACAACTGATAGTTATGTTCCCTTTAACCTCTTTCTCAACTAGGTCTCTCTCAGAACTGACATGCATGCAACTATTGATAGCGAATTATCAGTTCTATTATTGATCACTGCATGTGAATTAATTTTAGTTTAACTCACTTGACCTATCATTAGTTCATATCTCAGTTATAACTAGTTAAACTAATTATAACTCAATAAGTTGAGTTAAATCACTCACACCATGCATTAGCTGATGCATCAACTGCAATTGGACCTCCAAAATATTATAATCCCTCTACATTCCTCATCTTAGACCCTCAACTCGAATTTCCTGAGCTAACTCAGTAATCATGACTTAGTTAACTGATACAAGTTGTTATGAGATGAAATTACAATTTATTGTCCAATTTATTTAAGGGAAAAATAAATTAGATGCTTCACATTGCACGACCAAAATTCTGGTGCATCAAAATTCAAAATTCCTAGTGCATTAAGGTTGCACGACCTTTGGGGGTATGTTTTTTTTGTTTTTTCCTTTCTAGTTGCCAATTTCACTATTTCTTGTTGCAAATTTCAACACTCCCTTTCAAAAAGAAAGGAATTCAACCTATCCTAATCTGGTACCTTTGGAATATTTTGCATGCAACACTTCTCTAGTGTTGTTTTCACCTGAAAATACTGAAAATGAATAGCCTCCGAACAACTGAATCAGTATAATGCATCTATCATCAGAGTCTTTTGACTGCTGCTAGCTACTACACCTATCTATTGGACTCTCTACGCTGCTGCTGAAATCTGCATCTACACTCCAGTATCTGACATTTGTCACTCTGATTTCTGTCTTCCTAACATATTACTGCATCAATCCAAGCGATCCTTCTTGCTACTGTTGTACTGTGGCCTTATCGTAACCAGGTTTGATCCATGAGATATGCCATCTCAATATACCATGCCCAAATTTATTCTTGGGATTATATGTGCACATTTCCCCCACTATCACCTAGAGGTATGGCTACATGTTCTCCCTCTACCCATTTGGCTCGAAATTCCCCCCTACTGGAGGTATTTTCCTGAGTGGATGGTTCCACTCCGTATCCTCTCTGCTTCTCCAATTGTGGTTGCTCCACAACCTTCTAAGAATGATTCTGAGGCTGCATGTTGAGAGATAATTTCTCCCTCTCAACCACCATGTCACTAACCACTGATTTTATCCTCAAATATTTGCATGCATATTCGACCTCGAGAGCATATAGGTTCTTGACTCTTACACCGATCTGTTTCACCCGTTCCATGGCAATGTGTCTAAGGAACACCTTTCCTTTTCTAAATATGACATCATAACCACAGTTTTCCAATACCATTAAGGAAACAAGATTATTATTTAGTCCTGGAACATACAAAAAATTTGTTAGTCTGAGAGGGGAGTCAAACTCCCTCTGAAAGGTAACTGTACCTATTCTGGTTGTGCTATACCTCCCATCATCTCCAAACTCTATGTTCTACTGGAGGTCCTTATCCTCCAAGTCACTGAAGAGATATCTATTCCCCGTCATATGGAACGAGGCACCATTTGTTATATACCACATGCATCCCATTACGGTTTTGGTAATGCATGCAATGAGAGTAAAATCAAGCTCAAACTTTGAAGCCAAAGCTTCACCTGCTCCAACCGCGAGATCTTTCTTGCTTTCCTTCTTTTGTGGAAAATTTGCGGCATAGTGCCCATGCTCGTGACAGTGAAAACAATTGATCTTGGACAAGTCTCTCTTGCCCTCTTTGGCTTGGGACTTCTTTCCCTTGGCTTTCTTTCCTATTCTGACTAATGCACAATCTTCTTCTTTTTTAGTGCTGGAGGTCCCATCTCTGGTGCTCTGCCTTATTTCTTCTATTACCAAGTCAGACCACAAATGCTCCTAGTTTGGTAGCTTCTCCCTCCCTTTCATAGAGTTTTGGTAACTATGCCATATTTTGGGAAGGCTTATAAGAGCTAGGCTCACCAAATCGTCCTCTTCTACTGTCACACCAACACTTCCAAGCTCATCTCAACATTGAGTGAACTTCCTCAAGTATGTTGGTATCATCTCACCCTCCTCCATCGTGATCTTTCTTAGCTTTTCCTTCAGCGCCAACTTCCTATGGTCGCTTCTATTATGAAAAAGATCTGTCAAGGCCTTCCACATATCATATGGAGTCACCTTCCCATGGAGACTTGAGATAATATGATCTCAACTACCTCTAACAAGATCCTTCTCGCCTTTTCTACCCTCTTCTACCATGCATCAAGAAGTTGGGCATCTGTTGCTGCGGGCTTGGGAATATCAGTATCTATTAATTCCTTCAACCTGTTGTATTCCAATGCTACCTCTATCCCATCCTTTTATGTTATATTATTCAAATTTTCCTAAAGATCATATTCGAGCCTCAAGCCTTTGAAATACATCTTGATCTGCTGCTGGATCCTGAAGAATAAATCTGCAAATTTGAACCTGTTCAAGACAAACTCAATTTATTATCTTCTATTTTGATTCCTGGAACTCTGATACCATGTAGAAAATCTACCAACATGATTCAATATGATCTTGTGATGCACTAAAACAATATACTAAATCCTTCGACAATATTTGCGAAATACAAAACATGATCACTCAATCACATATAAACAAGAGAAAGAAATTATCTATCACACAACACAAGATGTATCTAGGGAAAGAAACTACTCAAAAACCTTCTATCTATAATGTGTATAAAGTTAAGGCATCATGAAACAATACAATTCTAAATATCTCATGAGATTATCCAACAGTACCAACTGTCTCACATTGATCTAGGAAAAATCAGTCTAGTACTTACCCAATTCTCAGCCTTCCTTCAGGCTGCCTTGCTCATTTAATTCCTAGGGAATTAGATCCCTATTCAATAGGAAATATATCCTTCCTTGATTGTGCAAGGTGTCATGGCATCCCAATGAATCTATAATTTCACATGGGAAATTTTCGATAAATACAACTGATAGTTATGTTCCCTTTAACCTATGTCTCAACTAGGTCTCTCTCATAACTAACATGCATGCGAATATTAATAATGAATTATCATTTATCTGATTGATCGTTGTATGTGAATTAATTCTAATTTAATTCACTTGACCTCTCACTAGTTCATCTCTCAGTTAGAGCTAGTTAAACTGATTATAACTCAGTATGTTGAGTTAACACACTCACACCATGCATCAATTGTAGTTGGACCCTCAAAATATTAGAATTCCTCTACATGCCTCATCTTAGACCCTCAACTAAAATTTCCTAATCTAACTCAATCATCATGAATTAGTTAACTGATGAAAGTTGTTATGAGATGAAATTACAATTTGTTGTCCAATTTATTTAAGGGAAAAATAAATTAGATGCTTCACATTCCATGGCAAAAATTCTGGTGCATCAAAATTCCACATTCCTCGTGCATTAAAATTTTATGACATTTGTGGGTGCATTTTTTTTTTGTCCTTTCAAGTTTCCAATTTCACTGTTTCCAGTTGCAAATTTCAACACAGAATAATAGCGTATATATTATGACATAATATTGACCATGGTTTGAAGTGACAGGATCTGGTTTCTATGATGAACAATAAGTGGTATGACATTCTGATGAAGAGTATATAGTGAATTTATATTATCTAGCTGCTTTGGTTGTTTGAGATTCAGTAATTGGTTTATTCAATGATTTTGTGATTAAGTTGATTCAGTGATTTGATACATAGATCGGTTTCAATTTTGTTATTTGGTATTGGGCTTAAATTATGGTAATGGGTCAAGTATGAAAATATGATGAAAATGGGCCTACATGTTTTGATGTTTGGAGTTAGGCGGATCCAGTATGAAATATTATGAAACATGGTCCATAGAAATGCTAAGGGTGGAGCCTTCAATAATGGAGTCGAAGCTTCCTTCCAGTGGTATCTAGTAAATCATTTCAGGGGATATGAACTCCCTTCTGGTGGGTGTTGGTAAATGAGATCAGGGGGTTGGAGCTCCCTTCTAATGGATGTTCGAGAATGAGAGAAGGTTGTATCCTTTTGTAGGTGGGCGCATGTATGCTGGTATGAGTCTGTGTGAGTACATGTTTGTAAGAAGTTTTTCATTATAAGAAAATATGAATATAGAGACAATAACAATGATGGTTTTCTCCCAAATTGGGTTTCTACCTAAAAATACTGGCTTTCATGTGTGCTGATGTGTTTATTATGTATGATGATGGTTTATAATGTTCTTACTGCACATGGTTACTATTTAATTAATTCCTAATGAAGTACTGATATACTGGTTTAAGTTACACATATGATGAATTAAATAAAATGTTAGTTAACTGGATATACGTTAGTTGTATGCATAACAATCTCGTACATGTGCAGGTTTACTTCGTACACAAAAATATGAGTAAGAAAAGAAAATTTTAAGTGATATTTCAAATACTGATAGATATTTCAAGATGATGAGAAAGAAGAATATAGCTCAAAGGAGTGATTCAAAAAAATATGACAGTGATATATCAGATGTAGTGACAATTACAAATGCAAGAAAATATTTAGGTTTGGGAGCACCCCGCTTTCTATTAATTGAGAATGAAGAATAAAATAAAAAAAATTATCAGGTATGGGATTTTTTTCTAACCATGGTCCATTTCCTTGTCTATGCAATAATGATAATGATGATGACAATGAAATAGCTAAAATTTCACTCATGGGTAAAAGTGAAAGTATGCACTCTAAAGAGAAAACATATTAAAAAGTGATGCCTCTGTTAGCACCTAATTTGAACCTCAGGCTGAAAGAAGGAAAATCAGGGTAACCGCAAACCATGCTCAGCCTTGTAGCTAGCCCTACAAGGTTAGGAGAGGGCTCTCTCTAGGAAATATATTCAATGAAATATAACAGTAAACTGATATTAGGCTAGGTATAATAATGGGAAATGTTTTTATAAATCTTCTGGGTTGTATGGAATAGATGGGGCCATTTGAATCTGGGGAATTAAATCAGAGATACAGGGTATTTCATGGGGAAAGGTAGGCAGGAATTTTAACAATTTAGTTTAAATAATGATGGAATGATTAAGACTGGTGAGAATCTGAAAAGGGCATAGGATATGGATCCTTTTCAAATAGAAGAAAGCATAGAGTATTGAATGATTTCCCAAGGCAGAGCATTATACAATGGATTCTACCTTTCTATCTTGAAAACATTCAACCAGAGATGAATGAATGAATGAAAAACATAGCAATCAACAGATGAACACAAAGGAAAAAAACAATGCTAAAATCCATACCATAGGGATCCCACAAATCAGAGTTGCATATCTTTATTAATTCCCTTCCAAACTGTTACAAATGGAGCACAGAGCATCCTCAATGATTTCCAAAGTAATTCCACACTTAATTCCCCTTTACAATGATTCGGAAATTACACTAAAGAGAAAGAAATTTGAGGGAAGTAGATCCACAGAAAAGGGAGCTATTTTACCAGCTCATAAACTGAAATCCAAACATAGGAAGAAGACCAACAATTTTCCCCTGAAAAGAAGGAGAAACAATACATTTTTGACCACCTTTGAAGATTCTCTATTACATTGAACAAATGAGAAGAAGAAATTGTGGAGCCAATCCCTTCTAAATCGCTGTTGAAGAGGCCAAAATAGTTTTGTGTCTGTATTTAGTTTCTCGGCCTTTGACTGTTTCTCTGTTTTTCTCTTTCAAGAAAAACCGACTTTTGGAGAAAATGCCTTTGAAACCATGGAAAACCATACTAGCCATTTAATGAAGAAAAGACCTCTTTCTATCAAAGCAAAGGGAAAGGGGGGTGGGCCCAAAGGAAATCGCAATCAGGGATCAGAGGGTGAGCGGAGCGGGAACAATGCTATAAAGACTTTGCGATGTGATGGATTGCAATCGCAAATCATAGCGGGAGGGGAGTGGAGGAAAAGTATCATATAAAATGTCGATTGTGATGATAACTTAAGAAAATGTTTGAAATTGATTTATCACTTTTACAAAGGAAAAACATTGTTTTTGTTTGGAATGGGTAGAAGGTTTTAAGGTGGGACTCGCCCAATCGCAATCGGGAATCGAAAGGTGAGCGGAGGCGGGAGTTGAACTGCAGGAATGGTCGATTGTGATGGTGTGACGGTTTGTGAGCCATCCAATCGGATAGGCGGATCGACGGTGGGGATGCAAATTGGCGGGGGTCAATCGCATCGGAGAAAATCAAAGGAGCGGGGATAAGAGTTGGGAGTGCTGCGAATTTGCGATGTGATCGAATGTGGGCTGTCGGATCGCTAGGAATATCAATGGTCCAGATGTAATCGAGCGGGGTCAATCGCAACCATGCAATTCAATGTTGCAATTAGATCAGAGAAGGGGATTATTTAATCGCATCAGAGGTTTATGGGTCAAAAAGACTTTTTGCAATGCGATTATGCAATCGGATAGGGAAAAAAGGGGGTTTTATAAAGAAAAAATTTAAACTTTTATGAAATAAATTTCAAGGGACAAGTGGGAAAAGGGGTAAGGTTAGGCTACTGGGGACTTTTGTTCACTTAGGCATATTTTCCAATCTAGAAGTCAGTTTTGAGAGTATAATATACCATTGGAAAACTCTTTCCAGGCTCTTTCTGATGGACATACTTGGAACATGATTTTATACTAAAAATACTATGGAAAACACCTTTGAAACACAGACCTGACAAGGAAAACCACCAGTGGAATAATTTTATATCATGACCTATTGGAATGATTGAAAATTTCTTCAAAATGGGACACCTAAGATGCACATGAAAATGTGTTTTGATCCCTAGTGGAAGTATGCAAATATTGACACTAACATTGGCTCCAATGGGGATGGTAGCTCCTTGGAGGTGCCAAGAACACCGTAGACCTAGTAGCCTTATCCATTGGGCATGGAGTCAATAGCTAAAAACCAAACTGGATACTGAAAGAAACTTGACTCACCAAAATCACTCAGAAGTGACTCAAAGCTAACTAGGAAAAAACTTTAAAATTTGAAGCTGAATGGCAATACATGACCAAGACTTGAGGGTTTCAAATCCTAATGACAACCACCTGTGTTTTTTGAAAGCAAATATACCATCAGGCGATATCAAAATTTCAGTGTAACCAATCAAGAAAATGCCTCCTTGATTTACTCTCCTGATCGGATCCCCTGGACAACAATAGACACTTGCAACAGGGCATCCAAAAACATAGTTGACCATGATCTCCTTCATCACTGAATACTGCAATAATTACCTTCACTGCTGACTGCAATATATTTTCCACTAGATCCTGAAAAACATGAAGATTTACCTCCTGCTGACATAGAAGAAACAAGGTGTCTTTTTCTCTTGATTCTAACCTCTCTTCATAATTTTCCTCAGTCGGAGTGTGTTCTTGGTCTTCAAAAAATTCAGAACAATTAGATGAGCAGATTTCCTCTTGAAAAAAAAATTCAAAGCATGGAACATAGGAAGAAGAATCTGAATGGCAGTTCTGAATTCTCTGGTCTTCTGTAGTTTGAATATATTGTTGATCATCTTCATATGATATAACAACCAGATTGTCATGTTTCTTATCAAATTCATCAATGATAAGAGAAGAAACCTCAAATGGTTCTTGAAACCCAAAACTAAAATTTCTATCATATACCAAAGATTCATCCAAAGAAACTTTTTCACTTACTTGAACAAATATCTCATCTTGTTTTTCATAAAGGGAAGGAGTTACCTCCTCGTGAAGATCTAGTTATGATGGGATGAGAGCGTTTAGGTCTATAACTCTGTTTTCTTCATTTGAGGTGTCCTTAACGATAGAGCACTCCTTGATGGGATCAGGAACAACATACTCATCATCATCACATTTTGAATCTAGATCTGGATTGGCTAGCTTGACCTTATCACAATATGATATTGGGACCTTATTTTCCTGTATAACATCATTTGTTGCAATCAGATCTGAAATAAGACCTTGTCTTCCATCATTTTCAATTGTACAAAAATATTTAGCCTGCTAATCTTGATAAGTATCCTCTAAGATTTCTGTATGCTACTGAAATGGATTTACATACAGGGCTTCCATGATTTCTTCGTCCATGAATTATTCATCTCCATAAAAATTCTCAATATTTTCAATGAAACTATTAACATGTTTACAACAATTCTACACTAATATTAAAGATGGGCAAGATTCTTTGTACCTCTCAACGAATATTGTATGAAAATATTTTAAACAATAAATACAAGCAGGTGGCAAAATTTCATACCAACATCGAACTTCATCCTCCATAGTAGCCATGAACATCTTCATCAAGCAATCTTCAGGAAAATCAATCTTTATTTTGTGCACATGCATGTGAAATCTCACCAGATGAAGAGCAGCATCATTACCTTTCACATTTTTGAACATAGGAAAATTTCTTTGCCAGTCCACCTTAGGCATTTTATTTGGGAAACCTGGAATGTGATCTCGGCTCATGTGAGCATATATTCTTGCAACACTTGTCATCTTGAAAAAAATCTCAAAGCTACTGATCTTCTTGCAGTGGAGTCACCATGAAGGATTGATTTCCTGGATCTTTCAGTGAATGGAGTCGCCACGTGAATGATTCAGCCTTCATATGTATCCAACTATTGTTCACCATCAACATTTTGATATGATACTTTGTCATTATTTACCGAGGAAGATCTGTCCTTTGTTTTTAAATGATCCCCGGTATGGTCACCAAAAATGTTAGCACCTAATTTGATCCTCAGGCTAAAAGAAGGCAAATCAGGGTAACCTCAAACCACGCTCAGCCTTCGAGAAAGATATTCAATGAAATATAAGAGTAAACTGATATTAGGCTAGGTATAATAATGGGAAATGTTTTTTTATAAATGTTCAGGGTTGTATGGAATAGATGGGGCAGTTTGAATCTGGGGAATTAAATCAGAGATACAGGGTATTTCATGGGGCAAGGTAGGCAAGAATTTTAACAATTCAGTTTAAATAATGATGGAATGATTAAGACTGGTGAGAAGCTGAAAAGGGCATAGGATATGGATCCTTTTCAAACAGAAGAAAACATAGAGTATTGAATGATTTCCCAAGGTAGAGCATTATACAATGGATTCTACCTTTCTATCTTGAAAACATTCAACCAGAGATGAATGAATGAATGGAAAACATAACAATTAACAGATGAACACAAAGGAAAAAATAATGCTAAAATCCATACCACAGGGATCCCACAAATAAGAGCTGCATATCTTTATTAATTCCCTGCCAAACTGTTACAAATGGAGTGCAGAGCATCCTCAGTGATTTCCAAACTAATTCCACACTTAATTCCCCTTTAAAATGATTCAGAAATTACATTAAATAGACAGAAATTTGAGGGAAGTAGATCCACAGAAAAGGGAGTTGTTTTACCAGCTCATAAATTGAAATCTGAACATAGGAAGAAGACCAACAATTTTCCCCTGAAAAGAAGGAGAAAAAATACATTTTTGACCACCTTTGAAGATTTGTTGTTACATCAAACAAATGAGAAGAAGAAATTGTGGAGCCAATCCCTTCTAAATCGCTGCTGAAGAGGCCAAAAAAGTTCTGTGTCTGTATTTAGTTTCTCAGCCTTTGACTGTTTCTCTGTTTTTCTCTTTCAAGAAAAACCGAATTTTGGAGAAAATGCCTTTGAAACCATGGAAAACCATACTAGACGTTTAATGAAGAAAAGACCTCTTTTTATCAAAGCAAAGGGAAAGGGAGGTGGGCCCAAAGGAAATCGCAATCGGGGATTGGAGGGTGAGCGGAGCGGGAACAATGCTATAAAGACTTTGTGATGCGAAGGATCGTAATCGCAAATCGTAGCGAGAGGGGAGTGGAGGAAAAGTATCATATAAAATGCCAATTGCAATGATAACTTAAGAAAATGTTCGAAATTGATTTATCACTTTTACAAAGGAAAAACATCGTTTTCTTTGGAATGGCCGGAAGGTTTTAAGGTGGGACCCGGCCAATCGCAATCAGGAATCGGAAGGTAAGCGGAGGTGGGATTTGAACTGCGGGAATGGCCGATTGCGATGGTGCGACAGTTTCTGAGCCGTCCGATCGAATAGGTGGATTGACGGTGGGGATGAAAATCGGTGGGGGTCAATTGCATCAGAGAAAATCAAAGGAGCGGGGATAAGAGTTGGGAGCGCTGCGAATTTGCGATGCGATCGAATGTGGGCCATTGCGTCGCTAGGAATATCAACGGTCCAGACGTAATCGGGCAGGGTCAATCGCAACCATGCAATTCAATGTTGCGATTAGATCGGAGAAGGGGATTATTTAATTGCATCAGAGGTTTATGGGTCAAAAAGACTTTTTGCAATGCGATTATGCAATCGAATAGGGGAAAAGGGGGTTTATAAAGAAAAAATTTAAACTTTTATGAAATAAAGTTTAAGGGACAAATGGGAAAAGGGGTAAGGTTAGGCTATTGGGGACTTTTGTTCACTTAGGCATATTTTCCAATCCAGAAGTCAGTTTTGAGAGTATAATATACCATTGGAAAACTCTTTTTGTGCTCTTTCTGATGGACATACTTGGAACATGATTTTATACTAAAAATACTATGGAAAACACTTTTGAAACACAGACCTGACAAGGACAACCACCAGTGGAATAATTTTATATCATGACCTAATGGAATGACTAAAAATTTCTTCAGAATGGGACACCTAAGATGCACATGCAAATGTTTTTTGATCCCTGGTGGAAGTATGCAAATACTGACGCTAACAGCCTCTAGAAGCAGATGATCAAGGAAAGTCAGAAACAATGGCCAATGCAGATGTGCCTATGCTAAGCAAAGATAATTATCAATAATACAAAGAAAATATGAAGTCTAATATAATGAACCTTGATGTTTTGTATCTCGTATGCAATGGCTACACCAAGATTCCTCCATCATACGAGGAAATGCAAATGAACAGTTGGATTTGAGTGACATATTTTATAGCATACCTAATTCAACATTAAATGGGGTTATGCATTATACAATTTTAAATCAAGTGTGGGATAAGATACAAGAAATCCATGAAGAAATCCCAAAGGGACATTGCTCATCAGGGGAACTTCTAGGTAATCCTATCCCTAACAATGTGTCAAAAAATGAACATGATAACAAAACAACCTTTGTTATGTCATAGGGTGTTTCTGATTCAAAAGAAGACAAGTTAGAAGAAATTTTTGATCTTAGAAAAAAATTTGATCTTTCTTTGAAAAATATTGTTAATATTAAAGATAAGTTACAGGAATATGATAACAAGGATGATATTAAATTAGTAAATGATGTTGTGCAATCTAAACAATATTGTGAAGGTACTGAAGCTGAGATCATCTCTCTAAGAGAAGATCTTGAAAAAACAGATAAGTAGAATGAATAACTACTTCAAGAATTTGAAGAAAAAAAAATGGGATGAAGGAAGATAATATCAAATTAGAGCAAGTGGAAGAAGGAAGAAATGTTGAAGAAGGTATGAAGAAGCATTATCTAGAAAATGAAAATAAATATCAAATAATGGAGGTTGAGGTAAACATTCTAAAAGGTAAATCAGAAGAAAAAGATAAAAAGGTAGTACTAAGATTTTGGATAATATTCTTAGTAGTCAAAGGTCTCCTGCCATTAAATATGGCCTTGGTTTTCATGAACTTGTTGAAGGATAATCTAGTTTACAAGCTAGTGCAAGGAATCTAAAGGATAACAATGTAAAACATGAAATGCTCAACAAAGAGATAAGAAGTCAAACTTATCAACAACTAAGGAAAGTGAATGTTAAAATAAAGCCATTTAATCCTAACTATAGAAGTGTTAATAGATTCCCTCCTCTGATCAATAATGTTGAATGTTTTATATGTCATAATTATGGACATGTTGCAGCCAATTGTAAAAGTAGGTTGTTTCAAGCAAGGGATAATCTCATAAGGAGTACATCAACACCTAGGTACTCAAGTTTCTTTAAGGGATATTGTTTTTCTTGCAACATATTTGGTCACAAAGCTATTGATTGCAATAGAAAGAACATGAGACAAAAATATTATGATTCCTCTGTTCCATTTTCTAGTCATGTAAGATGTTATGCTTTTAAAAAATTTGGACATGTAGAAAATAAATGTAGGAACAAATCAATGAATCACCCAATAAAATGTGGAAGGAAATCCGATAATATCAAAAGACCCGAGAAATATGGATCCACCAATATTTCTCATAATAAGAAGAAAGAATAAGAACATATAGGTGTGGTCTTACTCTTTGCTTGTTTGAAAATGAAGATGAATAGTACATAAACAACAAATGTTATCATCACATGATTGGAGACAAGAGTAAGATGGAGTCTCTCAGGAAAAACCAAGATGGTAAGGTTACTCTTGAAAATAGTGCTCCAGAAAAAATTATGGGAAAAGGTAAATCCATAATTAATAAACATAGAAGAGCAGCTAATACTTTATTAGTTCAAGGGCTAAAGCAGAATATTCTAAGTGTAGGTCAAATGGTAGATAAAGGAAATGTAATTGTGTTCACATCAACCATATGCAAAGTTATAGATGAAGAATATGGAAAGTTCATAGCAAGAGGTTGTAAAAACCAAGAAAAATTATATGTGTTTAAAGAACTGAATTCTCACAAATATGAGGAGGATTCAGAATCAGAGTAAAATAATATGGTGCCCATTTTAGTCTATTATTCTTAAAATAATACTACTAATAGTGACTGCAGAAGTGATGTGAGGTACATAACCTCATGAGAGAAAAATATGATTATCAGGTCCTCAGGAAAAATGATGTATAGTCTTAAGGGGAGAAATACATATGTTATCTTGATGATGATTCCCATGGTTTTTTTAATATTTATATTTATGATATTATTGAAAGTGCATCTGATGTAATAACACTGAACATATAGTTCAAGCTGAGGGGGAGGTTTAGTCATGACGGTTCAATACTTTACTTTATATACATGGATCTAATAAAAGACAGTCACGCATATATGCGATTTTTGATCTACATAGTCGTGTATGTTTCTCTATAATGTAGAAACAATAAGACAGACTCAAGGAAAGGCTTTGATTTTTTTTAGACAATTATTATTTAGCATCCTTGTTCTGATGTTGATTGGTTATAGTTTGCAGTTGCTTAGAAGTAATATTAGCTTGTGAGGGCTTATTAGTTGCTGCAATATGACATTGCTAATTTGGTTCTTTTTACTGATTGATGGAGTTTCCTTGATAACCTTACTGATGGATTAGCTGATATGATCAAAATCGACAGTTAACAGTTGGCATAGGTTTAGGGGAGCATTTTCTATGCTTCTAATAGCACATTTTTGGCATTATAATTTATTAAGAATTCCTTGATACATAATGGCACTTATCATTGGTGATGTTGTTGAAGATACTCATTTGCTGAAGTTTTTGAATGGTAACTATATGTTGCATCATTCTATGTTGTTGTCATGATGCATGGGTTGCTTATGGTGAATTATGCTTATATATTTCCCGATCCACATAGTTGTTATGATACCGCTAATCAGATTTGTGATGATAGAAGACACTCTTTATCTACACACTCGTTGATGACGCATGTTAATGATACATATGATACATTGAGGATTGTTGTTCTTCTTATATGTGGAAATAAAATGTATATCTTGTTATCTCATGCTATGTTTATTTGATGATGATGTTGTTGTGATTATGACTTCAATGATGCACACGTTGTAGTTACGGATGATGCATATAGTGTTGTTCTTAGTTATTACACATGATACATGGTAATGATACATGTGCATGATATGATGCAAATGGTATGTTTCTAGAATATTATGGTTATTCATATATAAACATGATGATATTGATGGTATGGGATCACAATATGAGTTTATTTCATAGTCTTATGATTGGGTAATGATGAAAAGTTCATACATATTGCTATCTCTATGTCATGGGATATTAATAAATTGCAGAAAGGGATCTTTTGGTTTTTCTTCTTGCATGACTATATTGGGCCAAGAGAATGATGATACATTGCCTTATTTTACCTTATGATGATATTCTTGGTTCTCAAATATGTTGTTTATGCATGGAAATATTTGTTTTTATACTGAAAATATTCTATATGACTTTGCTGAATGAATATTGAGGCTCTTCCTACAAAGGGAAAGGGCAAGTTGACCTTGATGAGGTAAAAAGGTATGAGTTCTACAGACCAATATTGTGTCGTTGATGCTACATGCTTGGTCACAGGTTGAAATACATAGCTTCTTGATGATGTTCAAAGTGTCACTTCCAGATGCTTACGATATAGATCATATATGATATATAATGATTACTGAATACTATCTTGGTTCTACCACCTCACTATTGAGGTATTTGGTCTTGATTATAAATTTCATATCTATCAATCGATGTAAAGGTCATATAAAGACCCATGATTTACTCATTTTCATACTTACTCATGTTTTGACTATTGGGAGTCAAGTCATTATGTATGAAATCCCATGTTGGGAATATGATGTAATGATTGAGTCAAATATGTAACCCCACTATGTTGGGTGATTGATGTAAGATTGAGTCCTTGGTGATAGGAAATGTCATATTTGGTTGAATCATAAAGTCATTAAATTCTTTGTATATATTATGAAGATTAAACATATTCTCAGGAGGATCATGGTCAATATACAATGTTCACTTTTAACATATCATATCTATAGTACTCATATAGGGAAAGAAAAGCTTTCATTCAACATTGGTCAGCCCTTTGCCCTTGATGTCAAAGGCGGAGAGTAACTAGGTTCTTGAAAAGCTTGGTGATTAGCTTGATACGTTTTATAATTATTTACAGGATGTGGTGAAAAAACACCAAAGTGGTTTCCATCAAGTCCAAAGGGGGAGATTGTCGGAATTATGACTAATGTGTTGTCCTTGATGGCAACCTTCTTTTAGTTAGGGGTGGTGCTTTTTCCTTGATGGAAACCTACTTGATAAATATGTCAACATGATGGTAGCAAGATGAGTATAAAATCCAGTTTGGATGCTGGACAAAGGAATATTAGTTTAGATACAAAAGAATGATGAAGGTAAAGTTTGAGAAGTATACACAGGTTCTATGAAGCAAAGATGTGTAAAAACACGAGTATGGTGAAGAAGATTCATGTACAGTTTATGCACCATGGTATTCTAAATACCAGGGGTATTTACCATGGTATTGGCCCATAGTATTGAGTGCTAAAAAAAATATATGATCCTGTCAAAGAATACCATCGACATTACTATGGATTTGACCCAAGGTATTGGCTAAGGCCTAAGTTATATAAGGAGATGGAGATCAAAGTGTTGAGTGTGAAAGTATTGGGTTTAAAATTATTTCTATGACAGTGAGATAAAAATACACCAAGGACCATGAAGAGGGATCAAATCTAATAGAACTGAAATGACTACACATCGAATACTCTTCTTATGAGTTGATATATCTATGTTGATGATGTTATTATGTGTTCCTTTTATAGTGTATGTCGAGATTTGGGTTTGAATGATGTTCTGTTGTATTGCAAAAGTATGATTTAGTAGTTACAAATATGTATGCAGGTTTACTTAAGAAATATTGTGTACATATGCAAATATGTTTATGGTTACCCGTGTATTGATTATGCATTATAGACAGGTCTGTATGCGGGTATGCTTCTTGAAAGGCCCATAAATACGCAGAAGTGCCTTATAAGGGTCATGTACACATGATAGGGTTTTGTTGTATGAGATGTTAATGATTTTGGATCAGTCTTGTTGTGTTTGTTGTTGTCTGTATATGAAGTATTTCAAGATGATATTTGTTTGAAATTGCTAGTTGAGGTTGAACTAATTATGTTATGAAATGTTGAATAGTAATGAAGCTGCTATGAGATGATCTATATTTGGTTTAGTGACATGTGACAAGATAATTATGTGTTTTAATGTTTGATTTTAGCAGTGTAGTGATTCTATTTAAGGGTTCACCATTTTGAGATCTATACGCAGGTTATCTGAAGAGAAATCATGTATATACACGGGTATATCTCATAATAGTAGCGTATATATTTTGACATAAGATTGACCAGGGTTTACAGTGATAAGATCTATTTTTTGTGATGAACAATAAGTGGTGCGACATTCTGATGAAGAGTATACAATGAATTGAGATGATCTAGTTGTTTTGGTTGTTTGAGATTTGGTAATTGGTTTATTGAATGGTTTGCTGACTAAGTTGGTTCAAAGATTTGATACAAAAATTTCTTTCAGTTTTTTTATTTGGTATTTATCTTAAATGATGGTAGTGGGTCAAGTATGAAAATATGATGAAAATTGGCCTACAACTTTTGATTTTTTGATTCAGGTGGATGCAGTATGAAATATTATGAAACGTGGTCCACAAAGGTGTTGATGGTAAGAGCCTTAAGTAAGGATTCAAAGCTTCCTTCCAGTTCCAGTGGTAGCTAGTAAATCAGTTCAGGGGGTAGGAGCTCCTTTCCGGTGGGTGCCAATAAACAAGATCACGAGGTTGGAGCTCCCTTCCAGTGGGTGCTGAAGAATGAGAGACAATTGTACCCTTCTATAGGTGGGTTCCTGTGCACTGGTATGAGTCTGTGCCAGTACAAGTTTGTAAGAATTTTTTCATTATAATAAAATATGAAGAAGGAGAGGAAAACAATAGTGTTTTTCTCCCACATTGGGTTTCCACCTAAAAATGCTAGTGTTAATGTGTGTTGATGTGTTTCTTATGTATGACAGTTTATTTTTTTCTTATCGCACATGGTTACTGTTTAATTAATGCCTTATGAAGTATTGGTACACTATTTCAATTTAAATAGATGATGAATTAATCGAACATTTAGTTAACTAGATATATTCTAGTTTTTTGCACAACAATCATGTACAGATACAAGTTTAATTCATTATAGTGGCATACAAAAATCTGAATAATAAAATAAAAGTTTAAGTGAGTTTTTAAATACTGATTCACACCCCCTTTCAATATTTTTCCCAACAATATTTACATCCATATACATATGTACATTGTTGTGGAGGTAAATCCTCTCTATGGACAGAGGCGATCCCACTAGCCCTAGAGTGGATCTAGCAACAATCGAAACACGCAAGACTATTGGTTCCTAGTTACAAAATATAGAATCGCAATAGATCGCTTACCGTGATTCCTTCGTTGCCGTTGTCGAAGAAGAAGTGGTGCTTCTGTTCCTAGTTGGACAGGTCACGATCCGTGAGCTTGCTGCATCCAGATACTTGTACACATGAAAAGAAGAGGGACAACATGCAACGTAATATTTCACACTTTATAACTATTGATCAGTCAGAGAAGAATGAATGAAATTGCATTATCTAATGGACAAACACAATCATGGAACCAATAGCAAAGTTATGTATATTAAGATATGAGAGAACGATTACAACTAGTGCTCTGATGTCGTGATATTCCTTCGACAGGGTTCCAGCGGGACGTGTCTCACAAAGCTCGTCAGGGATTTGACAGAACTCTCTCTCTCACAAGGTTCTCCTTAGCTCTGCTCTTGATTTTCACTCAACTATAATTTCCTTCCCAAAAGTTCAGCTAGCTAGAAAATGGAGAGGGCAGGCTTTTATAGAGGGAGAAGGAGAGGTTAGGCTCCCTATAATCATGGGGGAGAGTCATATCTCTTAGGAAGGTTCCATGAGAGGTGGAAAACCACTTCCTAATTAGGGAGATCCGGAGGCAAACAACCCAACCTCATTTTGATGATCCGTTCTAAAGTTGTTAAAATCAAGCTTCTACTTTCTATTGTTAAAAACCATTCCTTAATAGGCTTGGCGTAGGCACAACATAACGACAAAGTTCCAGCTGGTGCGCCCACTAGTGTACATTTTCCCCATTGGCGCGAGGGATGAACTGGCTACCCACGCCAATGCTAAAACATGGGTTTTTAGGGTTTTCCAAAGGAAATGTTCTTGAGGAGAATTCTTGTCCTTATGTAGAAGGATGCCATCAAGGTGTTTTCAAGACATTTTACTGTTCATAGGTCACGATAATAGTCCTCCAATGTACAGGACGAGGGATTGCATGGATGGTGACAAGCTGTGTAACAGATGCCGCTTAAAGCATGAGGTCCGAGAGAGAGGGAGGGGTGAAATGCTTTATGAGAATGCGTTCAACTAAAAACACTTCCATCGAAAGACCTACGAATACAAATACAACTGATATCTATGATACATGATATGTGGTATGGGCGCAACCATCCATAATAGAGTGTACAAAAACCGTGATCCAAGGTATGGACGTAGCCATCCAGTAAAATAAGGATCAACAAGTAGACTCAGGTATGATCGCAACCATCCAATCAAAAGATTCATGTAATAAATCATAATAATCCACAAAGAACCCACAGCTTGGATGTTTATCAGAAAAAATCCAGGGTCTTGCACTCCATCTCGACCCGAACATAGTACAATTTCGAGCATGCGAATATGTGAGCTAAAGTCGAACATGAAAGAACATTTTTTGATTACCAGCCAATAATGAAAGCCATTAACAGACGTGAGAGAAACCACCAATAATGACGATGGCTCGTAAGGTACAAAAGGTACAATCCACAAAATGTGAACAGTGAGCTGGCATCAAACACCCATACAATCATCCGATCAAAGGCCAATAATGAAAACCTTGAGTCTAATGCGAAGAACCTGCCATTGAGGCATGCAGGCTCCAAGGCACCTGAAGGGAGTCTCTAGATCAGCTTCTCGGATAATGAGCTCAAGTCGATAGGAAGTGACCTTGATCGAAGGTGGGCCATAATGTTTCCTACATCATCAAAATTAGACAGAGGGATATAATTTTTTGTGAATCAAGACCAACAGAGAATCAGAGGGAGGTTGAAAACTGCAGAGGCCAATTTCTGTTGAACATATCGGCAGCACGACATTATATTTGGCAGTATTTTGACATCAAGGGATCTAAGGTAACGGTGGCGTGGCAAAGAGCAGATGAGCGGTCAAAAGAGATTACCCAAACCCATGAAGGGAAGCAGAGAATGATATGAGATGATCCTAACCCAACACAAATGAAAACAAGTGCCATGTTCAAGAGCGACATACTGCCAGCACGACTATAATATTGGTTCCATTTTCCCCCACCATTTCTGGCGAGTGCCCCAATTATTTTTGAAAAAAAGCTTGAAGGGGATAGCATATGCTTACAATGTAAGTTTGTCCTTCAGAAAAATCTAACCTAGTACATTTTACGAGCCCTAGGAAGGAGGAACTCGAGTAACGTCATTACGACGGAGTCTGATGTCATCATTTTTTAATGAGTCTGACAAAGGAAGAACTCGACATCTTTTCATATTTAGAGAGTTTGAAAAGACAGCGGAAAAGAAAACTCTAGAAGTCCCTTTTCGTAGGTAGTCCCACAGATCCGAAAAGGTAGAAAACTATGTCTAAGAGAACCTCCTAGTCGCGATAGGCTAGGGTATTCATTTTTCGTAGATAATCTATCCTAGCCCGAACAAGGGGTAAACGTATACTGGGTAGATGTCATTTTGCATCCATTTAATGAGTTCAAAATGACAAGTGACTCGGTAATATTTTCAATTTTAGAGAGTCAGAAAAGAGCTGAAAGTTAACTCCTCCTGGAGGAACGAGTGGTTTCAAGGATAGCTACTGGTTCCGGTAATGGTGGAACTACTCAAAAAAAATAAAGGTCAAGAGGTTGGCTAACAAGACCACTCATCACAGCAGTTCCTCGGGAATGGGTGAAACAACCAAGTGAAGGCATATGATCGGCCAAGCAGATAGTGACGATGAGTGAGAAAACCAAGGCTCATCTGGCAAAACAAGTTGATAAAATGGCAATCACAAGAGGTAAAATGGGAATGGTTTCATTTTTACACAAGCTTGAAACAGAAAAAAACTATGCTTAAAAAAGTAAGCATGCCCCCGGCATGGTGACTCAATTCGAGGTACATGCCCCCCAAGCTTCATTCCATATGAACGGCAGATGGAGTGAAGTTTCAAAGTACGAGATCAATAGAAAGACTCGACTGGGAATTTACGAGATCTAATCAAAGATTCGAATTGAACAGGAATGTGTTTCATTGTTTTAACAAGGTTGACACATTAAAAGAACTATCCTCATGAGCTAATTCATTTTTTAACAAGGTTGGCATAGTAAAGGAACCATCCTCGGATCCGAATTCCTTTTTTAACAAGGTTGACATAGTAAATGAACCGTCCTCGAAATGACCTTGTTTCATTTTTAGGGAGCTTGACGCAAGCAGACGAACCATGCTCCACTAGACCTTGTTTCATGGTTTAAGGAGCTTGACACAAGCAGATGAACCATGCTCTGACAGACCTCATCATAATGAATAAGAAGTCATCACTTCCAAGGGTTTCCCATCTGATGGAAGGAAAACATCTTGGAAGTCTGGACCTAATGCCCCCAGCACACGATTGACAATGGCACTATCACTGAATACGGGCACAGGACAGGTAGCCACATAATTAACATGCGGCGGGGATGACACAACTAGCGAATAAAGATATGGCAGGGATGATGGTGGGCTAGCTGCCATAGTAGGACTAAAGAACGCAAGCTGGTTGATGGTCATGATCCAACCTTGGTGTGGAAAACACATCACACGAAAGAGGGAGGAGACAAGCACTCCCATGGCATAAGTATAATCACGCCTAGGATTAAATTAAATTCCAATCGGCCAGGAACAACCATCATGTCCATATGGACAATTTTCCCTCCCAAAGTAACAGGCAACTTCGGAAGGACCCCTAACAGTTGACTAGTTCCTTTGTTAAATGCCAATAGATTCTATGTAACCAACACAAGTGGTGGCGAATCGAAAGCTTGCCAAGTAGTTGAGGACAAAATACTAATAGACGCGCCTTCATATATAATGGTGTTGGGTATGACCAGATGGGAGGCCTGTACTGTGATCTCAGGGAGCACATAATAAGGAAGGCGATAACCTGCGAATCGACCCCAATCGAAGGAGGCGACCAAACTACTTGGAGGGGCTACCATCGAACCAAGATGGTCTTCCCCTGGTGTTACGGGAGAAAAAGGAGCATCCTCTGCCACCTCCATCATGGAGGCAGAAGGAGCATCCTCTAAGACCTCCATCATGAGAGGCGGAGGAGTAGCTTCCTGAGATATAAGGACAAGATAATCTTTCTCCAAGTTCGAGGAATCTGAAGAAACAAGAAGAACTTGAGGGATGTGATATCCACTCTCAATGGAAAATACCTGGTGCACCACAGATGGGGCCAGATCAACTAATCCCACAACCAATGGCTGGTCAAGGATGAATTCATGATAGTGAATTTCCAGGGGAGTGGGATCAAGCAAGGATGACTCTTGATTGATCGTTGAATCAACTAGTGAAGGACTCAAAGAAAGTTGTTTGTAACCAGCTGGAAGGCACGGTGCAGAAACAGTCGAGTTGTCCAAAACTCTCTTGGCTTCATCCATACATGGACAAAGGTGAATGGCATGGTGCCCTTCACGCAACTTACAGGGATTGGCAAGCTTACCCTGCTTCTTAGGAGCTTTACCAGCACTAGCTGAAGATGTACCCCCAACCTGACTGCCAGAAGCCAAAGGAAACGACAGACGACCGTTGGACCATACTTCGAGCACCTTGGGAATGTTAGGGAAATCTTGAAGAAGATGGTTTCACTGCCACAACATGCAAGGGAATTTAACTTTCTGTGGAGGGTTGAAAAGTTCACCGAGAGCAGGTATTTTGGAAGCAACAGTTGTAGAATTAGCCTCTCTCTTAACTAACTTCTTCTTCTTAGTCTTCTTCTTCTTCTTCTTCTTCTTCTTCTTCTTCTTAGCCACTTGGGTACTAGAATCCAAAATTTCACCAGACAAAGTGGAAGATGAGGACAAAGAAATAGGCGAAGAAGGGGAGAGGTTTGCCTTGGAATCAACATGGTGTGTCTCAGGCGGAAGAGATTATTGAACAGTAGCCGTGACATTCGGGACTACAGAGGTTGAAAACAACCAAACAGGAAACCCAACAGTTAACCCAGGAAGGGACAACGTTGCCATATAAGGAGCACCAACATTTACAAAAGGATGAAAAGGACCAGGATTCCCCTCAGAGGGGACTCCTTGATTGGAGAACTCTAGAAAAGTTGCCATTAGAAACGACCTTGAAATAAAACACTAAGGACAAAAATTCTAACCAGGAATATTTTGTGGGCGATTAATTTTTAAGACATTGAAACAAAACTTCGCCTTTTCATATTTTAAGAGTTGAGAAATAGGAAAAAGGTGACTCTATCACTTTCATGTTGGAAATGAGCATGAAAGGACAAGTGCTCGATGATATTTTCAAATTTAGGGAGTCAGTAAAGATCAAAATGACTGCTCTGGTAATCTAGGTAAATGGGTGTACCAGATATCCATGAACTACCATATACACCTTGGTAAAAATGAAAGAGAAATCAACCAAGGACTTAACGTACATGCAGGTAATCTCTCCGAATGCCATGTCCAATGTATCACGAGTAAAAGGTGATAGAATCGGCTTCCTACAGATAAAGGATTTGCAACCTATGGGGGTCTCCCTTTATATACACGATGGTACGGGGAGCACAAGTCTATACTAGCTCAGTCTGTAGCCAGATGGCAAGTGACAACTACTATGCTTAAAGACGTCAGAACACGTCTCTACCTTAGACTACTAGATATTCCGTTAAGTTTCAATGCTGCCTTAGGTTAATTCAGTAAATTTTAAAGTTGATCTTCAATTTACGTTTTGATTTCAAGGCCCTATCGAATGTTGGATCTCATAAAACCTCTAGATGCAAACTACATGCCACAAAATATCATTTTGCTCAATGAAGAGCTATCTACGGGAGAGTTGAGAGCTTTCAAATGACAGCAAAATGAACACACAAAAACATCCACTACTATTTTCAATGCAACTAATGAATCTAGAAAACTTTTCTCTAGAATTATACAACACTAGTAATGCGAAAGAGTCTTCAATTTTCACTATGCCAATCGAAACGCAAAAGTTTTTTTTTTGTATTTTTCAATATATCAGAGAAAATGCACTAAATAAATGAAAAACTAATGAAAACATCAATTTGAGAATGATAAAGAGAGAGATGAAACAAAACAAGTTCACTCATCTCAAACACAATCAAGACTCAAACTAATGATAAGATCCCTCAAAGCGAAGAAGAATCTCGAAAGAGACTCAAACAAACCGTGTGATATAGGCTTGGAGAAACACAAATCGAAACTGAACAAAAGAAAGGACAATAACTCAATTAACACAATGATTCAATGGGATTCAGCAAGATGAATGCAAAGAATAAAAAACAAAGTTGACCGGGAAAGCAAAGACCCAAAACTTCCACGAGAGGCTCAACACACTAAAGCACCTAGAAGCTCTAGGGCTAAAATTCAGAACTGACAGAAAAGGGAAAACAACCGGAGGATAGGGGCTAAAAACAGTAAAAAATGACTTCAAAGCACTCAAAAAATCAGAAAAAATGAACCAGGACCAAAACTCAAGCTCAGAGAGTCCAAAAACAGGAAAACCCTAAAACCAAGCAGGGTTGGCGTGTCTGTTTGGATGTAATCTGCACCAAACAGGGAATGGCACGGGCCTAACTGGCAACTAGCACCCTTTGGCACGACTGTCAGAGGCATAACTGCACCAATCTGGTTTACCCTAGAAAAATGATGAAAAAGAACTAACAGAGGCTAGATCTGGTCTTCTGGGGGTTGAACAAGGTTTTAACACCAAGGAAGGTGAACCAGAAAATTAGACTAAAAAAGCCAAAAAACAACCCAATGGAGGAAGGACTAAGTCCCACTGAATCCCCAGTGGAGTCGCAAAATTTTTGTGGAGGTAAATCCCCTCTATGGACAGAGGCGATCCCACTAGCCCTAGAGTGGGTCTAGCAACAATCGAAACATGCAAGACTATTGGTTCCTAGTTACAAAAGATAGAATCACGATTGATCGCTTACCGTGATTCCTTCACTGCTATTGTCGAAGCTAAATAAAATGATAGGAATAGTTTCCCTAAACAATGAAGGAAAATGATAGGAATAGTTTCCATAAAAAATGAAGGAAAAATATTAAAAAAATGATACGAATAGTTTCCCTAAACAATGAAGGAAAAATATTAAAAAAAAATTAGGTAAAGCAATAAATAAATAAAATGATAGGAATAGTTTCCCTAAACAATGAAGGAAAAATATTAAAAAAATTTAGGTAAAGCAATAAATAAATTATTTTCTTAGTTCAATAAAAGAAAAGAAAGTAATAGTTGCTTGTTTAAAGGCACCAAATATTTAATTTAGGAGTTTAAAGGTGTTTTAATTATCTTAATTGTTTCATTACTCAGTTAAATTTAATTGTAATGAAGGAGTGCATTTTTTTATCCTAATTCCATAAACGACAAATTATTTTTGTTGCGTTGTGATATATTTTGATCAAATTTCAAGGGTAGATCTCTTCCCTGCCCAAATCAATGGAGGGGAAGCGTTTTCTCACCCCCCTTTCCCATTTCTTGTTAACGGGGGGGATTCTAAAAAGTAGTTTTCCCAATGGCGTTCCCTTCCCTACGTGTCGCCTCCACAATACTTCGTACCCCCCCCCCCGTGGCTCAAAACAGTTTACTGCCACCTACCCCCTCTGAAATCCTCTTTTCTCTCGCGACGGTTTCCACTCTTGCCAACCATCTTTTGAATTTTCCCTCCTGACCATTTCCTGATTCCAAATAAAACACTGCCACCTATGTATTCCTTGCAAATATGCTCCCTTACTATTATTCCTTATGTCCTGTTAGACCCCCTCACTTATCCATTTCCTAGTTGTTTCATCACCCCTAGTGCATGTACCATTGGAATTAAACCGCTACGGTCACATTCCTAACATTAATTCCATAGTGGTAATCCAACCACCGTTATAAATAAAACCTTGCATTTCCTTTTACCACTTTGTTTCATTCACTGTTTGATGTTGAATTGCAGGTATTATAGAGCATAATTGCGCCATTGTTTCATACATCTGTCATCGTGCTACAAATATTTACTTGCAGAAATTACCATTCTTCTTCTTCTTCTCTCTCTGCAGAAAACATGGCCCCCAAGGGAAAAATTCGAAAGCCAACCTCTGAATAAAACCATGTTGCTTCTACCCCAGTCGATCTCAACCACATCCCCCTTGTTGATTCATACTTTAAAATCATTGACACAGAGTGTGAATTCGAATTCCATGAATTGCACCTATGGCTGAAACAGAAGTACCTGGATCATAAAGATGACATCAAGTTTTAGGAGTCCCTTTTTCCCTTATTTTCATTCCCTCAAAACCATGATTTTCCAGACCTGGTCACCTGGTGTCAAACCAGGTATGACCCCATGAAAAGAGCATTGGTGGCTCAAAATGGAAACATTATGATATCCATCACTACAGATACCATAAAAAACATGTTACTGGTCCCTTCATATGACTCTTTAAGCCTTTTCTCTCAAGAAACTCTTATGGAGTTGTACCATAAACTCACTTTCCCTCAAAGAGCCCAAATTTTTTATACCTTCCTTCCTAATGATGTCGAATTACCAAACAAAAACCCACCTTATCCATCCTCCATGTTTCTTGAATCTACTAGACACATCATCTCATTATTGTCTCGCTTATTAGGATATCCATATGATAGAACGGTAGATGAACCCATCCTTCGCTATTTTTCTATCTTTTCCAAAGATCATCAACCTGCATTCATGTATAATTATAGTCAATTTTTGGTTGATAATATGCATGAAAAATTGATGAATTTAACATCCAAATGAATTTTTAATTACACCTCTATACTTATTCATTTTCTTCTATTTCAGTAAGGGGATGCACTATATATTACATTGAACAAGCAGGATGAATAGGGAGTTAACTAGTTAGTAATTCATTGGACAGAATTGATCAGATCAATTTCAGATAAATTCTCCTTTTCAGACTTCATTGATTCATTCATCCATCCAGTTTCACAACTTCTTAGCAGCCATAATTAACCCAGAATTGGCTAGGATATCAAAATAATCCTCCATTTGAGTGACCAAGTTAAAACTATAGACTCGTATTTATACTAGAATTACATAGAGATTCGAGTATATGGTTGTGAGTTGGCACCATATAAATTTCCCAAATATGTTCAATTTGAGAATATTCTCTTTGAAATATATTAGGCAGATGATTAATATGGATGATCTACATTTTGTTTCAAGGAAGAGGAGATCATAGTTCAATATTAAATCAAATATTGGTTCTTTCATTTGCAATACCAGATCAGCAAGGATTGAAGCAGATGCTATCTTGAAAAAGATGAATTTCCAGCTAAGCTTCACCTAGTCTTATGACCCTTTCAATTTAATTTCAAACCTGAGAGTTGAGTTGAAAGCAACTCCATATAATCATACACCAAGGCCTTAAATTAAAAATTTCATGAATCAGGATCACTGGATAGAAAATACATTGCAGGAAGCAGAGGAACAAATCCTTTCGGCTTCTACTTTGCAGACTCTAGTTTCCCAAAGAAAATATCAGAAAAGATCCAGAGAAGAAACATCAAATTCTGTAGATTTTGTCATAGAATTCATAATCCAGCAAATGAAGCAGAAGACTGACTTAACAATTTCCACAAAGAAGAGCCAAAAGTAACTAGAAATTATAGATTTGGAGATCTAGAAGTGTTGACATCATTAGGAGGGAGTGTTCCCAATACTCCATCATCTTCTTCATCCTATAAAGAACCTTTGGAGATCATCTAATCAGTGGGAACCAGTTCATCAGATGACTAGAACATCTTCTCCAAATTCTTGGAGATTAAATAGAAAAATGAAACCTTGAAGTCCAATGTATATAGTTAGTTTTGGAAACAGACTTCCACATCACAGCACAAACTTTTCACCACATTTGATAGAGAAAGGGGAAGGATGAAAATGGATTTCATACAAGCCCAAGTCTCTTTTTCTAAGTCTCCATAAGATTATAAGAATAACATTTTCTCATTTGATGCAAACCAGGTTCATCCAATAGATTAGATGGACATGCATAGACAATATCGAGAGATGATCTTCTATACCATGACTAATACAACTATGACTTTGTCTAACTTAAGAACAACATTATCAAATGTACAGTCATAGCTTAAAATAGAAAAACTCTCCTCTTTAGCTAAAGACAATAAGTTAAAGTCTTTAGAAGACATTGTGGACAAGATTGGGTATGACCCAAAAGATTTTAAAGATGTAGAATAAATTTTAAAGAAGAAAAATGAAAACATTGTAGTGCTACAAAAGTAACTAAATTTGCCTTCCATAGAAGACCTGCAAAAAAAGGAAATAGAGGAGAGTGAACAAAGAAGAGAAGAGATGCTCAAAATCATCATTGAGAAAAACATTCATATAAAGAAGATGGAGGAGAAGCTTGAAGGATTGCTCAAGGAAAAATAACAGTCAACTCAGCTTGCCATGATCCCAGTTGCACCAGTACCAATTGCAGTTGCGAGTACAGAGCCCAACTCTTCATCAAAAACAATGGAATCAACTTCAACAACAGGTGATTCAGCTAGAATTGTGCAGGATTTGACCATGCAGAAACAAGAGAATGAGAAGCTATTGGAGAAATTTAAGGCCTTGGAAACTCAGAAGATAAAAAATGATACCTTGTACATGGAATAAATTCAGAATTCTCACATATTGGGACTAAAGGTTCAGAAGCTATAAAGTGAGCTTCTAATGGTAGACACCTTAGCCCAAGCCGAGGAGAGCATATGGATAGAAATAAGCCAATCAATGATAGAAGTATGGCCATCCATAAAAATAATATTTGAGCAGGAGGAATAATTAACAGATGCAGGGTAGTCATTGAACAAGAGAAGGTATCACTCAAGCGTAAACCAGCAGAGGCATAAGACATGATTAAGATACTAAACTCAAAAATCAGGGTAGAGTTGGAGTAGATCAATATTTCAAATAGAACAATTACTGTCCTAGAAATAAAATTATTGCAGAAAAAGAACTTGTTGAACCAATTAGAAACTAAGTGTCAAACTTTGGATATTTTTGTCCAAATATTTCACACTAATTTTAATTTTCTAAACCAGAGGGGATTTCCTTGACTATTAACTCCTAGTGAGAAGTTTATCAACCTAGAGGAGTATTGCAAAAAGCTTTACCCATTGCAGGAATTAAAGGCCACATGACAGGGAAAGCTTTTATAGAAGCTTTATATTTTGATTTGATCATAAAACATGAAATCAAACACATCTTCATCAACAAGCCTACTTTTGAAAGATACACAGAAGTAGATGAAATTTTTAGGAAGTTGGTAAATATGGAAATTCCAAGTGAGGAAACATGGGATCACTTATGTGAAACCATCGAGTAACGTTTTGTCTCCAACAATATGCCAGCAAAACAACAATTTTTGGGCCACATCATCAACTATTTCCTCAAATATAGTGATAGATCACTCATCAATTTTGTTTTCCTACTATTTGATACTATTTTTGTAATCAATTTAGATACTTTTAAGTGATAGAAACTATTATACATAACTCTCCATTTGAGTTATTAAGGGTTTCACCCTTGGATGAGAATTTGTAAGCAGAAGTGTATGTGATTTGATCATTGATGATAACAAAAGGATTTTGGATTTATTTCAATCAGGCTATTCCCTTGTAACTTTTTCTAGTATTCATTTCACTTTGTTTTCTGCATATATTTGATGTTTATGAAGATAATTACATAAGAAAAAATTATGTTTCAGTCTATCTTAAATCCTCTGAAGTTATAATCCATTTTAGAGAATGACTTATTGAACTATCTATTTTTATAAGTCCCTCTATATCAATTAATTGTTAGTAATATTCATAGAGTTAAATATGTTTTGTTAAGTTGTTAAACATTGTTTGACAATCTTTCACACTTATGATAAATTAAAACATTCAATCTGAATATTTAATTAATCATACTTTATTACAGTTTCCACCTTCACATATGCAATCTTAAATCATTGTTTGAAGTAAAGCAACAACCATTATCTTAATATTTAATATTATCTAAAGTTTAAACATATCTGTTTGTATTTTCTTAATAGACTGGTCAGCCAAATACCCAATTTCAAACAAACAAAACATTGTAGATGCTCTGGTATGATTAATTGACCTAGAATTATCTTACAGGAAAACACATATTAGAATGAAAAACGTGAATTAATGGGAGAAAAGGGTAGTTTTAAGGTTGGAGGATAGAAAAATGAACTTTACGATATACCTATTTATGGGACTCATTAGTCGAGGCACTTCAACTTTCGCTAATTGTTATGTCTAGTTGTTGCAATACTGATAAGATCTCTGGACTGTCAGATATGGATTTTCTGGAAAAATTCGTTTCTTTGCGTGGTTTCACTTAATGCAAACTATTTCTTGGAATATTTTCGGTACTTCGGATATAGTATTTATATTTCTCAAGGTTCGATTTTTGATCGAATAGATGATTCTGGTTTAGCTAATTCATCTTCATGCAAGTCTCTTGTATTAACTTCAATTTTTTAATGTATATCTCTCACGGATGCACAAATTTGTGAAGTTGGTCACTTCAAATATTATCATTGACCAAAGGATTATTGCTTATCAGATACATCTAAAAATAGCCAACTCCTAGTTTTTCTTGTTAATGTTATAATGCTACTCATTTTCATTATGGAACTGGATGTCCTCTTGTGTGTTAGTGAATGCTTGACTTATTTGGTGAATCAAGTTCCTATTTTTCATCCATTGCATTTTGACTGGTTTCATGTATTTACCATATTGGCATTCCTTTTCAATTATTTCAATGGTTGTGATGCTACTTCAATTTGTAAAAAAGAACAAGAAATGGGTTGATACATTCAACATGCGTGGAATATGATTCTATTGTTCAAAGAAGTTGTAAATTTTTCCAAATGTATCTATCTCTATTGTCCACTAACCGTGTATCTTATGCCTTAATCAACCTATCTGATCCTAATGTTGGTTTTAATAACTGTCATTCAATTGACCATTTTTCCCAAAAATATATTGGATTCTAGTTGTTGTGCATCGACTGATTGTTATGAAACCAGCTCCAAAAATAGAAGAAAAGAGAGATCAACACCTTAGAAATAAGCCGCTTCGAGGGGACAACCTCCTTTACATTACATAAATGAACAATTCTTGGATGATACAAATGATAAAACCTCCTTCTATATATAGGAATCCATGGGGTCACAATATAATCCTAGCCAACCTAACAATAATAATGTAAGGGCACAATAATAACAATATTGGGGTTACAGGGGTACAACAATAACAAGAAGCAAGTTACACTAAGAACAATAAGGGACTAAACTAGTAATATAGGGAACTAAAATGCCCCTCTCCTTAAAAAAAGTGTTGTCCTCAACGCTTGCGTAGCTCCGGATACTTTTTTATTAAATTCTCATCCTCCCATGTAGAATCTTCAGTGGGTAAGTTCTTCCACTTGATGAGATACTCTGAAATTGATCGATTTCATAGGTGTCGAGTTCTTGTTTCCATGACTACTTCAGGTTCCTATATGATTTTTCCTTCCTCATCAAATTTTGGAAATATTGTTTGAATTGGGATTGTGTCACCTATAACCTTCTTTAAGCATGAAACATGGAAAACTAAATGCACTCACGAAGAAGCTGGAAGCTCCAGTTTCTATGCCATGGTACCAATATTTTGCAATATCTTGTAAGGACCATAGTACTTTGGCGATAATTTATTATCCTTCTTAGCTTTCTTGAGGGACATTTGTTTGTATGGTTGTAGCCGTAAAAATACCCAGTCTCCTACAACAAAACTTCTCTCACTGCGATGTTGATCTGTCTGTTGCTTCATTTGATTTTGTGCCAAATTTAGGTTATCCTTCAAGTGTTGTAGAACTTCTTGTTGATGCTTGATGTGATATTCCACTGCTTGAACCTTATAATTTTCTATTAAATAAGATGTGATAGACGATGGATGATATCCATAAAGTGCCATAAATGGGGTCATTATTGCTGTAGTATGGAAGGAAGTGTTATACCACTATTCAGCGAGATGTAACCACTTGACCCATTGTGCTTGCTTATCATATACAAAACAACAAAGATATCCTTCCAAACATCTATTCACTATCTCAGTTCGACCATTGGATTGAGGATGATAAGATGAGCTATGAGATAGTTGAGTACCCAAACAAGAAAATAATTCAGTCCAAAATTTTCCGGTAAAAATGGGATCTCTGTCACTTACAATAATCTTTGGGGTTCCATGTAGCTTTTGAATTGTTTCCATAAATACAGTAACAACTATACTTGCTTTAAATGGATGAGATAATGCACAAAAGTGTGCATACTTGGTAATTCTATCAACTACCACCATGATGACACTCTTTCCTTTGGACTTAGATAAACCTGTGATAAATTCCGTTGAAATCTCCTCCTAACGTTGACTTGGAATGGATACATGTTGTAGAAGACCCGGGGTCTTAATTGTCTCAACTTTATTTTGCTGGAAAAAAAAAAATCCTGCCACAAAATTTTGAATATCAGATTTAAGGCCATCCCAAAAAAATTATTTCTTCACCCTTGTTAGTGTCAGTCTAGTCATACTGCCATCAGTGATCAAAATTTATCTTTTGCATTCATTGATGGTAGTGATTTTTCATCAGTTTCCCTTCATGTGAAACTTGTTGATTCGCCTCTCCATGGTCTTTAGTCATGAGTCACTTTCACTCTCAAAAAATCATGTCATTAGGTCATAGGATGGGTCTCATTAGGTTCTAGGATCTCACCATGGTCAAACTAATGAGTCAAGTGTCAATAAATATCAGCAAGGTCATGAGGAAGTCAATAAAACTCAAAGTCATAGCACCTAGAAGATCAAAGAAATATTTTATTCAACTTGATGTAATTTTCACCTCAAAACCATGTATTGAGGTGAAAACATGATATTTTTCCTTTATTATCATTCATTATGTAATTTTATGTTAGCATTTGTAATAAGTCACACTTCAGAAGCTGCCATCTCCACAAAGTCAGCACCCTACCTTTCAGAGAATATTTCCACAACATTTTCAGTGTCAAATCATGTTCCAGGTAGATTCAGCAGAAAGAGCCCGGAAAGAGCTTTCCAACGGTATACTACACTCTCAAAACTGAATTCTGGATTGAAATTTATGCTTGAGTGAAGTAAAAGTTCCCTATATCCTCAAATAATCCCTTTTCCCATCTTTCCCTAAACTTTATGTTATTAAAGTTTAATATTTTCTTTTTATAAAACCTTTTTTCCCTTTTGATTAACAAAATTGCATTATTAAATCTTTTAAATAAACATGCGATTTAATTATTAACCACTTCCCCTCGTGCCCTTGAGACTTTATAATAAAATCAAAAGTCTCATATTATATAAACTCCCCCCCCGCCGTTCCAAACCACTTCCCCACCATACTGTGGAAATTTATGATAAATTTTTATATTATAAAACCCACCGATCCCAAACTTATCCCTTTTAATCGCAATCGCAAAAAATTTACATATGCATTCTGATTGCCCCATGCCAAAAGCCCCGATGCGATTATGTTAATTCACCCGATGATATGTTGGTCATCGATCCGCCCATCCGATCGGATGGCCCATATCCAATCGGTCCTTGTAATAGCTCCCCTCCGATTGAGCCCTTCCCAATCGGTGCCCTCCGATTACACCCCCACCGTCGATTTTTTCACCCTATCTGATGGCCCACAGCCAATCAGACTATCCCAATTGGCCTTTTATATTAAACTTCCCCTCCGCCTTCCTCCGATCTCCGATGCCGATGGACCTTTGGGTCCCGCCACTTTATATTCCACCCATACATAATACAAGAGGCCCTTTTCTTTGTAAAACTTAAAATCTATTTCAAAAGCGTTATACAAAGGATTTCCCCCCCATCGCCTCTCCCCATCGCATCGGAGCAATTCTACTATGAAATACCTCTGCTCCCTCTCCTGATTCCGATAGACTTCGGGCCCACCACATAAACTTCTGCCCGTCTATAATAAAGAGCCTTTCCCCTAGTCTAAATAAAATTTTGGTTTTATTTCATTTATATGAAGTATTTCCCTAGTGCCTCATCCCAACCGCATCGGTGAAATTTGTTTGTGTAATACACTTGGTTCCGCTCCCAAGCTCGATTCTGATTGCGATTATAATCCTTAGGTCCAACCATTATAAGCTCTTTGCTCTTTCAAATCACTTTACCCTTTTGTAAAAGCACCGAAACCTTTTATATTCATTTTTCACCCTTTGGTTTGTTATATTACCCCATCGGGACTTGCTAATCGCATCGGAAATTTTTGCCTTCGTTCAATTACGCCTGCCCCCATTCCTCCAATCTCGATTGGCAATGACACCATCGCAAACATACATTTTTAATTTTTATTATATCTTGTATCACCCCTTTTCCCATCGATCCCGATTGCGATTGTGATGCAGACCCCATCCGTTCTCCCTTCCTTCCTATTCGTTCAAAAAATTAATTTTTCCCTTCACAAAGGCATAAAATTCATTTTATTATATTAAAAGTCAGCAAATAACGGAAAGCAAAGCGACATTCAAAGGGCTGAGAGCTAAATAAAAAAAAGATTGATATAGCAGTAGCAAAGTAGGAAATCTGTTTTCGGATTGCCTATTTTTCCTTCATTCAGTATAATAGCAAATTTTAAAAGGGTCAAAATGTATTGTTGTTCCTTGTTTTCAGAGGCAGATTTTTGGTTCTTTTTCTATCTTTAGATTTCAGTTTTTGAGCTGTCAAAATAGCTCCCTTTTTCTGTGGATCTATGTTCCCACAAATCTGGTTTTTTTAATGTAATTGTAAATCATTTGTAAAGTAGTCTGAAGTCTGTAAATCAGCATTAGGGGAACAGTGTGGAACAAAGTTTTGCACTCCATTGTACAGTTTGACAGGGAATTAATAAAGTGATGTAGCTCTGATTTGTGGGATCCATGTGGTATGAGTTTTAGCATTTGTTTCTCTCCTTTGTTTCATATGTAAATTGTTATGTTTCCACCTCTCATCCATAAACATTTCCTTTTGAATGCTTTCAAGATAGAATGGTAGAATCCATTTTATATGCTCTGCCTTGGGAAATCATTCATACTCTGTTTTTTTCTTCTGTTTGAAAAGGATCCATTTATTGTGCCCTTTTTATCTCCTCACCAGTCTTTCATCCCATCCTTATTTAACCTTAATTGCTAAAATTTCCTACCTATCTTGCCCCATAAAATACCCTGTGTCCTTATTTGATTCCCCAGTTTCAACTGTCCCATTTTTGTCCCACACATCCCTGAAAATTCATTAATTTTATTAAAATTCTTTCCTATCTTTATACCTAGCCTAATATTAGATGATTATTGTATTTTATTGAATATCCTTGTTACGGAGAGAGCCCTCTCCTAACATTGTAGGGCTAGATACAAGGCTGAGTGTGGTTTAGTTGTTACCCTGTTTTTCCCTTTTCATCATGGGGTCCAGATCAAGTGCTAACATCTCTGGCGACCATACTGGGGAGCCGATCTGACTCTCTTTGAGCTTATGTTCTCGGTGCTCAAATTGAATGTGTTATTTCTGTTTTCAAAAGGATTGAACAGAGGCTCTGTAAGGGAAGCAATGTCATAGTCTGGCCCATGTGAATAAAGAGTATTCAAACTTTGGTCTAAGGTTAAACCTTGGTTATTGAGGAACGCGATAAACCCTTACAAATATCTGTTATCAAAGCAAAAGATTTGTTTTTTTATCGGCGGAATAATACAAGTGGGACCTAGCCCTTTGAGTTAGTGCATGGAGTTAAAGCGCCTAACCACAAGCGAAAACCACATTTAAAGCGCAGTTGTAATTACCGCCAGCGGGTTTTGCAAACCAAAACCAACCATATCGCACTACTTTTGGCCCAGAGCAAAACCACTTCAAAAAAACGTGATCTAGTAATTTTTGGGCATGTCATCACCCAAAAACCGTCCATTTTGCGCAACTCTCAGCTGTTAAACTTCGGCCTTTGAAAAAACGTGATATTGACGACGGTTGTCCGATTTGAAGAGCCTTTGATCAGACGGCGATCGCACGCCTAGGAGCATGGGCGATAAATCAAGGTACAACCCGACGGTTTTATGTTGTTATATGTTTATTTAATTCATAAAAATCCAAAAAGTGAATGCGTGGGCCCCCGTCGAATGAAATATATGTCGCGCTGGTAGCACAAATGTGTTCTATGGTGTAAATTTTGAAGGTTGGTGTGTTTTTTTTTAAAGAATTACACCATCGCTATAATTTGACATCGTGACCAGGGTAAGGCTAACTCAAGCATTTTTTTTTTATATTCCCCTATATCATATGAAAGGTTTGCTTGGGAGCTTTGAAATATTATTTCACAGCGAATATTAGTAAAGAGATGTCGAAAAGGGAATATAACTACAGCCACTTATCCACAGTCATAATATTTTTGGTAGCAGAATTTCAAATCAGATCACCCCAATAAATGTTTTCTTGTAAATTCCTCGGTTCGGAAAAATGATTTTCGAGGTATATTAGGCTGAAATAGAATTTTTTTACAGTAGAATTTACACACACTGGCTTCAAGAAGATACACAAGGGCTAATCCAGATCCAAATACTCCCCCTGTGTTTGAAAATCCAAATCTTATCCCAAGAATTGTCAGAAGACAAGAAGGATCACTAAGTCCAAGACCTATCTTCAAATCCCATACTTGGCCCAGTGAGTGGTTTTTTGCAGAAGATATTTTCTTTGATGAAATTTTTGAGCTTTATTTGTTTAGAAATAAGTCTAAAACTGACATTGATGACACAGTTTTAGATCCTGAGTTCCTTGTAGATATTGAAGTCCAAAGAGAAAATTCCTCCATTGATGATTACATTTTGATTTCCCCTCAGTCATCCATTACTGTAACTAATATCCCAGAGCCTTCAGAATCATCAAGAACATCATTCCCTCCTTCTAATTCATCAGCATTCCCACCTGTAAATCCTCAGTTATCATCTCCTCCATCAACACCTCCCTTAAATCCTACAAACACTGTTGTAAATCCACCTTGAGCCATGGCTGCCCGGTATGCTCCCCTGGTTTTGCCTCAGGTTCTCAATGATATTCCTGCTGACTATCAAAGAAAAATTCCCATATTTGATGCCACCCAGAGCATCACAGCCCAGCAGCTCATTGATAAAATAAACAACTTTTTTGATCTACATGAGGTAGAAGCAGAGAATGTAACTACCAGGTTGTTTGTTCAAAGCTTCGAAGGCGAAGTTAGAAAGTGGTTCAGAGCCTTACCAGCAGGCTCAATTTGCACTTTGCACGAGTTTAACACAAATTTTTTAGACCGATGGGAGGTAAAAAAGAACCCACTCCAAATTCTGTTTGAGTATGAGAATATTAAGAGAAATGTTGGTGAAATTGTATAGGACTATTGTTTAAGATTCAATGCTGTATATAATGCTATTCCACCTAACCGGAAAGCTCTTGTGGGATTAGCATTGCTGAAATTTCCAGATGGTTTTGATGTCGATATGGCATATCAGTTGCGGGAGAGAGATCCTTCCTCACTTGACGACGTGCAGAAGATAGCTGTTAGCATAGAAGCTAATCTACTAGCTAAAAGAGCACGAACCATAACTGAGAAAAGAGTCACGGTGAAAGAGGAAGCCTCTCCATCAGACAACAAAATGGAAACTCTGATTCGAACAGTTGAAAAGATGGTTGATAGATTGACCATTTCTGACAGACCTGAACCTCAAATAAGAAATTTGAATTTTAGAGGGCAGCAGCCACAGTTCAGAATCAAGCAGAGAGAACAAAGAACGCAGGACCAAGCGCCACCACAGCAGAAAATCAAAACTCCACTACAACAGAATTACGTGCAATGAACTAACACAGATGAGGATGATGATCCTCTGATTGAGGCCAATCACTTTTTCATTACTGATGGTGCCCCTATCTTCCTCACAGAAGAAGAAGAATACATGGCAACTCTAGACACTGAAAAAGACTAATATTTCATCTTGGCCAATGACGCAGTACTAGAAGAGCAGTCCGATGATTACCAGAGAGGGTATATGAACGCCCTATCGGCCCAAAAAAAATATTCTTTGAGGAACAGAGAGGTTCTGATCAGTCCCATTCAAAAGAGAAAAGAGCTTCAAATGAAGAACGATTTGCAGAAGAAAGGAAAAGAGTCGGTCGATCCTTCCTCTAGCAAAGCACCTTCGGCGAGTAACATAGCAAATGAGAAGAACCAGAAGAATGTAGTAAAGGAGCAAACAGAGAAGAAAGATCCTCTAGTTAAAGAGGTAGAAAAATATCCTTCCTTTAATTTTGAGAATGAAATCTCTAAACTGAAAGTGTCTATGCCCCTCACTGAGTTGGTGAAAAATAGTGTGTATAAAAACCAGGTCTCTAGAATTTTGCAAATAAACTCTGTTTCTGATATGGTTAATGTAGAAGATGACTATCCAAAACTCATATTTGGCCCAGCCACAGAAGAATCTGAAGAAAGTGAAGTCCCTCCCTTTTACCTGAGTCTTAGAGTACATGAGTTCATCCTACATAATCCTATGCTGGACTTTGGGGCCTCACATAATTTGATGCCCAAAGCCATCATGGAAAAGTTATGACTGGATATTACTCGAAAATACCATGATTTGTATTCTTTTGACTCAAGTAGGGTCCATTGTATTGGTCTCATTAAAGATTTGGTAGTGTCTTTGGATCAAATCCCAACCAAAAATGTCTTGATGGATGTAGTTGTTGCAGATGTCCCACCACGATTTGGAATGCTTCTATCTAGGCCTTGGAGTGCTAAACTTAAGGGAATCATGCAGCTTTACTTCTCTTATGCCACTATCCCTGTATTCGGCCAGTTGAAAAAGCTATATAGGGAAAAGAAAATGAAATATATGATTACCAGCAAAGAGAAGCCAGTAAACCATCCCATTAATGTTGTCCACATAGATTTAGAGTCCTTTGTCTTGTATTCTGATGGTGGTTTAAATGATGAGAATGTTCAGTTGGTAAAAGTAGATGAAATACCTGAGATTTTAGAGAATTTCAGAGAATTCCTCAAATAGGAAAAAGGGAAAGCAACAAGCACTTCTGAGCCTCCTGCCTACCAGCATAAAAAAGACAGTGAACAACCAGAAATCAGCCAAGGTAAAGAAGAGAAAGAAACAAAATTCCAGCATCTACAAGAGGAAGAAGAAGGCCTGTGGAGTATGGATTTTGATGGAGTTGTTGGTAAGGATGGTGCTAGTATTGGAATATGGATTAGGAGCCCTATTTTCCAGCCTAAAAAGCTTCCCAGCAATGGTAGAGTATGTGCTTATAAGTTGGCTTTTGATTTCTCTAACAATGAAGCGGAGTATGAGGCTTTGATTGCGGGTCTCAAAATTTTGAAGAAGCTGAATGCAAAGAGGATTTCTGTTTATGGCGACTCTGAGTTAATAATCAAATAGGTGAAAGGAGAATACCAAGCAAAGCATCCAAGGTTGAGGGCATACAGAAATGCAGTCTTGGATACCTTGAAGACATTCCCATAGTACACTTTGACAACAGTACCCAGTTTGCAGAATCTTATTGCTAATTCTCTTGCCACTACTGCCAGCAACTTAAAGATTCCAATGAACTCCAGCAATAAATTTGAGTTCTATGTCAAACATAGGCCTGTAGTTCCTGACAATTTAAGGTATTGGCAAGTATTTTGGGATGATAATGAGATTAATGCATTTTTGCAGGGTGATGGAAAATTCAAAGACACTCTCATAGAAGGTGAGTTTGAGGTTGATGATCAGGAATTGGAAGCAAATCAGATGGACATATTTCAGCTAAAGGATAATGTAATTCCTAAAGGTCTCATACCTCTAGAGGAGCTTTTTGATCAGGATGATGTTGCAAAGAAGCCAAGTTTGGTGCCTACTGAGAAAAGGGTTGAAGATGTGAATCTTGGAACACCTGAAAAGCCCAAGTTTGTGAAGTTGTCAAAGGCATTGTCCCCTGAGGTAAAGGAGAAGTATGTTAAATTTATTTCTAAATTTTCTGATGTGTTTGCATGGGATTATTCAGATTTGAAGGTGTATGATAAGAACATAATCTAGCATACTATTCCTATCAAGTCGGATCAAAATCCATTCAGAAAAAAGCTGAGAAAAATCAATCCGAAGCTACTCCCATCCATCAAAAAGAGGTAAATAGGTTGTATAAATCAGGTATCATAGTGCCCATTAGATTTTCTGACTGGATTTAAAATTTGGTTCCGGTGCGTAAGAAGACGGGAGAAAGATTGTGCATAGATTTTTGGAATTTGAATAAGGCATCCTTAAAGGATAATTATCCACTTCCGAAAATGGACCATATTCTGCAGAGAGTAGTTGGAGCATCTAGGATGTCACTACTTGATGGCTACTCAGGCTACAACCAAATCTTGGTGCATGAGAAAGACCAAGACAAAACTGCCTTCACAACGCCCTCGAGAACCTTCCAATATGCTAAGATGCCATTCGGACTGAAGAACACTAGAGCCACTTTCCAGCGAGCAATGAACATTGCTTTTGCCAATGAAAAAGATGTTTTTCTTGTTATTTATTTGGATGATTTGACAGTGTTTTCAGGTTCAGATGATGAGCATTTGCACCATTTAAGAGTTGTTTTTCAGCGATGTAGAAAATTTGGGATTTCTCTCAATCCCAAGAAGAGTCTTTTTTCCATGGATGAAGGTAAGTTGCTGGGGCATATCATCTCTAAATATGGTATCTGCATCGATCCATCTAGAGTGGAGGCAACTCAGCACATAGATCTTCCACGAAACAAGAAGGAGATTCGGGCCTTTAATGGTAAGATGAACCTCCTGCGCCGATTTGTACCCAATATGGCTGAAAATTTGAGAGAAATGACTAATATGTTGAAGAAGGATAGCACTATCAAGTGGAGTGAAGAAGCTATCAAGTCATTCAATTTGGTAAAGTTTTCCTTGTCCAATGCCCCAGTTTTGATTAGTCCCGACAATACTCAGGATTTTATTATTTTTTCATTTGCATCAGAGCATACTATGGCTGTTGTTTTAATGCAAAAGAGAGATCAGGTAGAAAAGACGATTGCCTTTTTCAGTAGAACTATTAGAGATGTTTCTTTAAGGTATAATATTATTGAAAAACAGGCATTGGCTCTTATCAAGGTTTTGAAGGATTTTAGGGTCTATATTCTGCATTCACATACTATAGCATATGTCCATAACACAGCAGTGAAGGATGTCTTGATGCAAACTGATCTAGAAGGTCGAAGAGGCAAATGGATAGCAGCTATGTTGGAGAACGATTTGGAGATTAAGCCAACGAAGTTGATCAAAGGCCAAGACTTGGCGAAATTGATGGCCCAATAAAATTTGTGTGCCCTAGATATAAACCTCATTACATCAATGTCAGAGGATGAAGATGAAGGTTTTCTTGTTCCAATTTCAAATATTTTTCTGCAGTCCCCATGGTATTCAGATATTTTTTATGTCCTTCAACATCTGTCACCTCCTACAGGCATGTCTAAGAGTAAAGGTAGATCTTTGAAACTTAAATCTGCTAAATATTGTATTTTAAAAAATGCTCTGTATTGGAAAGATCGAGGAGGTGTTTTGCTCAATTGTTTGGTTGAAGAAGAAGCTCAGAAGGTAATGCATGACTTCCACAAAGGTGATTGTGGGGGTCATTTGTTTTGGAAGACTACAACTAACAAGGTATTGAGATCAAGGTATTATTGGCCCATATTATTTTTTGATTTATATAAAACAGTGATGAATTGTCATGAATGCCAAATTTTCCAAGGGAAGAAGAAATTGCTTCCTCTTCCTTTGAAACCAGTTTTAGTGAACGTGACCTTTCAACAATGGGGACTCGATTTCATAGGAGAGATCCACCCCGCTTCATCAGCACAGCATCGATGGATCCTGACAGGCACGTATTACTTCACTAAATGGATCAAGGCTATCCCAGTGAGGCAAGAAAATGATACGGTAATTATTAAATTCCTCGAATCCAATATTTTATCTCGTTTTGGCTGCCCTTATAAAATTGTGACAGACAACGCAGCATCGTTTAGATCTAAGAAGATGGTAGATTTCTATGACAAATAAAATATCACGCTGGGCCATTCAATAGAGTATTATCCACAAGGCAACAGCCTGGCAGAATCATCCAACAAATCGCTGATAAATATAATCAAGAAAATGCTGGAGGAAAACAAAAGAAATTGGCATCGCAAGCTCATCAACACACTGTGGGCAGACAGAGTTGGCAGTAAGAAATCAATAGGTATGTCACCTTTTGAGCTGGTTTATGGTACTGATGTTGCTTTTCCTACATCTCTTACAGTCCCAGTTATGAGATTATTCAAGAAGTTGGCAGCGAAGATTATGACAATCAGCGAAGGATCAATCAGATGATCCATCTTCAGCAAACAAGAGAGGAAGTGTCACAGAATGTTGTTCAGTTTCAGGAGAAGATTAAAAATATCTATCACTAGAAGACAAAAGCAGAAATGTTTCAGCTGGATGATGTAGTGTTGAGATGGGATGCAAGGAATGAGGACAAAGGGAAGCATGGTAAGTTTGACAACCTGTGGAAAGGACCATACAGGATTTCAGCATACAGGGGATAGAATGCCTCTTACTTTCAGAAATGGATGGCCAAGATTGCCTTGGAGGAGCAGTAAATGGTAGGCTTTTGAAGCACTACCATTGTTGAAGACAATGGATCTGAATCTATGTCATCATCATTGTATATACCATGTTATTTTTTATTATAGTTCAAGTACACATCCATTCAAGTTTGGGGCCCGAGGTGAAGGCTATAAAACTTGGATGATATGTGTATGGTGTGGTTTTATTTCAGTTTCCAGTCTTAGTTTTGAGTCAGAGTCAGTCTGCATTGTGTCAGTTTTTATTGTTTTGACTCCATGCCCAATGGATAAGGCTACTTGGTCTACGGTGTTCTTGGCACCTCCAAGGAACTACCATCCCCATTGGAGCCAATGTTAGTGTCAGTCTAGTCATACTACCATCAGTGATCAAAATTTCTCTTTTTCATTTGCATATTAGGAGTTCCATACCAATAAATTTCACCATTCTGCTAGGTCATGGATTCATTGATGGTAGTGATTTTTCATCAGTTTTCCTTCATGTGAAACTTGCTAATTCGCCTCTCCATGGTCTTTAGTCATGATTCACTTTCACTCTCAAAAAATCATGTCATTAAGTCATAGGATGGGTATCATTAGGTTCTAAGATCTCACCATAGTCAAACTAATGAGTCAAGTGTCAATAAATATTAGCAAGGTCATGACGAAGTCAATAAAACTCAAAGTCACAGCACCTGGAAGATCAAAGAAATATTTTATTCAGCTTGATGTAATTTTCACCTCAAAACCATGTTTTGAGGTGAAAATGTGATATTTTTCCTTTATTATCATTTGTTATGTAATTTTATGTCAGCATTTGTAATAAGTCACACTTCAAAAGCTGCCATCTCCACAAAGTCAGCACCCTGCCTTTCAGAGAAGATTTCCACGTAATTTTCAGCATCAAATCATGTTCCAAGTATATTCAATAGAAAGATCTCGGAAAGAGCTTTCCAACGGTATACTACACTCTCAAAACTGACTTCTGGATTGAAATTTATGCTTAAGTGAAGTAAAATTGCCCTATATCCTCAAATAATCCCTTTTCCCATCTTTCCCTAAACTATTATGTTATTAAAGTTTAATTTTTCTTTTTATAAAACCATTTTTTCCCTTTCAATTAATAAAATCACATTATTAAATCTTTTAAATAAACATGCGATTGAATTATTAACCACTTCCCCTCATGCCCTTGAGACTTTATAATAAAATCAAAGTCTCATATTATATAACCCCCCCCCCCCACCGTTCCAAACCACTTCCCCACCATACTGTGGAACTTTATAATAAATTTTTATATTATAAAACCCACCGATCCCAAACTTATGCCTTTCAATTGCAATCACAAACAATTTGCATATGTGTTCCGATTGCCCCATGCCAAAGCCCCGATGCGATTATGTTAAGTCACCCGATGATATCTTGGCCGTCGATCTGCCCATCCGATTGGACATCCCATATCCAATCAGCCCTTGTGATAGCTCCCCTCTGATTGAGCCCTTCCCGATCGACGCCCTCCGATTACACCCCTGTCGTCGATTTGTTCACCCTATCCGACGGCCCACAGCCAATCGGACTATCCCAATCGGCCTTTTATATTAAACTTCCCCTCCACCTTCCTACGATCTCCGATGTCGATGGACCTTTGGGTCCCGCCACTTTATATTCTGCCCATACATAATACAAGAGGCCCTTTCCTTTGTAAAAATAAAACTTTATTTCAAAAGCATTATACAAAGGATTTTCCCCCTGTCGCCTCTCTCCATCACATCGAAGCAATTCTACTATGAAATACCTCCGCTCCCTCTCCCGATTCCGATAGACTTCGGGCCCACTACATAAACTTCAACCCGTCTATAATAAAGAGCCTTTCCCCTGGTCTAAAGCAAATTTTGGTTTTATTTCATTTATATGAAGTATTTCCCTAGTGCCTCATCCCAATCGCATCGACGAAATTTGTTTGTGTAATACACTTGGTCCCACTCCCAAGCTCGATTCCGATTGCGATTATAATCCCCGGGTCCCACCATTATAATCCCTCCGCTCTTTCAAATCATTTTACCCCTTTGTAAAAGCGTTGAAACCTTTTATATTTGTTTTTCACCCTTTGGTTTGTTATATTACCCCATTGAGCCTTGCTAATCGCATTGGAAATTTTTTCCTTCGTTCAATTACGCCTGCCCCCATTCCTTCGATCCTGATTGCCGATGACACCATCACAAACATACATTTTTAATGTTTATTATATATTTTATCACCCCTTTTCCCATCGATCCCGATTGCGATTGCGATGCGAACCCCATCCCTTCTCCCTTCCTTCCTATTCATTCAAAAAATTAATTTTTCCCTTCACAAAGGCATAAAATTCATTTTATTATATTAAAAGTCAGCAAATAACGAAAAGCAAAGCGACAGTCAAAGGGCCGAGAGCTAAATAAAAAAAAGATTGATACAGCAGCAGAAAAGTAGGAAATTTGTTTTCGGATTGCCTATTTTTCCTTCATTCAGTATAACAGCAAATTTTCAAAGCGTCAAAATGTATTGTTGTTCCTTGTTTTCAAAGGCAGATTGTTGGTTCTTTTTCTATCTTCAGATTTCAGTTTTTGAGCTGTCAAAATAGCTCCCTTTTTCTGTGGATCTATGTTCCCACAAATCTGGTGTATTTAATGTAATTGTAAATAATTTGTAAAGTAGTCCGAAGTCTGTAAATCAGCAGTAGGGGAACAGTGTGGAAGAAATTTTTGCGCTCCATTGTACAGTTTGACAGGGAATTAATAAAGTGATGCAACTCTGATTTGTGGGATCCATGTGGTATGAGTTTTAGCATTTGTTTCGCTCCTTTTTTTCATATGTAAATTTTTATGTTTCCACCTCTCATCCATAAACATTTCCTTTTGAATGCTTTCAAGATAAAAAGGTAGAATCCATTTTATATGCTCTGCCTTGGGAAATCATTCATACTCTGTGTTTTTCTTCTGTTTGAAAAGGATCCATTTATTGTTCCCTTTTCATCTCCTCACCAGTCTTTCATCCCATCCTTATTTAACCTTAATTGCTAAAATTTCCTACCTATCTTGCCCCATAAAATACCCTGTGTCCTGATTTGATTCCCCAGTTTCAACTGTCCCATTTTTGTCCCACACATCCCTGAAAATTCATTCATTTTATTAAATTTCTTTCCTATCTTTATACCTAGCCTAATATCAGATCATTATTTTATTTCATTGAATATCCTTGTTACGGAGAGAGCCCTCTCCTGACCTTGTAGGGCTAGCTACAAGGTTGAGCGTGGTTTAGTTGTTACCCTGTTTTTCCCTTTTCAGCCTGGGGTCCAGATTAGGTGCTAACAACCCTTTTTTAAAATCATGAGTGTCCTCCTAAAGGAGAAGTGTGCAATTCCAAAAGAATATTTTGTTTTATTTGGGAATACTTACAAATATATAAGCGAGCTTTGTACCATAAGGAATCATTTTTCCAACTAAATGTATGAGATTTACTAGGATCTCGCTGCAACTTTTGAATGAGTGTCCACACTTCATCATCCTTCTTCCATTCAGCCCTTGCTTCGGTTATCCAATATGGTTGGATAATAGAAATGGAACAAAGAAATGCTTCCACCTCTTCATCCTTTCTTGAGAGTGCATCTGCAACAACATTTAGCTTCCCTTTTTTTGTAGATGATTTCAAAGTCATAACCCAACATCTTTGTGACCCATTTTTGTTTCTCTTCTGAAGATATTATTTGTTCTAAAAGTTGTTTAAGACTATCATGATCATTTTTTACCTTGAAGTGTCTTCCCATTAGGTAAGGTCACCATTTATTTAGTGCATGTAGTATTTCCAACATTTCCTTATCAAAAATAGCTTTTTGTAAATACTTTCCTTTGATTGGAAGAATTTTAAAATTAATGGGTCTTCCTTCTTGCATTAAAACAACACCAATTCTATTTCCTGAGGCATCACATTCCACAATAAAGGTTTTTGTGAATTCTGGCGTAGCTAAGACCAGTGCTAGGCACATTGCCTCTTTAAGATGTTCAAAGGCCTTAGTTTCTTCGGGAGTCCATGAAAATGCATCGTTCTTCAACAATGTTGTTAGAGATGCTTCTATTCGCCCATAATTCTTAACAAACTTGCAAGAATACCATGTTAACCCGAGAAATCCTCGCAACTAATTTATGGTTGTGGGGACTTTCCATTCCTTAATGGATATAATTTTGTTAGGGTCTACCTTAACACCCTCGTGAGATACAATATGACCCAAATATTCCACCTCTTGTACTCCAAAGAAACATTTGGATGTTTTTGCATATAATTTTTTCTCCTCCAATAGTTTGAGCACCCTGTCAACATGTTTGTTGTAACTTAAAAGACAATCCCTTAGCTGTATTAAGGAATCAGTGCTTAAGACATTTATACATGTCATAGAATTTTAATATAAAGGGTCTTTACTTAAACACCTTCAGATATACTTTTATTAAACCCTTAAGAATCACATGTAATAAATTCTTTGCAATGCCATTGTCTATTGATATTAAATGGAATGATGAGAAGAATATGAGGGAAGGAAGCCCAAATTGATATGCTGGTAAACAGTATCTATCATTTTAAACTTCAGAATAATTTTATGACAGAAGATTAGTTAAAATGAAGGAGCGCCCATTAAAGATTTTAACTCTTGTTCACATATGTAAAAAGAGACCTGCAACTTCATTACTTCATTTTATTCAAGGACAGAAAATAAACAATGTAAACTAGAAAACATATCAATATCAACAAATTCCAGAATATTGCTTTTCATTCATTAATCATTTAAAAACTAAGTACAAAATTTGCAGTTTGAAGGTCCAAAACTCAGAACCTTTTTCTTTCATGTCTATCTCTTTAAATACAATAAAAAGTAGTTTGTTACTATTGGAACTAACCTTAACTGCTTCAACTACTTAGGACTTTGTAAACTACCTATTACATGTCATCAAAATTTCTTATTACAATTACATTCTCCTTAAAAGAGAAAAATAACCTAAAACTTAAATCCTAATCTATTTGCTGAATGTCAACTGATGATGTTGCTGTTGCTTTTCCTTGACTAGTTGGTTTATCTTTCTTTGAAGTCGAGGGATCCTTTGGTAGATATGTCATCCAGGCTCTGCATTTCTTCCATACATTTATGTTTGTCTTAGGTGAATGAACCAACTTGTGATATTCCAATCTGAAGGCAGTGATTCTGTTGAATGATGGCTTCTCTGTAAATAAAGTCTTCAATAACCATAACAGCTGAAAGTTCCTTTGAAGGAAATTGATCATTGTTGCTCCTTTAAGAATCTGAGTCTTTTCATGAGTGTTGTCCAAAATACCATTGACTATATTTTCTTATTAATATCCATAATATTTAACCCCAGATGCATGAATTCTTCTACATTTTGATATAAAAAGAGATAAATAAAAAGAGAAGGGAACCTGAACGAACCCGTCAGTGATAAGCTCATGAGCTGAGAAATGACAGCTTATTTCCAATAAGAGGGGATATCCAACACTACCCCTAGCTTCATCATCAAGGCGAACATTCCCAAAACTGATTTGTCTATTGTACCGTCATCATCTTTACCCAATATCTTTGAAATGCACCTTAGTACAGGTCTGACTTCTTCATCAAAAACCTCCAAGGAGAATTCTTTATTGTCAGGTACAAACTACTTCATATCTGCATTCAGGAAAAAGATAAATTAATTGAATTCTTGACCTGCAAGGCTATCATAATATGTTGTTAATTAATCAACAGTGAATTGGACATAGGACTCTGACTCAGGGTAACACAAAGCCTGACGAATTAACAGAGCTGAGACCTGCAAAACATTTTCTCCTTGAAAATTCATCACAAAACACTTTCTCGGGTACATAACTGACACTAACCAATACACAACTCAAGGTGCGTTCTTAGAATGCATGCAGCCAATACTCCTTCTTTGACCATGGTAGTGAAAATGGGGGAAGCTTTGTCATTTAGACAAACTTGTTGATAGAACTAGAGATGGTTTAAAGAGCAGACTGTGTCTTGAATATCCCTCTTAGTGTCCATGAGAGGAATATGACTGGAAGAACCCGAAAGGGATGGATGCTTGGCCATAATTCAGCTTGGGGTGGCAAACAATTGAAAAGGTGGTAGACAACAGGGAAAGACACAGGACGGACAAATTATCAAATACGGAAGAGCAACAATGACATTGAAACAATGAAAACCAATCTTAAATAGGTGGCGTGGGCTTAAGACTTAAATGTTGAAATGACGCCCCAAAATACTATCAAAGAACTCCGACGTGGCCAACAGTTGTCACCAACTGGTCGCTCACGTCACTGAGGGAGGTCTCAGTACGAAGGGCTCATCAGGTTCATGCCCCCGCAGTTAATATCAGCCACAGATCTGAATCGGGCTCGCAGCCAACAAGGTCAACTGCGGAGCAACTCTCCTCGTTAACCCATGCGCTGAAAGTGCCCGTGGGTTGCCACTTTGATTTCTCTTCAGAAGAATCAGCGGATCCCGCTTTTGGACCTGCTTTTTAGTTAATTGAATAATGTGACCGACCTTCACGCAAGTTTTAAAGTATTAACTTTAAACTTACATATAAAAAATATTACATCTTTATGCTAAAGTATGTGAAATTGTATACTTTAACATACCTTTTAACAATTTTCTATTTTTTTGTATTTTTGAAAAATTAAAAATAAAAGATATTGTGAATTAGCCACAACATCTAGCTCCACCTCGGGATAGTGTTTTTTGCCATGAAACACTAAGAACTACATATTAGTGCCTTCACTTCGAGCATGGAGTCCAATTTTGTTTGATGAAATATGAACAATGAGAAAACTAGATATGTACAATGATGAACCGTGAACTCTTGATGTTGGAAATAGTCTTTTAAATACTTCCCATTCACAGGAAATTCCACTTTTTCTCCATCAAGATCTTCCATCATGAACGTGTTATTTGATCTGGCTTCAACAATAATGTATGGGCCATGCCAGAGTAGGTCAAACTTACCATGATTTACCTTCTCTTCTCTTCTGGTATCCCATCTTAATACCAAATCTCCAGCTTGAAAAAGAATCTCCTTAGCCTTCCTGTAAAAAATGGTATTCATTTTTTCTTGATAGGTGATCAAATTTTCTCTAACTTTGTTCCTGTTTTCATTTGATTCTATAACATTGTTCAACCTTCTTACCAATGCATTAGCCTCCTCTTGTGCTTCTTGAAGAAAAGAAATCACTGGTCTGGCCAATTGAGTAGGAAATAAAGCTTGAGTACCATAAAATAGTTCACAAGGAGACTTACCTGTAGATCTTGTAGTAGTCATCCTTATTGCCCAAAGTCAAAATGTCAATTTTGAATCCCAGTTTTTCTTATTTTCATTAATTGTTTTCTTCAGAATCTTTACCAATGTCTTGTTGAAAGATTTAGCTAGCCCATTACCTTGAGGATGATATGCTGTAGAATGAGATAGAATGACATTATATGTTTGACAAAAATTAATGAATCTGACTGAATTGAATACCTGGGCATTATCAGTGACAATCTTAATAGGACACCCAAACCTGCTAAAGATATTTTCTTCCAGAAACTTCATTACTACCTGATCATTTTCCCTTCTGGTAGGTATTTCCTCCACCCACTTTGTAAAATAATTAGTGGCAGTCATAATCCATTTGAACTTCCCACTGGATGGTGGATTGATTTCCCCAATAAAATCCAATCCCCATTGCCTAAAGGGTTATTCAACAAACACTAGGAGAAGAGGTAGAGGAGCTAACCTTTTATTTTTTGCAAATAATTGACTTTTCTGGCAGCTTCTAACTAGTCTGTATACATCAGCAAACAAGGATGGCCAATAAAAACCTGATTTGAGGATTTTATGAGCAGTAACTTTCCAATTGTAATGACCTCCACATAAATTCTCATGATATTCTTTTATAACTTCCATTGATTCTCCTTCTGTCAAACACAATAATAAAATGCCAGCAGAATCCTTCTAATAGCTGAGGTTTGAGTTTAAGGGCTCTATACGTTGTTCTGTTTATTGAGGGTGGACAAGAGAAAAAATACAAGTAGTGAATAATATTCTTATACCAATCAGAGCAGAGAAACTTGTAATTAATTGTTGACTTTGTGCTACTTTGACTCCTTTCATCAACAATTTCATCCAAGGGTGCAAGAAAATTAATTCCCAGAGCTTGAAAATTAGATTCTGTCAGCAACTTTTCCAAGCCCTGTCCTTTTACCAATTTAGTAGGTTTAATGTCTAATTCATACTCCTGGATTTTAGCAATCCACTTTCCTCTTTTCCCTTCAATATCACTTTGAACTAACACATCTTTTACAACTGAGTTAGGTACATATGCAACTATTTGAGACTGTAGCACATAAGTTCTGAATGATTTTAATGCTTTAACTAAGGCATATACATGTTTCTCCAAGATATTATATTTGAGTTCTACATCCATAATAAATTTACTGAAAAATACCACAGGTGTCACTTTTACCTCTTCATTCTTCTGGAGAAACACAACAACAATGGTAGAAGGTGATGCAAATGAAAATATTTGGAAAGGATTTTGATAATCTGGACTGATCAAAACAGGAGCTTCTTGAAGAGCTTCTTTAATCCTGGAAAAGGATCCTCTTGCATCTTTGTCCCATTTTACTTCAACATATTTGTTATGTTCCTGACAATCTCAGCATAATTTGGGACAAATATTCTTAGGAAATTAATTTTCCCTAGAAATATTTGAATATCCTTTTTACTTCTAGGCAAAGGAATTGTCTGTATAGCTTCAACTCTTGCTGGATCAATTTTCACTCCTTGATTTGAAACTATATTCCCCAACAACTTTCCTTCTTCCAAAGCAAATAGGGATTTCTTGGGATTCAATGATAATCCAAACTTTCTGCATTTCAAGAAAGCCTTTTGCAAATGCTCCAAGTGTTCGTCATCAAAACCTAAAAAGATAGTCATATCATCCAAATAAATAACTACAAATTTATCATGCACAAATGCTATGTCCATTTTCCTTTGAAAAGTGGCACCTGCGTTCATAAGACCGAATGGCATCTTGGCATACATGAACATTCCCCAAGGTGTGGCAAAAGTCATTTTCTTTTGATCTTCCTTTTCAACAGCTACTTGGTTGTACTCGGAGAAGCCATCAACCATAGATAATCTATAAGATCTTGTCACTTTTTGTAAAACATAATCCATCTTTGGCAAAGGATAGTTGTCTTTTAGAGAATCTCTATTTAAATTATTGAAGTCAACACATATCCTTCTATCTCCATTCTTTTTCCTCACGGGAACTAAGTTAGAAACCCAATCTGAATATCTAAGTGGGACTATGATTTTTTCCAGCAGCAATTTATTTACTTCCTTTTCAATTGGAGCAAGGAGAAATGGATTAATCTGCCTAAGCTTCCGCCTGTAAGGCTTGACCGCATCCTTTAATGGTATTTTATTCTGAATAATATCCAGATCATGCGTTTTCAAATCATCATAGGACCATGAAAATACATCCATATACTTATTGAAAATATCAATGTACCTTTCTTTATAATCCTTCGAGACTTCTTTGAATATCTTGAAAACCTTGGGCTCCTGTTGAGTTCCTATATTATAGTCCTCCGTCTCACCTTCTTGGGATACCTTCTTTTTATCCAGTGCTACATCATTTGTATCAAACAACCTTTCAAGAGGAACCAAACCTCTGGGTAATACATTGTCTTTCAATTGTATTATCTTCTGATCACCTATTGATTACTTAAGATTTTTCAAGTCCTCATTCTGATCAGTCTGTTCACTTTCCTGATCTATTTCACTATATTCAAAGTTTCCAATCATTGTTAGAAAATGATCGATCTTCTCATCATATTCGAAGACATTCCAGTGTTTAACATTGTCAGGGATTGAGGGTCTATGCCTCAACTCAATCTCATATCTCAATTTCAGATTAATAGGTGGCTTGAAAGTATTGGCTGTAACTGCCAGTGAATCTTCCATTCTATTTTCTTCTCTTGGAATGAATCAAAGATTCAAAGCCTCAAAATAATTCTCAATCAGGTCCCATACTTCATTCCTATATGATCTCAATCTTGGATGTTTGGTTTGACACAAATTTTTAATTTGTCTTATAATCAATTCAGAATCACCAAAACTGGAAATACACTGAATTTCCAATTTTTTATCAGTTTGAAGACTCAATATTAGTGCCTCATACTCAGCTACATTATTGGTTGATTCAAATTAAAGCTTTAAATAAAAAGGCAAAAGATTAACTTTTGGAGATATGAGTAAAAATCCAGCTCCTGTGCCATCCTTTGAATAGGCACCATCAAAATAACACTTCCAAATTTTGTTTGAACCCAGCTCATTATGTACAATTTCTGAAGAGAGATGATTCTCTGAGTCTTCAGCAAATTTTGAATCTTCATGCAGCATAAAAAATGAAAGATCTTCCTTCTCTTCACCATAAATAAGAGAATTTCCTGCATCTTTATTTGTGGTAGTTTAAAAAATCTTGTTTCTCTATATAACCTTCTTTCTTCCCCATTAAACACAAGAATGATAGCATACGTAAATTCCAGCTTTAACACACCTCCAATAATTTCTCCCCAAGATCTAGACAAAAGCATATCAAATTTGGTTGGAATATCTGCAACTACTACATCCATCATAATACTTTTGGCTAGAATTTGGGCTAGGGATACCACCATGTCTTTGATAAGCCCAACACACTTTACCCTTTTCGAATCAAATGAACACTAGTACATTTGGGGGAAATTTCGACACTTGGTTCCGACGCTTTTGACCAAATGTCGGAAATTTCCCCAAATTTTTTCAATCCCGCCCGAAACCGTCGCTATACCGACATTTATAGAAAAGTGTCGCAATATCGACACTTAGACAAAGTGTCACAATTGCGATGTTTGGAGGAAGACGTTGCAATTGCGACACTATGCCCCAAAGCGTCGCTATTGCGACGACTGCCTCCAAATGCCGCAAGTGCAACACAATGTCTAAGTGTCGCAATTGCGACGTTTAGAGGCATCCATCACAATAGCAACACTTTTTCCATCGTCGGTATAACGACACTTATATGCGCGCTACATAAAAATATGAAACTTATATGCGCGCTACATAAAAATGATTTTATTAAAAATACGAAACTTATATCTGTCGCAATAGCTACATTAACGTCTGATATCACGCGCGCATTCGCCCTCCGCTCTTGCAGAAAAACATTCGCCCTCAGAATTCGCCCTTAGCTCTTGCAGAACATCATTTTCCCTAAGAATTCACCCTCAGCTCTTGCAGAACAGCATTCGCCCTCAGCATTTGCCCTCAGCTCTTACAGAACAGCATTCGCCCTCAGCATTCACCCTGAGCTCTTGCAGAACAGCATTCGCCCTAATCTCTTGCAGAACAGCATTCGCCCTCAGCATTTTCCTTGAGCTCTTGCATAACATCATTCGCCCTGCATTCACCCTCAATGTTCGCCCTTAGCTCTTGCAGAACAACATTCACCCTCAGCTCTTACAGAACAGCATTCGCCCTCAGCTCTTGCAAAATGGTAAGTTCTTACTGCAGGCCCTTCCTCCTATAGTAGGGTTGACTCTATTTGGGTTTTTTTGGTCAATTCCATTGGATTATGTTAGGCTGTAGGGTTCTCTCTGGATGTCAAGAATCGAGATTCAATACCCTCTATTATCTTCATAACCCAATACAAGATTTAAATTTTTCCCAAAGAAACGCTTATTAATTTGGCAGCCATTATTTCTCCATGCTTTAAAAACCCTACATTTAAATGAAAACAAGCATTGCATTTCAATTACAAAAATATATTAGTGTTCAAATGTACATGTGTGCATCACTTGTGTAGGGTATTCCTTTTCCACTTTCACATTATCCAAGAATGTGTGCAGTATAGTTCATATTTTTTGTGATTTAGATTATCTTGAAAAAGGAAAGGTAAATTATTTCCAATGGAAAAAGAAGGTTTTCCCTTTTTACTACTGGAAATGGTACAACAAAGTTCCATTTCTACCCGAAAATCCTATGAAACAGGAACCAAATAAAGGCCATGTCCTCAATGGACATCATTTGGCTTTGAAAATGGCCATTGCACCGTGTTGTTTCTTATATTACATCACGATAGTTTCCTAGGTCATTTCTTGTTTATTGAGATGAAAAACAACCAAAGAAATCATGAAGATCCTTTCAAGAAATAAATGACCATTTCTTAATCATATCTCAAATGTTTTTTATTTTATTCAGGGGTTTCTTACTTTGAGAGAAATTTGACACTTTTATAAGGAATATAACATAAAAACACAAAATGGGAAGGAATTGATGAGGTAGATGTCCTTTAGTTGTTGTCAATTAAGAATTGATAATACACGATGCATGTTCTGTACTACAAACTAGATTCCTTCCTGGAGTTATGATCCAAATCTTTGGGGGAGGCCCCCAAGATCTAAGAAAATTGAAATGGATCTAACAAGATCTGCAAAATTAGAATGCTAGAAAAAATAGAGAGAGAACACAAATAAAATAAAACCAAAAATAAACTTGTTTTATTAAAATAAAGAATAAATGTAAAAGCTACATTGTGGTGGACAATCTGTCCTTTTACAAAGTGAGGCTTGTTATTTATAGCCTTTTTTTTAGATACAATACCATAGGTGGATACCATGGGCCAATACCATGGGTAGATACCACTTACAATACCATGGGTAAATCCCATGTGTGGATGAATACCATGGGTGGATGCATACCATGGGTCACTTATAATACCATGGGTGAATAAATATCATGGGTGGATGAATACCATGGGTCGATGTCATTTACAATACCATGGGTAAATTCCATGGGTAGAAGAATACCATGAGTTGATGCCATTTTCCATTCGGATCATTCCTCCCTCCTTAAGAAGAAATGGTCCCCATTGCGTGAAGTTCCCTCCTGAGAAGCCTTTGTTGAATATGAAAATCCATTGAAGAGAATGGTTTGGTGTATTTAACCCATAACGGTGATGAACGAAGATCCGAGGATAGAGATACCCTGTAATGCTTGTGACCAACTGTGATATTGACAGTGTGCGGCCTAGCAAATGGACTTCAATGAAGTGTGGGTTTGTGGATGAACCAAAACCATGACAAATGAATATCTGAGGATAGAGATACCCTATAATGCTTGTGACCAACTGTGTGACTAACAGTGTGCGGCCTAGCAAATGGACTTCGATGAAAATGATTTTGTGCAGTTGACCCATAACTGTGATGTTGATTATTGATGAAGTAGCAGGTGCCTACATAGCTTGGGGTGGGAGGGCACGTCTCCAAATAACACAAGCCGAATGCTGCTATGATCAAACTGATGAATATGAAGCAGGTGCCTACTAAAGTGGGGTGGGAGGGCACGTCTCCAAAGGGAACCCGCTCCGAATGCTGCTCCAGATTTAAAATGAGCATAACTCGGTCAATATAACTCAGAATATTTATTATAACATGTTTTTGGAAATGGAATGATCATTCTGCATCTTCTCGTGTCTTTGAAACCACTATCTGGAGACTCCAGACCCGCAGATTCACGCGGGAATTGTTTCGCCGTCACAAAATTTCTGAAAAAATAGTTGATTTTAAATCAACAATAACTCCCACATCCGGACTCCGATTCGACCGATTTTTTTTTTGAACTTGGGTGATTTTTCAAGAGGAGATCAGATATTTATCCATTCTTCTGAAATTTTGCACTAAAAACTACAAAAATGACAGGAGAGCCGCCGTCCATGAATTGTCATCAGAAAAATTGCTTCAACATTGTTGATTTTGAATCAGCGATATCTCCCTCATCAGAACTCCAAATTGGTCGATTTTTTTTTTTGAATTTGAGTATTTTTTCGCAAGGAATCCAGATCTATTCTCTTTTTTTGTAAATTTTTCACCAAAATGTTTCATATCTGATCTGAAAACTCACCGCCCAAGAAATTCATGGAGTTTGTTGAAGATTGCTTCCAAAAATTGAAACTGAAATATGCTTCAAACCCTCATTCCCATGGATTCATAACCTGAATCTGATACCACTGATCCAGATCTTGGGGGGAGGCCCCCAAGATCTAAGAAAATTTAAATGGATCTAACAAGATCTGTAAAATTAGAATGCTAGAAAAAATAGAGAGAGAACACAAAGAAAATAAAACCAAAAATAAACTTGTTTTATTAAAACAGAGAATAACTGTAGAAGCTACATTGTGGCAGACAATCTGTCCTTTTACAAAGTGAGGCTTGTTATTTATAGCCTTTTTTGAGATACAATACCATAGGTGGATACCATGGGCCAATACCATGGGTAGATACCACTTACAATACCATGGGTAAATCCCATGTGTGGATGAATACCATGGGTGGATGCATACCATGGGTCACTTATAATACCATGGGTGAATAAATATCATGGGTGGATGAATACCATGGGTCTATGCCATTTACAATACCATGGGTAAATTCCATGGGTAGAAGAATACCATGAGTTGATGCCATTTTCCATTCGAATCAAGTTAGGACACAGAGTATTGAATCAAAGTTGTAGTTTCTAAATTCTTGTATTGGTTCATCAATCTTGAAATTCAGACATTGCTTGTCTTCATTGATTCATGTTTGAATAATTTGCATCATATCGTACAATAGGAAATTAGTAATTATGATTATTATTACTTTATGGATATGTTAAGTTACTTTTAAGTTTGCATGGTTTAGTGTGAAATTATTCTAGTGTGCCCCTAGGCCCGGGTGAAGGAATGCCAAGGACTGAGAACCCTAGTTTTTAAATGGTATTGTTTCTTATACCCAAAAACCCTTCAACATAACTTCTTATTAGTTCTTAACAATAGTGTTGTAAACAATTTGAGAATTTATATAGCAAAATCTCGCACTTCTCAAGATAAATTCCTAAAGCTAAAGTGTGATACCATGTGTAATTCAATAGCCCCATTGTCACCTCACCAACCTCTTTTCACTTCGGGCTAGCTCTCCTCCAACTCAAGGGGGGTTATCCCTAGTAGATGTTAGGGATCTAATGGCCCAACCAAACCAAGTCAAGATCCCCCTAACTCTCTATGTTTACTACTATCAATCAAAATATTCCCAGAATTCCAACCTAAAAAAAGAATTTCTAGATTATCTAGAAGCCCTTTTTGGGGTCGACACATTTGACAGAACAGCGGTGGCTCGGGTAGCCGACAAATATTTGAAATATACCAAGAACACCTATAGGAAGAAATTGCAATTTAACCCTAGATACGAGTGTCCTCTCACAGTTCCAGAGAGTGAGTGGAGAGCACTCATCCATGACGGAAAAGAGAAAAGGGCAAAGAAAGAAGGAAAAATGCCAACTGGACCCGCAAGGTAGATTACAACTTTAATTCAATAGCTTTAATTTTCTCTATGTCTAAAATAAAAGTGTGCTACATCATATCTAACTTCAATGTTTTGATGCTAGGTTGCCTGAAACCTCAAAGGCAACCAAAGCTAGGATTGAAAAAAAGGGCCATCACAAGCTAGGCTAGGGCAGCTACTTGAAATTAGCCGCAAGAATTGTAATTAAGTAGCTAAACATCTTATAATTAATTGTATCACCTTCCAACGTTTTTGTAATCCTATCAAATATGATTAAAAATACATAATCATATGTAATGCAGGGTGATGACTTCGGAACATAAACTACAGAGGAAGATAAAAATATCGCTTTCCATTTCGGCTATCAAGCCGTAGTTGAACGTCGCAGAAGCTTGGGGCAGGTCCCAAGATCCAGAATGCCTGATAAGGTAAAACATTAACCTTTCAATATGTTTGTTTTCGTCCATAAATTTAATGTCTAACAAATTTGTTTAAATCAAGGGAGTAGCACTACCGACGAGGCAAATAACCCAGTTTTAGAGCCAAATGTAGATGATCCTCACGTGCAACCTGATCATTGTAGTGGGGACCAGGCCGACAATGCTACTATCAGTGAGGGTCGTGACAGTAATTAATTTCCACTTATAATTTTTTCTAATTATACCTTGATGGTTGTCCTTATAATGTTTTTTGTTTAAATGACAGAGAATATTTCCCTTGAGGATCTTACCACCAGAGAGGAAGACAGGGCAACAGTCCCAACGGCGACAACTGGTGCACCAGGTAAATAATCTCATTGCAATTTTTTTTATTAATATTACCAAACTAGTTCAATGATATTTAAAAACTGACAATTAAAATTTAATATTATCAGTTTTTGTAGGCAATGCCTCATCACTGGATGAGACCAGACATTGTGACTACGCAACTAGGTCAGCGGTGACAACTGGTGCGCCAGGTAAATAATCTCATTGTAATTTTTTTTATTAATATTACCGAACTAGTTCAATGATATTTCAAAACTAACAATTAAAATTTAATATTATCTGTTTTTGTAGGCGATGCCTCGTCACTGGATGAGACCAGACATCGTGACTACGCAACTAAGTCAGCGGCGACAACTGGTGCACCAGGTAAATAATCTCATTGCAATTTTTTTTATTAATATTATCGAACTAGTTCAATGATATTTAAAAACATACAATTAAAATTTAATATTATCTGTTTTTGTAGGCGATGCCTCGTCACTGGATGAGACCAGACATCGTGACTATGCAACTAGGTCAGCGACGAAAACTGGTGCACCAGGTAAATAATCTCATTGTAAATTTTTTTATTAATATTACCGAACTAGTTCAATGATATTTAAAAACTGACAATTAAAATTTAATATTATCTGTTTTTGTAGGCGATGCCCCGTCACTGGATGATACCAAACATCGTGACTACGCAACTAGGTCAGCAATGCGGGTGGAAAGGCACAAAACAGGAGCAAAGCATGATGATATTGATGATGTAATTAGGAACTTTAGAAATAGTAAGAAGAAAAAGAAAATTTGATAATGTAAAATATTGTATTATTATAAGACAAACGTTATCATACTTGGAACTTTTTTTGCGTTATATAAAAAACTCACTTATCATACTATTTTTATGTCAAGCATTAATTGCAATGTTTCCTTGCGTACTTTTTGTTGAATTTTTTTTTTATTAGTTATTGAATATTTTTTTGTATGCTCATGAAAGTAAAAAATGAAATATAGATTGGGTATTGGGGAATTGAGAGTGATGTGAGGGGGGGGGGAGGGGCCATAAGAGCTTCCACCTTCACGTGGTTGGCCCTGTTTAGTAGAGAATAATTTATTGGAGCGATTTAATCTTGGATCAAACCTCCCTCGATCCAGCGTAGCAACAAAAAATTCACTGTTGACTTAGTTGCTACTCTTTCATATCGTGAGAGGCTTGTTCCAAGTTCATGCGACTCCAATAAATTGTTCTTGAAACGAAGAGGAGCTTATTCATGTATGTTTTGACATTTTCAACATATGTTCTAACATTATCATAATAATGCATCTTAGAGTAAAAAATACTACATCAATTAATTGTATTTATTGTATAGATAATGATGGATTTTGATTGACTTGGCAGTGCAGGTACAAATCCTCTTGCATCATGAGCAATACAACTTGTCAACTAGGGTCATGTCCAGGATATTTTTGCTTGTGTGCTTGACCAGGTTCGTAATGTCACATTTTGTAAGTTCCTTTACAATTCATAATTCAATATTAAGCTTGTTCATGATTATTATCTAGGTTTTTTGTATGTGTTTTTTCATCTATTTGATTGTAAGCAACTCCGCATGTTTCCTATTGTTCACTATGATTTCTCCCATTACCACTCCCAGGATGAATCCGACTTTATTGTTACATAGGTTACTTTATTGTTACTATGATTTCTCCATTTACGATTTCATATGTTACATCATGTAAATTTGTCAATCTCAGGTTGGTGATGAGCTTTAGTTCTCCAGATTTGGGGCTTTTCTGATATTTTCTCCCTCATGTCATTCCTGCATCACCTCGTTGTTTGAGCATGCCAATTTTCTACCACTTGTACCAATTGGCACATTTCAATCTCTGAGTGGTGCCACATTTCACATATTTTCAGTGAGAGTTTAGGGTTTCTCTAACATAGCTTCAGAAATCCGATTCAGTGCCTGCTTGAATATCGTCACATAATACTCATGGTTTCGATTGATGAGCATGTTTTGAATGGTTGTTTGATTCATAAGAACCACCCATATAGTCATCTTGAGATATTTCAGAAGTTTTCTCTGGTTTCCTTTTTCACCATTTCTAGTGGGTGGGATGGTGTGGGGTGATCCATCAATACTGGTGCTCTTGTAGTAGGGAATTTGTTTTTGGGGATATAAAGGAGAATTTGATGTAGATATCCCATTGGATGCATTCATAGATGGGCACGAGAGGTCAAGAATTTAAATTAAAAATATGCAGCCTCTAGCATGGCAACCTGAAGGCCGCGAGAGACACTGGTTAAAGATTGTTTTGTGCTGGCCTTAATATAGTCGTGATTTATTTCTATTATCTTAATGCAAATATATAGTCCAGTCTCATTAAAATGAGGATTGTGGTTGTATTTCTCTTTGGTTTTTTCTCTCTTAATGCTCCAGAAGTTGCCAAAAGTTGCGATAGTTGTTTAGTTTGCCTATTACAACTTAAAAGTGGTTTTTAGCAATGGGAGTCATGTTTTTTTAAGGTTCATACTAATATGAAGATCTTGTAATTCTATATTCAGCATAAGAGAAGATGGCCTCTGCTTTGGGCAGTATGACAACAATTGCCACATCTACCTCATTTGGTAACAATGGAAAGGGGAAGAAGTTGGGTGCAATGTTTGATAATTATGGCAGACAATTGTCTTCTCTTTCAGTTTTTTCACCCATTTCCTTTAATTGCTCAAGCAGAAGAGGGACTCTGAGATTACGTGATAGAGAGAAGGTAGTTAATACAAGAGCTATGGAAAAGGATTTTTACTTCAACAAGGATGGCTCAGTGACAAAAAAATTGCAGGTCAGAGAAAAAATTATGTTTAAAGGAAGGTCACCTACACGTGAAACTTCACTGCGGTGGATCTTTCCTTGTCCACTTATATTCAATTTTAATGTGTTATTTTAATTTTTCATGGAGGGTTGTTTTGGCATATGGTCTGGCATTCAATTGCACACTTACTGAAAGCATTGTCAATTTGTCTTGCAGGCGGTGTGAACAAACTTGTTGATCTTGTTGGAGTCACCCTTGGGGTGAGGGGAAAAATTTTGTATTGGAGAGCAAGCATGGTTCTCTGAAAATAGTTAATGATGGTGTGATAGTAGCTAAGGAGGTAATTTGTAGATGTGTGCTCTGGTTTTCTTTTTAACATTGTATTAGTTCCCCCTCTTAAATGTCTTAGATTTTGTAGGCATAATTTGAAAACTCAAAGGTGAAAGGAAACATATTTGTTACCCAGTGGTCTACTTGGCCTATGGACTAGCCACATTAGAGTAATGCATAAATCTTTTCACAACAATAAAAGGAAAGGGTTATGGTTGAGTCAAATTTTATTTTTATTGACAATGTAATGAAATGTATCTCAATGCTATGGTTTTGGCCTTTTTATTGGTTGAATTAGAGGACCCAGTTGAAAATATTGGGGTCAAGTTGGTAAGGCTAGCTGCGACAAAGACAAATGATTTAGATGGAGATGGAACCACAACATCTGTTGTTCTTGCACATGTTGGAATATTGAAAAATTCTAGAAAAATGAATGGAGAATAAATCTCCCTTCCTCTAACACAGAGAAAATAAAAATTTCTTTGACAGGAGACAGAGTTTCAATACTTTGAAAACAAACTTCTATTCCCTTCAATAACTCAAAAAAAAAATATTACACTTCTTCCTCACTGAGAGGGATTACAAAATTATGACTGCTACAAAACGCAGTGCATAAAACCAACTCATTGTCTGTTCAAAACAAACATACTCTGTCTCTAAAACACTCTGCTGTGTTTTTCCCTTTCGCACTGCTGTGCATACACACTTAAAAAGTTACACTCAATCTTTCACTTTTTACACACTGCTGTGTAATAAAAAATTTACGTACTGTCTATAAAAAAAACTACCAAGCTTTTTTGTCCTTTTTATTTTTATATGCCGTAACATATAAAACATATTATAATAAACCCTCTTTTTAAAATAATAAAATTAAAACTAAATTCTATGGCCCACCTTTCATTTCACATATGATATATATATAACATATGTTTAAAACATATGTATATATTAAAGCATACATAAAATTAAACTATCAAAACATTAAAGAACCCTTTCCGTCGGACTTCAAAATTCTGAATAGATTGAATTTCAAACTAAATTCACGTTCCAAAATGGGATGCTGACATTTTCCTAATTTGTAACGCGAATTCTCAATCCATGTGCCCTATAAAAAATTCGGGTCCGGGTTTCAGGTTTTCAGATTCCCTTCAATTTCATGTGATCCAATATTAATGCTCCACGTGTCCTCCTTTTGAATTTACAAAAATGTCGGGTAAATTTCTGTTTGTTTAATTTCTGGTTGGTGAATTGCGTTATTGCTGGTTGTTGTGTTTAAATACAATCCTGTACAAAAATATGGCTGCGGCCGTCTACAAAAAAAACTTGCAGGAATTTTAAATGCTGAATTAAATTTCTGGATGGCATGCAAGCAACCTCCAAAAAAAATGTTGCTGTTGCATCCGTCCTTCTGCTGCAGCAGTTGAAGTTAAAATTCAACAGCACAGGGTTTAATAAGTGAGGGTGTAAAGGTAACTTTTTGTCGATAGTACTGGATTAAGATCATCTATTAATTTTTGTAGGGTCTTATGGTGTTTGGCTTTTTAGTTTTGGGTTGGTCTTATTGAGTCTAAGATAGTTTTTGAGTGAAAAAATTGCTATCAGGTATTAAAAATTTTTGGTTCTTTTGTCAAAATTTATGAGCTTGTTAGGAAATACAAAACTGACAATGGTTGTATCTTAAATTTGTGGAAAATAATTTGAAATGAAACCTTTTGTTTAGGTTGTTGCAGCAGGTGCAAACCCCGTTCAAATTACTAGGGGCATTGACAAGACAATAAAGGCCCTTGTTTCGGAACTCAAAATTTTGTCAAAGGAGGTGAACGCTTGCCTTTTGAGTAGGCTGGTTTTCCTTTTTGTTGATGGTTTGGTGTATCTAATTGAATTACTTGCCTAAGGTATTTTTGGTTGCAAACTCCTTTTCATTTTGCATACAATATTGGCCTTGTGGAATACATTTGATTGTGTGGTCTTGTTAGATCTACAACATTTGTAGTTTTTTAGTCTTATGGCCAAGGTGCACTTTTATTATGGAAATAGTTGATGCAATATTGTCATTTAATCCTTACTGTAGGGTAGCATGTTGAGAAGTTTCTTGTGAAACATTTGGTATTCAAAATGACACTTGATCCTATACAACATCATGCACTTGACTTCAAAATTCATATTCAAAGTGTGCCAGACAATTCTTGCGAAATTTCAAATATTTATGTTGTTTTAAACCATTATCTTTTTCATGTATTGGATGCTGAAAATGAGAAAAAGAATTTGGTATGAAACCAACTGGTGAATAATTTCCAGCAAAACAACCACTTCCAAGACATGATTTAGAAGTAGAACATATGTACTTATGAAGCATAGAAAGATATCCTTGATGCATTGTCAATGTTTGGCTAGGGTTATTTTTGGAGAAAATAACTCCTTATTCCTAGAATAGTGATCTTCAATACAAGTAAATGCCGGAGAAGAGAGATCATCGTGTGACATAAACCTATTAACAAAAGTGAACAGGGAATGATTATTAATTATGGCATACTAAGTTGTCAGTGATTTTGACTATTTGTCTTTAACATGTAAAAATGTTAAATTCCAAACTTGCATCATCATGGTTTGGCATCATGAGCTTGACTAATTGTCCACCATGCTCATAATTTCATTGTTGTCTTCATATATATAAACAATGTTTCAAATAATAATAGAAAATTTCTATAAGAAAAATCCAGACCTCCATGATGTTGCTCCTTGTGAGACAAAGTCAAAATTTCATTACACAATCTGACACATAAGAATCTCCTATATCCTGGTGGTATGTATCCAAATTCTTATAATAGTGTCTTCAAGACTTATGTTGACATTGCTAATGAGATATTTAAGCAATGAAAGATGGAGCCTTCTTCATTGTTGTATATGTAACAGTATTTTATTAATATAAAGATTGATGGTTTTGTCTTTCTGAAAATGAAATGTAAAAATAATTTATTGTGGTCAATTGAAAAGTTTTTTTTTTAAAGCTTTTCATTTTGGAAGGGCGACATAGATATATGCCCTTCTGATTGAAATTTGGACCTGCCCTTCAAATTTTATCACTGTGTGGGACCTTAACAAACAATAAAACTATTCCGCCGTGCGTTATATAAAACATATAACAAAACCTTTGTCAAAACTTCAAACGAACCCTTTAGCCGTGGGTATTTCATCACAAATTGATCATTTTACCATGTACCTTCTTCTAGAGGAATATTCTTCCACTTGATTAGGTACTTCATAATGGTTATATGTCAAAGAGATACAGAATGTTTATCTATACATTTTTGTGGTTCAAGAATCAACTTTCATTCTTCATCTAATTTTGGAAGTTCTATTTACATTGGCATATTTTTGCCCAAAACCTTTTTTAGGGAAGATACATGAAAAACCTTATGAATGCAAGAAGAAGGAAAATATAACTTCTATACCACTTGTGCAATCCTATGAATAATTATTTAGGGCCATAACATTTTTGAGCTAATTCTTTATTCTTCTTTTTCTTGAATGAAGATTGCTTATAATGCTATAATCTAAAAAATATCCAATTACCCTCCTCAAATTATCTTTCACTTCAATGTTGTTCCCCTTGTTGTTTTATCATGTTTCATGTCATTTGAAGGTTTTCCATAATAATTTTCAAAGTTTCTATAGTATTTTCCATATGTGACTCTGTTTCCTATACTTTGGACTTATCTTGCAAAAAGTATGAGATACTAGGAGTTGGATATCCATAAAGGGCCTTAAATGGGGAAATTTTAGTAGATGTGTGATAGGTAGTATCATATTACCATTCTTCCTTGACGAGCCCACTTCATCCATTAAGATTTCTTTTCTAAAGAGTAACATTGTAGATAACCTTAAAAACATTTTTTAACTATTTTTGTTTGACCATTTGATTGTGTTTGATATGTAGAACTCATGGCAGCTAGTGTTTCTCCACTCATATTAAATAATTATTTCCAAAAGTTTCTTGTTACTATTACTTTAGGAAAACTATGAAGACTATGAATTTCTTTCACGGACACTTCTGCCACTTGGCTTGTTGTTTATGTACTTTGAGCTCTACAAAAAAAATCTACAAAATTTGTCTATATAAATGACCACAAAAATGTAATACTTACCTTTATATTTCAGTAACCCCGTAATAAAGTCTATTGATATATCTTCTAGTCTTTGAATATGTATGTGGAATGGTTGAAGTAACCCTAGAGATTTTACTATCTCTCTTTTATTTATTATGCAAACCTGACCTTCTCTTACAAAATTTTGAGTTTCTTGTTACTATTACTTTAGGAAAACCATGAAGACTATGAATTTCTTTCATGAACACTTCTGCCACTTGGCTTGTTGTTTATGTACTTTTAGCTCTACAAAATTTGTCTATATAAATGACCATAAAAATGTAATACTTGCCTTTATATTTCAGTAACCCTGTAATAAAGTCTATTGATATATCTTCTAGTCTTTGAATATGTATGTGGAATGGTTGAAGTAACCCTAGAGATTTTACTATCTCTCTTTTATTTATTATGCAAACCTGACCTTCTCTTACAAAATTTTGAATATCTTTCTTCATTCCTTCCAAAAATATATTTTTTGATCCTTTGAGATGTTTTAAGGAACCTTGCGTCCTATCATCAGAGAGACATGGGACTCCCTTAATATTTATTTATTCAAATATGCTTACGTGCATAAAAATATTCTACATTTGCACCAAAGTATATCTCTCTTTCACTCCCAATGCTCCATAGAGTTCATCCCATCCTTTATAAATTTTAGTTTTTGTTTAGTACTATTGTCATTTTTCCATTATGGCAAGCTTATTCTAGCCACCTAGGAATAGAAAATGTAATTGGATATAAATTTGAGGCCTTTTCTATTTTAGAAAGAGCATCATGTACTAAATTTTCCTTACCCTTTTTTAGATTATCTCAAAATTAAAACTTTGCATTTTTTCTCCTCATTTTTGTTAATCTTCTAATGAAAATCATAGCTTCAAAAAATAATTTATGCTATCATGGTATATCTTGACTTTAAAGTACCTCCCAATGATATACTATCCTCATTTTTTATTACATGTAATATTGCTTCCATTTATTTTTCATACGTAGATTTCACCAAATATTTTCTTTGAATTCCTTGCTTTTAAAAGCCAATGATATCCCTTATTGTGTTAATGTTACGTAAATTCCTTGTCCTAGTGCCTCACTCTCTACTATGAATGTTTTACCAAAAGTAGGTGCAACCGATGTTGGTGTAGAAGACATGGCATCCATTAAAAGAGAGAATGCCAAAGTAGCCTCATCATTCCATATAAATGATATTTTCTTCGAGAGATATGTGAGTGGACTTGAAATGCATGCATAATTCTTAACAAATGATCAATAATATCATGTAAGTCTAAAAAATCTTCTAAGAACCTTGATTTTCTTAGGAATAGGTCATTTTGTAATAGCTTGCATCTTTTGAGGCTCAAACTTCACTCCTTCCTTTAAAACAATATGAACCAAATACTCGAATTCTTATTTCCCAAAAGCACATTTGGATATTTTTACATAAAAATGATTGTTCTCGATAATTTATATAACTTTTCCACATGTTTACTAGTGTGGTATTCCCATGATTTATTATAAATATGTGTATTATCAAAGAAAACCAACACAAATTTTATAAGATGGGATCAAACAAAATTGTTCTTAAGTCGAGCCCGCCGGACTTCAAACGGGGATAAACCATAATTCAAACCAAATTCGCGTTCCAAAATATCCTGCTGACGTCGGCCAATTTTGTGACGTGAAAACCAATTGATTCCGCCCTAATCTTTTTCGGGTCCGAAGTTGGGCTGGCGTACGGAGAGAGAGTTGTGACGCGAATTTCTTATCAAATTTGCCCTAATCTTTTTCGGGTCCGGATTTCCATTGCGCGAGTGGCCCAAACAAAGATCTGCTCCAATCAATTTCTGCCATGTGTCCTCAATCAAATTTTTCCCTGTTCCTGGATGCAGGTGAATTCGATGGCGTTTAAGGCGATGGGACATGGATGTGGAGATGTCATATTAATCGCATTAAGTTTTAACGCTGTTCAATTAAGTTCCAAGGTTTTCACATCTAATCGCATTAAGTTTTAACATTGTTTAAGATCGGACCTCCACTCCTGTTAGCGATTCTGCATGCTCCAATATGATCTGTCCTTCGGCTCTCATTAATGATCAGAGATTAATTATGACGGGCGTCCTTCGATTGCATTGCAGTCGGGTTGATAAAATGGAATTTCGCTATGGTTTTTCAGATGAGTCGGTTGTTGGGTTACACTGCTTGCTCACCGTGATGAGAAGGAGAAGTGGCCAGCCTAACTGCTGCTTAGACCTTGCTGCATATCTGCATTTCTCTCGGTCTAGTCCTTGTCTTTCTTCCTCTGTTTCTTGGAATTCTACTTCTCCGTCTCCTCTTGTGCCGCTGCTGAGACTGCACCCATGCCTCGCCTGCGTCAAAGGATGCATTGCCGCAGGGGGAGCACTAGAGGTCAACCCCTGCACGCTCCCTCCAGTCCCTTAACCGAATCGCCTTCCCAGTCTAGTGATTATCACATAGGTCGCTATCCAGATACTAGAAGTGGGCAGGCTCGGGTTCTAGGATCTGGCCAGCGTATGGGCTCCCCTGGTCCTCATTTCCCCACCGCTTCACCTTCTCCCACGACGCGCACTACGCTTTTTTCCTTTAATTTCTCTCTGAATTGCCCACAAATCACAGCTTCAATTACTGTGGTTTTCTGTGAGGAGGCCCAAAATGGAAGAACAATGCACTCGTCCGGCGGGTCTGAGCTCAGAAAAAGCCGGCCAGCATTCGGGCCTTCAGAAGGGGAGCAGTGGCATGACTATGGAGGTAGCACCTAGTGATCCTGGACCTTCCAAAGGATGGTGCTAAATCTTCAAGGAGCCGGAGGAGTAGTTTTTTTAATTTGTTTTTCTTGCTTCGCGACCCACTTAATTGGGCTGCTTTTAGATTATATTACTGTGCTGGACCTCTGTAATATTTTTGAACTCTTTAAACGTTCAAGACTGGTTTCCTCGTATGAGGGCAGTCTTCTTAATTTTTTGATTTTTTGATGAAAAATTTGCCATGAGTCTAGGCAATGTTTTTGACTTTGGTGTAATTTTATTCCCATTGTTAATAAATTAACTTTACTTAGAAAAAAAAATGTTGCCCTGTTTCTATTTTAAACCTGTTTTTTGAAATACAGAGCCATGTTTATATGATTGTTTGTAGTCAAAGCGTTGCGGGGTGGTTTATTATATTAATATTTCATGGTTGAATTATGTTCATAACAATTGGAAAAAAAAATGTTGCCCTATTTCTATTTTAAACCTGTTTTTTGAAATACAGAGCCATGTTTATATGGTCTACGTATTATACTCTTTCTCTGTATATCTACAGTAACCTTTTTGCTATGAACAGGGTGGATGATGTAGCGGGCTACTAATGGAAACAGCGAGCCTGAACCTTACATCTCGGATGCAACAGATGGTTACCAATTTTGGAATCAAGCGAGCTTGGGTTTCTGCAGATGGTTTTTATTTCCGGGAACAAGGGAGCCAGAACATACAATAAACCCTGGGTTTATACATATTTTTGCTCTATCATGGATGATTTTTGTGTGAGGCGTATATCAACAGTACATGTCTCTGCACATTTCCTGTATCCGCTTTATGATACTATTTTATGTGTTGACAGGTTATCACTCTTCCTTCAAAACTAGTGATGCTAGTTTATTGATATGGTCTGATGGTATTTTTATATTTTAGACATATCACACTCCTCACATGATTAGCATTTTTCTCTGTTCAAGGATTTTGGGTACTTTAATTTGTATTTGGAACAATGGTAATCGGTACTCTATCTGTTGCTTTACTATTCTACATACTGCTATTTCACTTTCTTATAGATGCCTCGGGCATATTTGGATGCTTTCTTAGATTGTCGAAAATCTCCATGTGGACCGTTATTGGGTTTTATATCATGTCCATGTATGTGACATGGGGTATTTTTCTATCATTGTCTGGGGTGGGACTTCCACTTTTCTGGATGGATATTTGGGTTCCAATCTTCAGATGTGAAAATGTAATGACTTCATGGACTGTTTTACTTCATATAATATATTCGAAACAACGTTTTTTCTCTTGTGAAAAAAAAAATGATTAATGTTTATCACTCTGCCTTCAAAACTAGCGATGCTGGTCTATGTTGCTGGTTTATTGATATGGTCTGATGGTCTTTTTATATTTTGGACATATCACACTCCTCACATGATTAACGTTTTTCTCTGTTCAAGGATTTTGGGTACTTTAATTTGTATTTGGAACAATGGATGTCGGTACTCTATCTGTTGCTTTACTATTCTACATACTGCTATTTCACTTTCTTATAGATGCCTCGGGCATATCTGGATGCTTTCTTAGATTGTCAATAATATCCATGTGGACCGTTACTGGGTTTTATATCAAGTCCCTGTATGTGACATGGGGTATTTTTCTATCATTGTCTGGGGTGGGACTTCCACTTTTCTGGATGGATATTTGGGTTCTAATCTTCAGATGTGAAAATGTAATGACTTCATGGACTGTTTTACTTCATATAATATATTCAAAACAATGTTTTTTCTCTTGTGGAAAAAAATGATTAATGTTTATCACTCTGCCTTCAAAAATAGCGATGTTGGTTTATTGATATGGTCTGATGGTCTTTTTATATTTTGGACATATCACACTCCTCACATGATTAACATTTTTCTCTGTTCAAGGATTTGGGGTACTTTAATTTGTATTTGGAACAATGGACATCGGTACTCTATCTGTTGCTTTACTATTCTACATACTGCTATTTCACTTTCTTATAGATGCCTCGGGCATATTTGGATGCTTTCTCAGATTGTCGATAATCTCCATGTGGACCGTTACTTGGTTTTATATCATGTCCCTGTATGTGACATGGGGTATTTTTCTATCATTGTCTGGGGTGGGACTTCCACTTTTCTGGATGGATATTTGGGTTCCAATCTTTAGATGTGAAAATTTAATGACTTCATGGACTGTTTTACTTCTTATAATATATTCAAAACAACGTTTTTTCTCTTATAAAAAAAAATATGATTGTTTATAACCGAAGCGCTGCAGGGTGGTTTATTATATTAATATTTCATGGTCATTGGAATGCCCACAATTCATAACAAATATTGGAGATTTACTGTCCCGTTTTAAAGTTTCATTTTTTTTTTTAAATTGAACCCGTCGTCGGTATATCGATGCCTTGTAAGCATCGGAATTGCGACAGCTTAAAAAAGTCGGAAGAGCGACAGTATAAAAACATCGGACGAACGACGTTCAAAACGTCGGACCACATTTCGTCGAAATTGTGACAGTTTACAAACGTCGGAACAACGACGTTCAAAACGTCGGACCACATTTCGTCGAAATTACGACAGTTTACAAGCGTTGGAAGAGCGACGTCCAAAACATCGGACCACATTGCGTCGGAATTGCGACAGTTTACAAACGTCAGAAGAGCGACGCTCAAAACGTTGGACCACACTTCGTCGGAATTGCGATATTTTACAAACGTCGGAAGATCAATGTTCAAAACGTCGGACCACATTTCGTCGGAAGTGTGATAGTTTACAAACGTCGGAAGCGCAACGGTTTGGGAAATGTTGGAAGAGCAACGCCTATTTGGAAGCGACGGAAAATGTGTCGGTAGTGCAACACTTTTTAAGTGCGTCGGAATTGCGACGGGATGGAAAACCATGTTTTTCCCGTCCTCAAACTGTCGCTCTTGCGATGACTATGTGTCGGAATAGTGATGAATTGGCCGTCAGAAATTCCGCCAAATTTTCTAGTGTTCCATAGAGATAGAAGGTAAAACTGTTGCAATTGAAGTTGAGGTTGTTGATGCTCAACTTGACTATAACCTTTTACTAGGATGAAGACGGTCCTATGCTATGTTAGTTTTAATATCATCAGTTTTTTGAATGATCATGTTCCCCCATAAAGGTAAAATTTTCAAAGTCGATCAATTATCTTACTATACGTCAAATCTTGCATCTACGGGTAGTGCCACTTATGTTGGAATGACGATTACTCCTTATGAAGTTTATCGAAGCAGGGTCCCCTGGAGTGAATTTTTGGGATAATTTTGTATGAGTCGTGTAAGGATAGAAGTAGTATATTAGATATGAATGTTTTGATCTGTCTCAATTGTTTGGCTAGAAAGGCTCCTGCTGGGTGTGTGCACAAAGACCTAAGTCCTGGCTATGTGTGGACTCTGCTGGTTGTGTGCACAGAAGGATTGTATGTACTGAGTTGAAATATATCTTAATAAAGAAGACGTTTTGGCGAACCAGGATTCTTATGTGCTTTGTTGTATTACGTGTTTGTTATTTTCTATAAGATCTTAATCGATTCTGTGTTGTGTATTTACTTTTTTTTAATGGTTAATTTCTTCTTTGCATGAATATCATTTGATGAATAGATCTGATTGAAGTATACTTAATTAATATGCAAAATTATATTGAGTTATTTTGTGATAATTTGCGTAAGGGTTTGATCTATTGAATGTGCATGCACGCATCTGTTATATTATTTGCACTAAGTCTATTTAGGGCCACTACATCAAAAAGATCCCTTAGGGTGTGGAAACCTGGTTCTAGCACCCCCCCATACTTGCTTCGAGTGAGACTTTGATATGCGCAAGCATATCACTACTGAAAGGGCCAATAGTTGGAAGGCTTTATTGGTTGCGTGATAACTCTAAACCTGGGTCTAGGAACCCTCAAGCCAAAAAATGGTTTCGTTTCCGGGACCGGGATCATTTTGAGGGAGATTTGATGTTTTGGCATCCAACACAAAATGAATTGCAAGATTGGCTTGATAAGAAGATACTTGAATTTGAAATCCAAGAAAATAGAAGCTCTAAATTGTTTGCCAAAGATTGGACACAAAATTATATCTATACAGAAGTCCACAAAATTTTCTTTGCTTCCTTTGCGACTGATTTGCACGAGTGGTTGTCTCCACTCACTGAATTCTAGACTTACGCAAAGGATGATGCAGTCACTCAGTGGACCCCGGAGTTGGTACACCAATTATAAAAGAGTAGAAAAAATATCACTCACGTAGTAGATCATTGGATTGATCGTTTTCTGGGAATATTTGTGAGTGAATTTGCTATTGATCAATTTGTATCTTATTCTGAAGTTGAAAGAAGGCTTTTCAAGGGCCCTAGAGGTAATTTCCTACGCTCTCTGAAGCTATGGATTAAAATTATATTATGTGAATAGGGTACTTTGTGTAGTCCTATTGAGTGAATTTCATGTAGAGGTCCGACTATGCGCAATGGAAGAACTTACTGAGTAGATATAGAAGAAGGGTTTATTTACCATCCTCTCAAAGGTAAGTCTGATAGTGATGAAGAATCAGAGACTTGTAGCTTTGGTGAATCTTCACACTCTGAAGAAGAAATATTGCGAGATCGGAATAGTTTTGGGTCGTTGGCCATAGTTTAGATCCCATCCACTCCACTTTAAAGTCATCTCACTCCAAGCTATCCACTCCACTTTCGAACTCATCTCACTCCAAGCTATCCACTCCACCTCCACCACTAGGCGCAGAGATGGCCGCCTCCATGAAGTTACCTACTTTCTGTGGTATCATGAATGAAGATACAGACCAATTCAGGTTTGTCACTGACGTTGTGTGGAAAACACAACAGGTTATAATGATGATGTTAAGAAGGAGCGGCTAGCCACTAATTTTCAAGATCACGCGCTGGATTGGTATATAAGGTATGTAGCAATGAACCCTAATGCGAATATTGATAATCTGAAGGCCACAGTAAAAGACCAACTCAAGAGACCGAAATATTTTGCGTAATGTGTAACTGATTTGAAGGAGAATCGCCAAGAATTGAACTAATCTGTATGGGATGCGGATCAAAGGTTGAAGTGCACCATTAGAGATATCAGATTTACTATTGATGAAACCCAACACAAATAATGGTTTATTTCCATGTTGCTACCACATCTGCGCCAAACCTTAAATCAGTAGAATATTTCCACACAGGCTGAAATCGTAGAGATTGCATTGAAGCTATAATTTTCACTGGTACCCGCTGTGCAGATCGGGACTCAGGAGATCCAAATCTAGTTGGAGGCAATGTGTTACACAAAAATTTGTCATTGTCCTCATACTCCTTGTTCCCGATCTTGGAGGACCCTTAACGATGACCCCTGTGTCTGTTTTCCATTATGAAAATGTGCCATTATATCCCTTGCAGCATATTCAACAAACTCTTTGTTGACCATTCCTGAAGTAGATCCTTAAAAACATGGTTATCTGGAGCGGTGCACCCTCTTATTGTCTCACTTGCGTCGATTCCTAATTTTTGGTCTAGGGTAGTTCCAATCGGTGCTGGAATGGAAATCATACCCACACCAATCCCCTTCTGGAATTTTTTTTAAAAACGGAAGTGAAGCTTCAAGATCTAGAAGCTTCATGGCAGAGAGTTGGTTGTTTGTTCCCTAGGATAGAGGGTTTCTTGTTCATACAAAAGAGGAACCACCCAAAGGGATAACCCATTTCCCCACCTTAATTGGATCCATGTTCCCTCTTCCCTTGCTATAAAATGGACATCCTCCCATACCTCTGCTAGTTAGAATAGAGATAGAAGAACAACAGAGAGAGAATTGTTGCTATAGGAATTGAAGGATATTTGAGACCTTTGGCCTCTTCGTATCAAGTTGAAATGAGTGCTTTGGATACGTGCCTAGATCCAGACCCATTGAAGGAGAGCTCTTACATCAAGGCGCAAGTTGTAACTCCCCCTCTCTATATTAATATAATAGAATTGTTTCTTGCTTTCCATTATCATTTTTAATATATGATTGGATTTCTAGTACTCCTTGATCAACTAGATAGATTTTTTATGTGAAATATATGTTGTGTTTTCACGTTTGTTGTTTTTTGATCTCTTGTGCAGGTAAATAAGCACTGGCGACAATGAGGATCTGACTATGGAGCACAAAGGATCAAATGATTCAAACAAGGAACAACATCAGATCAAGGTAGGTGATATATACATGATCTATGTCCATTTGCAATCTAAGAAAGTAGGCATTAGATTGTTCCATGTTGTTACTAGACCCATCCTAGGGCTAGAGTGATTTTCTCTGTCCACAGAGAGGATTTTCCTGCACAAAAAATTAGCGACTCCACTGGGGGTTGCTTGCCTTTAAGTCTCCTATTTTGAATTTTTGATTTTGTGTTTTGTCATCAATTTTCATCGAGTGTCCATCTCCTTGTCTTTATAGCCTCTATAACTACTTACAGACATTCATCTCTCTATTGAAGTGATAAGCTCAGTGTTAGTTCAGTAAACCCTTTTATTTTCAAGTCTTCTCCTCGATCCGTGCTAGTATTGCTTTGACAGTCACGTCGATCGACATTGGGTGAATTTGCGCAGTAACGCTTTTCCTCTTCCAGCACAGGTTGCAACTTAACAACCACGTCGATTTCTGTGTATGATTTTGTAGGGTTTCCTTTTATTTGTCATCCATTGTGTCTTATCCTTCTGAGTTTTCTTTTCTGATTGGATAGCTCCTATTATTCTCTGTTCAGCGAAATTTTTTATTCAATTTCTCCCTCTTTGGTTTTCTCTTTTGCAAAGCAAGTGCATCCTTATCGTCCTAGTGTTTCTAGGTGTTTTAGGGTCATCCGAACAGTTGCATTCTTTGTTGATTTCTATACTTCTTATTGAATCAAGTCTTGTCGTATATTTCAAGCTTTTTGTTTGATTGAGTTTGTCTTTCAGTGGATTCTCATGATTAGAACTTTCAAGTGTTAACCTTGTGTGCATTTGGGTCTCTTTTCGCCATCAAGCATAGATCACGATTGCTTGCTTTCAACTGAAGTTTTTTTTTTCTTTGAGTGTTAACCAGTGTAGAAATGAAGAGTGTCTTATTTTGAGGAAATTGGTTTGGGTCTTTGTTTGATTTTAGGATATTTGTCTCTTGGAGTGTTTTGAGAGATTTCATTAGTACTTAAAGCGAGTGATTTCTTTTGATTTACATTCTACATTTTTCACTTGTTCTTATAAGAAAAATACAAAAATATTTTAATTTCTCTTTAGGGTTATGCACTTAGAGAAATAGTGAAATTTCATTCAATACATTTTCTTATTTTCTGCATCGATTGTGTGAATTTCCTTCTCCCATTAGTGTAGCCCTTCATCGAAAGAAAAGGAAATCGTGCATAGATTACAATTTCATAGTTTCCGCAAAAGAAAATTTGCATATATTACATTGCATGATTGATATCTTTGAATATTTTTCTTTATGGGATACTGTGAGTGGTTTCTTTCGAAAAATTTTCATTTGCTACATTATTGATTGTTGCATCTATGTTTGAAACTCTTCCCTAAACTAGATAGCATTCATCGAATTGAAAGGATCATTTTTCATATTAGTTGAATTATAGGTGTTCAGGTAATAATCATTTTAAGCCTTGAAATTGAAACTGTAATCAAGATAAAATTTAAAACAAACCTTAGTTAACCTAAGGAGAATTTGAAACCTAATGCATAACATTTAGATGTCTAGGCTAGAAACGTGTTACGACGTCTTTAAGCTTAGGAGCTATCACTAATAGTCTATGTTACAATACGGAGGTGATATCCCGTCCCACGTATGGAAGTATATTGATGTATGATAAGTATATTTGGGATGCTCTCATCGAACGGTTATGCATCAGAAAACACTACTATGGACTTTTAATCCCACGTACCATTGCATGTATTTTGGGAGACACCACTAGGTTGCAAACCCACCATAGGTAACTGAGTCTGCCACCTTCTAAACGTGATACACCGAACACAACATTCAAGAATATTGGTTTTTTTACGTTAATTACTTGGTAAATTTATTTTCTAAGGTGTATATTGCAGTTCACAGATACTTGGTAAACCCTCTTGCTTATTTTATCCCCTTTTTTATTCTTTTTGTGTTTAATTTCTAAAATTTATCATCCACAATAACATTTTACCCGTGCGCATCTCCTTAGCTGAACTTAGGTTGAAATTAATGGTAATGATTCTTAAGTTTTTCAACCAAGGAATCCCCTTGGATGGGAATCCTATTCAGTTTCCTTCTTTCAAAAAATTTGGTGCTCGGTATATGGAAATGTTGTCCCTCCCGGGATTAACCATCGGTCTGTCGGTTTGGTTATTTCGACCCTTGTGGTTTCAAATGTCCAAACAACTCCTCAACCAAGTTCTCCCCCACCTGAACCATGTCAACCTCATGTTGATATTAAGGTTGACCCCTCGCCTTCTTCACCCATTTCTTCATCTCGTTCTTCCTCTTCACCTAGTGAAAGTCTGGATTCTAGTACCCAGGTGGCTAAGAATCAAGAAGCAGAAGTAGTAGTAGAAGAAGAAAAATAAGCAAGGGGGGGAACCAACAACCATCGCTACCTATGCGACTAATATTGAAAAAACTCCCACTCCGTCCCATAGAGTCAAATTCCCTTGCAAGATATGTGAGGGTGATCACCTTCTACGTGATTGTCCTGGAATTCCCAAGGTGTTATAAGTGTGGTCCGTTGGCCTGATTCATCCTTCGTCATTGACCTCTAGACATCATGTTGATGATGAACCTTCAACTAGGGACAATCAGGCTCATAAGAAACATGGTAAGATTAAAATTCCTTGTAGATTGTGTGAATTGAACCATCCCATTCACCTTTGTCCCTATCTGTATGAAGCCTCCAAAGTGTTGTATACCCTTTCGGATTTTTAATCCTATCTTCTCGCTGGTTACTGGAAGTTTTCTTTGATTCCTCTGCTATTTGATCAAGTCATTGATCGGGATTCATCTCTGGTCAATTTTTCTCTCTTCGAAAGTCAGTCTCATGATTCTGTCAACCTGAATCCACCCACGGTTCATCAGGTATTTTCTGTGGAGAGTGGATCTCATCCTAGTCAGGTTATTTTTGTTTCCTATGATTCCCTGGGACTGGAGGGTGATCCTCCGACTCCCGTTGCTGCAGTCCAAGAAAGTGATCCTCCTACTCTTGTTCCCATAGTCCAGGAGGATGGTCTTTCTGCTCCCATAACACAAGTGGATAGTCCTCTTATTCATATGGCACCCAATCCATGTAGTTTGGTCGCTTCCTTTGATTGGAGTCGATTCATGGGATATCATCTAACTTCTTAAGTGCCCTTTGAGATCACTGTACAGGCCTACAATATGGTCGTACCAAGCATGATTATAGATGAAGGCACATATGTCAGTATTCTATCCTAAACTACTTGGAAATATTTTGGTTCTCCGTAGCTTGTGTCTGTTACTCAAAATCTATTGGATTTTAACAAACGAACCAGTCAACTATTAGGGATCCTTCCGAAGCCTCCTATTTCTTTAGGAGGAAATATTGTCTATATAGACGTGATGGTTTTGCAAGGCCTCTTGGATTTTAACTTACTCCTAGTATGCGACTATACTTATGTCATGGGAGCACTTGTCTCCTCCCTCTTTCATGTGATATGTTTTCTACATGAAGGTAGGATTGTGACCATTGATCAACTTTAATTCATTGGTCATAATGTGACATCTAGTCTACCATCGTCCCTTACTGGTCCTTACCCGTCAGTGGTGTCTTCCCCACCATAGGTGAATTATGTGGCCACTTGTTCACTGCCTGTGTCCAGTGACGCTGTCGTCAGTGATGTCGTAAACTGTGTACTGGGGGAATTGGATCCCAATTTCTAGAGTGCTTTTCTCCCATCATATGAGAACCTCTTGGAAGTCATGACCTCTTATATTTCATGATCAGGTATTTGGAGAATAGTTCCTTTTCTTGTGTCAAAATCCTTAAAAATGAAACAAGATCTTCAAAGCATTCTTTTCTTGTGTCAAGCTCTTTAAAAAATAACACAAGGTGTTATGAGGATAGTTCTTTTACTATGTCAACCTCGTTAAAAAATTAAACAAGTTCTCTTTTCAATTTGAGTCTTTGATTAGATCTCATAAAATCCCAGTTGATTCTTTCACTTGATCTTGTAATTGAACCTTCATTCCATCCACCTGTCAGTAACTAACAGTCTACTTCGATGAATGCATTGAAGCTTTGGGGCATGTACTGTACCTCGAATTGAGTCACCATGTTGGGTGCATGCAAATTTTTTCAAGCAGAGTTTCCCATGTTTTCAAGCTTGCATAAAAATGAAACCATTCTCATTTTACTTCTCCTGATTGTCATTTTATCACCCTGTTTTGCGAGATGAACCTTGGTTTTCTCATTCCATCGACACCATCTGCTTGGCCGATCATACACCTTCAGGTTTTTTTACCCATTCCTGAGGATCCGCTACAATGGGTGGTCTTTTTTTCCAGCCTCTTGACCTTTTATGTGTTTTGAGTAGTTCCACCATAACCAGAACCAGTTGATATACTTTATACCACTCGTTCCTTCAAGTGGAGTCAACTTTCAACTCTTTTTGACTCTTGGAAAATGAAAATATTGTCGAGTATTTTTCATTTTGAACTCGTTAAATTAAACAAAATTTCATTTACCTAGTATATGTTTACCCCTTTTTCGGGCTGGGATAAATTATTTACGAAAATGGAATACCTTAGTCAATCACGACTAAGAGGTTCTCTTAGACTTTGTTTCTAACTTCTTGGGTATGAGGGGCTATTTACGAAAAGGGCCATCTAGGGTTTTCTTTTCGCTTCTTTTCAAACTCTCTAAAGGTTAAAAGGCATCGATTTTCACCTTTGTTGAGCTCGTTAAAATTTAATGGCATTGGATCAATCACCATGACGACACCAAGTTCCTCCTTCCTAGGGCTCGTAAAATGTACTAGGATGGATTTGTCTCAAGGAAAAACTTATATGGCAAGCATATGCTATCCTCTTCAAGCTTGTATTCCAAAATAATTGGGGTACTCACCATAAATGGTGTGGGAAAATAGAAAGTATTAATCAGTTGTGTCGGTGGTATGTCGCTCTTGAACATGAAACATCCTCTGTTTCGTGTCGGGATGGGGACATCCTACTGTTAGGGTCTCATGATTTGGTAGATTTGTAGACCAAATGATAGGGTAACATGGAACCAGTCTTTAGAGTCTGAGGACCTAGCATTCCTGGACTTAGAGAGGGATCTCTCTATTGGGTGCAAAGGATGTGTTCTTTTCACTCTAGGGTTTTTATTTTAGGCTAGTTGTTATGTGTAGGGTTTTTTATTGTTTTTGTTGGGTAATATGGTCAAGTGGAATAGGTGGAGAGAGATTTTGTCAATGCCATTGGGCTATGGAGTCAAATGAAGTCAATAATTTCTAAATGATGAAGCAGAGTGTGTTGTAGGGCCGATTTAGCAAGGTAAATGGATCCTTAAGGTGATGTATGAGGTGTAATGAACATTAAGATTGGGAAAGACTAAGATGTCTTAAAAATATATAGTTTTAAAGTTAAAATTCATGAGGTAGGGAAAACCATTAAGCTCAATAAACAATACTCTAAAATAATAAACATCCAAGAGAAACATTCCAGTGAAACATAGAGAGCATAAGAGCTTCTAACTTTAGAAATTCACCTTCATATTTTGGGAAAACACATAAGACAATACAAATAACTCAATTTATGGAGAGGGAACTCCTAAACAACATATATAAAGTTATTGGGAACTCTAAAACAATTTTGTAAGCATGGACAAAGGGCAATATCGAACGAGACCTCTTTGACTTAACCTAACAATCAATATTTCACAGAAAGGCTTCAAGATAGGGTTTTGAAAAATTCAAATAAGCAGGGCATACTATGAATCATACTTGTAAGCTAGCATACTAACCATACATGAAACAAAACAAGCTTTGGTGGACCTAAGGACTAGTCAAGAATTCCTTAAGATGGCCAAAAGGGAAAACATAAATGCTATAAAAAACAGGAGGACTAAGGTGCCTCAAAGAACATGTCTCAACCTATACTTTTATGTTTAATATCAGCCAAGAAACATGAAACATAATTATAACAAAGGAAACAATAGAAAAATTAGGAAGACATCACCATTCACCAAGCTATGGAATTCTGCAAACAAGCTTCTCCAACATCAAGCCAAACAATCCATTCATCCACTTCACAAAACCAATTTCTTCTCCAAGCTCATGAAACCATGTATATTGCTCTTCAAGCTCATCAAATGCCAACAAAATACATAGGGGCCTCGTGCTCTATTTATGGAGAAAATGAGGAATAAAACCCTAAATGTGGTAGGAAAATGTCAAATATAGTCATAAATATCATTTATGGCCAAGAGACCATGCAAGGCCCAAGGCACATAATATCCCAAGAAATAAATGCTAAAATAACTATTTGCACCTAATTCTAGCTTAATTTGCCTCAAAAAACTCAAAAATATCTATTTGCATTAAATGAGTGTTTTTTGTTGACTTTTGTCCAAAACACACTAGGCAGCCTATGTGCATAGCACCATTTCAACATAAAATAGGGTCTCTTGCAGCTGAGTTTTGGACCCCTTCTCGACACCAGATTTGGCTGCATGATAGCCTATTGGAAAGCTTGATGAGTCTAATTTATAGAAATGCTTGAGCTGTGCTAAGTGGATTCCATTTACCTGTCCAAAAATCAAATCTCCCAACACTGCTCTGTGTGCAGAGCCTAGTCTGAAAATGAGGCAGGAAGGTCAAATTTTTGATGTTTTTTGACCTTTTGAGGGGGTAAAACTGCTCCAAAAGATCTGAAAATTAGTGAGCAAACTTCTGGTGATGTGAGAAAACAAAAAATGTAAACTTTGAGAGCTGAGGATGCACCAATTTTGTGTGTGGCGCTTAGGGTGTTGCGCACAAAGGGGTCAAAATTTGGAAAAAACAAAAAGTTGTCCAATTTCACTCAAAATTTGTGGAGAGGTCCCCCAAGAGGTATTGGACACCTGTCAAGAAGCCTCGGCCAAAATTACAAGGTTGTCCTGCACTTTGGCTCTTTTTAGGTCTTCTAGCTCTAAGAGGGCCTTCCTCAGTTTGGCACAAGCAAGCATGTTTTTCCTTGCATAATGCTTGGCCATTTTCTTTTGTAGGACAAGGCCTCCCTTCACCTCCTTGAAATGCTTATGCTCCTCTTTGTAATAGTGGATGACACGTTGTGCCATCTCAAAGTCTCTTTCCCACTCATGAAGCTGTGCATCTTTCTCCATGAGAAGCAATCTTGTGTTCATCTCCTTGTCCTCATTGTCACTGTCTACATCAATGAATTGAGGCCCTTGAGAAGTCCTCTTGATCCTTTTTCTTCTCCTTACCTTGACCTGTTGCTCACCTTTGTCCATATTTTCCTTGCCTTTGTCTTTATGCTTGATAACTAGAGGAGAGATGGCCCTTTGCCTTTTTGAGGCAGAAAACACATCTCTCTTGCCTCTGTGGTAGGTGCATGTGAGAGGAGTGATGAGGGTGCCTTGATCCTTGATGAAGTCACAAGCCTTTTCATCTTTGTCATGGCTTTCATGAGTCACTTGATGCTCCATTGGGTCACTGATTTCTTGACCTTCTTATCAATATATTGAGATAATTTATGTACCTAAACTAACACAATTATTTATTATCAATCCGGGTTGTTTATGCTTTGAGGCAAGATCACTATATGTGAAGATCAGATATAATCAACCTTGAAGTCTTCCTTGCTTTCCTCATTGTTTTCTTCACTGTCATCTTGTCTCTCAAACTGATCACTACCCTCCTCACTTGCCTCATTTTGGCTCTGTCCTTCACTGAGGTCCTTTTCTCTGTCACTTTTTGCACTATCAATTTGGATTTCTTGGTCATTCAGAGGATGATTGGTGCCATGAAAGTCATGATAGTTGTCATGACTGTCATGACTATTTTCTTGTTGATTACTGATTGTCTCGTTTGTGCCACTACTGTGGTCACTGTCTGCCCCTCCAAACTCGGTTTCAGCCTCATAATATGCATGCTCTTGGTCTTCAATTTATTCATCCTCTCCTTCTATTTTCCCAGGATCATTGTCTTCATTTGTTTCATCATTTGAGATTGATTTAGTGGTGTCATCATTATCATTGTTTTAATCCAATTTCTCATTGTCTTTCCCTTCATGGCTTCCATGTTCATCCTCCTCCTCCATGTCATCATCATCTTCTTTTTCATTTCTATTATCATTCCATCCTCACTATTTTCTTCCTTTGCCTCATTTTCATCACTCTCTTCCATGCTATCACCATCATCCTCTAGTTCTTCCTCATTAGATTCTGCCTCTTCCTCATTGCTATTTGCTTGTTCTTCAAGGCTATTTCCATCATCTTCTCCCTTAGCACTGTTGTCCTCTTCCTTTTCCTCATTAAACTCTGTTTCTACCTCACTATCCTTTTCCTCTCTGTTTTCATCTGTTTTCTCCTCATTAGGGCTAATGTCAGCTCCTTCACTTGATGCATTAGGAGAAGAGATAGGAGGTGAGTTTCTTTGTGGAGAAGGCATATGTGGAGATGAAGGAGGAGTGGAGGTAGGTGGATGTGAAGTGAAAGGAAAATTTTGTTGAATGAAGGCTTGGGGATTGGAAAATACATCATGTGAGATAAAAAATTCCCAAGGGATTCCTTGCTCCTCCAGCTGGTGTAAAACAATCATCTTGACCAAGCAGTGGTGAAAAAGGCTCTGCATTTGGTGGGCATAACTCCTCTTCTTGACCACTGAAGCCATTTTGTCAATGCTCCGATATAGATAGTATGGTAGGTTCAAAAATTTAACCCTCGTGAAGTGCATTAGAAGCCTTATGTGATAAGAATAAACCTTGGAGTACCTCCCCTCATAGGTGAAGTATTTGATAATCTGCCTCATCAGTAGGGCATACCTCTCTAGTAGGTGGGAGAAGGGGAAAACAGCCTTGCAGCCTTGTTGACAGCTAGGTTTGAGGTAGGGCTCATAATAACCCAAGTCCAATTTCTTCTGTTTAAACCATCTCTCGCCAATATCTGGTATTCATGTGGCTTTAGCAATGGATTCAGATGAGAGTTCAAAATTCACTCCTGCAAAGTTGACTTGGTGGTTTTGTAAGCTAAGGATGAACAACCTAGTAAAGTCTGAGTGGCTTTGGACTTGTTTAACCTTCTCACAAAACTAATAACACCAAACATCCTGAAAACATGCAAGGATCGTCGGAGAGGAAGTAATTTGAATGGTGTCTAGGGGCTCAAACCTATTAACCCTTCCTCCCTTGTGCTTTGGCTTGATAGGCCTTTGGTCTTCATCACTGCTGGTATGAATTTCTTCTTCAGACATGGTGACTGGCCTAGAACAAAGGTTTTAACTTGTCTGAGAGACTTTAGGTCTAGAGAGGGAAAATGAGTGATGTGAGGGCAAATTTTTGCAAATGAGGGCCAAATGAAGTATGTCTAGGACAAATTCAGAGTTTTTAGGAGGAGGGTTGCTTACACTGAGTATCTTTACCCCTATGACAACTCTTAAAATTGAAAACCTTGCCCTAAGAGGTCAATAAATTGATTTTTATGGAGATTAGGGTTTGGTCACATTAGGCCTCTAAACAACTTCTTGCTTATGAAAATGACTGCTTGGAAGGTAAGGAAAAACTCAAATTTTTGGCCCTTTTTGAGAAAATTGGGCCAAGTTCTGTCTGTGCATAGCACCTGCCCAGGTGCGTAGCACCACCTGACTACACGTTGAAGTCGGGTCAGGCTAGCAAGTTTTTGCATAGCGCCGGGTCGAGTAGGGCTGGAAATGGGCTTGCTAGAGCGCAGCGCCAGGTGAATGTGTGGGAAGTCAGGCTGTTCTGGGCTTGTGCGTTGCGCTCGCTCAGGTGCATAGCGTCGTCGTCGCGGCGCACAACGTAGTGTAAAATAACACTGTCGTTGCCTCCTCTGTGCGCAGTGTCGATGGCCAGGTGCGTAGTGCCGACCTCAATGCGTAGTGCCTAAACGTTTTTACCAAACTCGCACAAAACCCTCAAAAAATTCTCTCAACATTTTTCTTCTTCTCTGCAATGATAAATGAGATGGGAAAGATGTCAAGGAGGCTTTATAGCTTTTTGAAAAATGAATTTATGAGCCCAAACCCACTTTCCTAATGTTGATTTCTCTTTTTATTCATTTCACTATGCCTTTGGCCTTTTTGGTCATGTAGGTGGCATTTTGACATAAGGAAAATAGCTTTTTCCTTTGTTGGAGCATCTTGATGTTCTCCTTGTCCTAAAAAACTCTTCAACCAGCTCCAATAGTGCCCTTTACCCTCTTTTTCAAACATGAAACTTTTTATGATGTTTTAACACTTATGTACTGCAAACTTGTGATCAATTTTGACATTTTTTCCTCTGATTCACATTCTGTCCTATTTTTCTGTGAAGTAGTGAGGAAAAACTTCTTGGTGGGAGGAAAACCCTAGTAGCAAGCATCAACAACAGCTTGGTATTTTGAGATGTGCCACCATTATTTGAAACATTTTTGCTTTGACCTTATCAATTTTCTTATAGGGAAACACTTTTTGACAGTCTTGTAAAAGTGTCATTCATGTTTAACCATCTTTTGGAGAATATGTCTTTGATAAGGAAACTTTTGGAGGCTTTACTGCTCTTAGGTTAGCTACTTTCTTATTCCTTTGATCAGTTTGCAAAATATGTATGTCTAGTGAGGGAGGTAAACTTATTTAAACCATTTTTGTGTTTTTGCTGGCCACTTCTATTCTTGCAGGTGCCTACACCACTTCTTCTTTTGATCACTATCTCTTTTGGAGTTGGACAACTCATTTTATCAACCATGAACCTAGGCTTGTCATAGTTTCCTCCTTTGGAAATTTCTTCCCTCATGCTTGCCTCCTTGACCCTTTAAAAATGTTTCTGTCCTTTCTTTGAGAAGTCAAACCTTGAACTGATATTTCTGTCTCTTTTTGTCCCTTTGGTGAAGTGGGGTACTGGTGTTTAGGTCTACCTCCTTGGATCCCTTTAGTTATTTGATTTTACCTTTAATAACCTCATACTTTTTGTACCATTGGTGATGTGGAGTCAATGCCTCTTTGATAAAACCTATAGGGTAGCTTGAAACCCTATGAAACCCTCTACTGTTATGAAGGAGGTCTTGTCATCACCTTTGACCTATTTAGTCAATTCTCCCGAACTCCTAGACTTTAGGGCTGCTTAGAAAAAGTAACTATTGTTGTCTTCTAGGTTCTCAAAAACTTCTCAAAACTCATTTTTTATTTCTAAAAGTCTTTAATGAGCATTTGAAGGAGTTGAGGTGGCCTTTTCTTTTGTAGATTTTGGACTGATTTTACTTGTTTGGCCAAAACAATCATAAACCCTGATTTTCATCAAACATATGCTTGTTGCTTTCTTCTTGCTATGAATGGTCTTCTTGTGATGATTTTCTCATATCCTTACCTTATGCCAGGATGATGGCCATTTGATCCTCTGGAAAAAATGCGAGCAAAGGGCAGTTGTCCCCTTGCAAGATTCATGCTTTAGGCCAAAAAACCTTCCTTGAATAACCTTTTTGATTAGTTTAGACAAGATCACCTGTCCTTTTCTTCTTTGAATGTAGTTTCTTCATACAGAAAAACAGAGTTTGTAGGGCACCAAATCCACCCTATGACATTGTGAAACCCTAGGTGACCTACTAGAGGCTTTCTTAGACTTGTTTTTTGGACTGAGACCTAGATTTTTGAGAAAATCAAGTGTTAGATAGATTTTATGATAAACTAATGAATTGAAGATCCAAAATCCAATGTAGTTGATTTATCTAAAGAGTCTACAGAGATAGTTTGAGACCATCATTGTTTGGGAACATTTTGGGATACACAACAAATTTGTTTGATTGGTGGGCTTAGGTAGTAGTGGGGGGTTTTTTAGGCAAAAAAACAAAGGATTTGGGCCAAAGGTGAAAGCATATAGACAGAAAGAGTGACATAAGCCCCTAATGGGTTTTCTAGGACTGGCAAGCAGCGCTGGACATGATGGAAATATGAAATAGTGAAAAGTTATCTTTAAGGATGATGAAGGAAGTGAGATTTCTAGAACTCACAATGTTCATGAAATTTGTTTCTAAAAATCTAGGGAAATCATTAAGTCATCGAAGAAAAAATTGCTGATGACTAACACCTACATTCATCACTTTTCCTCCATGGGTTTGGGTAATCTATTTTTCCTCTCATGCAATTACCACTTTTACGAACATGACCTCTGATTCCATTTGAGTCAAATACTGCCAAACTTCATATTTGTGTCCCCGATATGTTCAAGATAAGTTCTTTTGCGTCTTATTCATTGCTTGGTTCTCTCTTCACTTTCATCATTATCTTATTACCTTTGTCTCGTGTTGATGATGTGGGATGAATTATGACCCTCCTTCATTAGATTGCTTATTTTCAACTTCAACTCATTATTCGAGAAGTTGATCTAGAGATCCCTTTTCAGTACCTAGAGCCTACATGCCCTAATGGAAGGTTATGTGCATCTGACGACAATTTCACATCATTGGCCTTCGATCGGATGATTTCACGGGTGTTCGATGTCAGCTCCTTATTTGCATCTCGTGGATTGTATTGCTAGTACCTTGAGGGTCATTTTAATTATTGGTGGTTTATCTCACGCTTGTTAACAATTTACATCATTGAATGGTAATTAGGAAATTTTCTTCCATGTTCAACTTCAAATCACTCATTCACATTCCTGAATTTGTACTTGATCGGGTCGTGATGGAGTGCAAGACCTTGGGTTTTGTCTAATAAAGCCTAGTCTGCGAGGTGATATGTATTATTCATGATAGTACGCATGAATCTCTTATTTGGATGGCTACGATCATACCTTGAGTCTATATTTTTGATCCTCTTTATTTGGATGGTTGCAACCATAATTTAAATCCTGTTTCGTGATCTCTTTTACGGATGGTTGCGTCCATACCTCATTTCATGTGATTATATCAGATATTTCAGTTATGTATATATGTACTTGTTTGCACAGGTTTTCCAATGACGTCGTCTTGGTCCTGGCACGTACTCGTAAATCATTTCACCCCTCACTCTCGTTTGGCCTTCATGATTTAGGGGGCATCTTTTACACATCAATTTATCACTATCCACGTACTCCCCATTCCTGATCCTGGAGGACCCTTAATAGTAACCCCTGTGTCTATTTTACATCATGAAAATATTCCATTATATCCCTTGCAACATATTGAACAAACTCTATGTTGACCATTCCTAAAGAAGCTCCTTAAAAACATGGTTATCTGGAGCGACGCGCCCTCTTCTTGTCTCAATCGTGTTGATTCCTCTTTTTTGGTCTGGGACAGTGTCAATCGGCACTGGAATGGAAATCATACCCGCTTCTATCCCCTTCTGGAAATTTTTTTAAAAATGGAAGTGAAGCTTCGAGATCTAGAAGCTTCGTGGCAGAGAGTTGGTTGTTTGTTCCCGAGGATAGAGCCAAGATTCTACCTTTGAATTCTTGTTCCTAAAAAATAGGAACCATCCAAATGGATAACCCATTTCCCCACCTTAAGTGGATCCATATTCCCTCTTCCCTTGCTATAAAATGGACATCCTCCCATACCTCTGCTAGTTAGAACAGAGATAGAGGAAAAACATAGAGATAATTGTTGCTATAAGCATTGAAGGAGAGTTGAGACCTTTTGCCTCTTCGTATCAAGTTGAAATGAGTGCTTTGGAGACGTGCCTGGATCTGGACCCGTTTTCCCGGTCCTACGAAGAAATGCCAGGAATTGATCCTCGCATTGTAGTTCAAGAAATCAAGACATACCCGAATGCTCAACCTATTAGACAAAGTTTACGTCCAACTCATCCATGAAGAGATGTTGCTATTAAGGTTGAAGTTGAAGAATTAATCAGAGCAGGTTTTATTTATCCTATTCCCTTAACAGATTTGGTATCCAATATTGTTCCAGTAAACAAAAAATAGGGAACTATTCGAGTATGTGTTAATTATAGGGATGTCAATTAGGCTTGTCCAAAAGGCAATTATGCTACCCCTTATATTGACCAAATCATTGACGATTGTGCCGGAAAGGAAATATTTTCATTTATGGATGGATTTTCTTGATATAATTAGATGAACATATTCCCTGTCGATCAACCCAAAAATGCCTTCATTTGTCCATGGGGAACTTTTTCCTATCGCAAATTACCTTTTGGATTAAAGAATGACAACACTACTTTTCAAAGGACCATGTGTTACGCCTTTCACGATATCAAACATATTATGCAACCCTACTTGGATGACTTACCGGCCCATTCTAAGAGACGACAATATCATCCTACACATTTATCAGTTATCTTACTCCGATGTAGGCATTACAATATTCGTTTTAATCCACAAAAAAATATTTTTTGTGTACAATCAGGGCAATTTTTTGGATTTATTATTTCTAAGGAAGGCATTTCTGTCGATCCACTCAAGGTTGATGCTATCATCAATTTACCTCCTCCTTCCACTCTTCCCCAACTCCAAATTTTGTAAGGGAAATCAAAATTTTTAGGTCAATTTATCTCTAGCTATGTTGAGCTGACTAAAGGTTTCACTTGACTTTTGAAAAAAGGTGTTCCATTAATTTGGGACGAGCTTACTGAAAAATATTTTTATGCACTAAAATACGCGTTAACCCATGCACCGTTATTGCATACGCCTGATTATCATCGAGATTAATTTTTGTATTTAGATGTGTCCATTTCTACCATAGGAATCGTATTAGTCAAGAATATGAATCCGCATCTGAACATGTGATTTATTATTTGAGTAGGAATCTTACACCTACTGAGGTTAAATACACACATGTGGAGAAATTGGCCCTAGAATTTGTTCAAACTGTCCAATGCTTTCATCACTATTGTTACACAACATTTTGTCACCGTCCCTGCAATCCCTCGTCCCGTACATTGGATGATTATTCCTGTGACCTGTGAACAGTAAATGTCTTGAAATCACCTTCATGGCATCCTCTTGCATAAGGAAAAACATTCTCCTAAAGAAAATTTCCTCTGAAAAACCCTAAAAACAGATGTATTAGCCTTGGCACGACTAGCCAATTCATCCCTTGCGCCAATGGGGGAAATCCACACTAAAGGGCACGCCAACTGGCGCTCTGTCCCTGTGTTTCACTCGCACCAAGCTTATTAAGGGACGTTTTTCAAAAATAAATGGCGGAAGTTTGATTCTAACAAACTCCAGAATGAATCATCAAAAGGAGTTGAGTGGTTTGGCTCCGGATCTCCATGTATAGGAAGTGATTTTCCGCCTATCATGGAGCCTTCCTAAGAGATAGGGCCTATCCCATGATTATAGGGATCCCAACTTCCTTTCCTCCATCTATAAAATCTTTCCCTCTCCATTTCCAAGCTAGCTGAATGCTTGGGAGTTGAACTTATAGGAAGGAAACTATAGCTGGGCAACTATTGAGAGCTAAGCCAAAGAGAATCCCGTAAGAGAGAGAGCTTCGTACAGATTCCCGACAGGCTTTGTTGAGATACGCTTTGTTGCAAGCCTCGCTGAAGGAAGATCATAGCGTCAGAGAATTTGGTTGTAATCTCCTTTTTGTCATTTATAATATAAGCGACTCTGATTTTGGTTCCATTCATGTGTTCATTTCTTTATGTAATGCAATGAATTATATCCTCTCTGACTGATATATAGTTACATGATTTAGATTTTACATTGTATGTCATCATTTCCATACATGTGTATAGGTGTTCGGATGTGTCGAACAAAAGGATTGTGATCTGTCAAGCGAGGGACGAGAAACATCATCTTTTCTCCAACGACAACTGCGTGGGATTTGAGGTAGGCTACTCATTGCTATCTTTGTCTTTTTGTAACTAGGAACCAATGTCATTGCATGACTTGATTATTGCTAGACCCAATCTGGGCTAGTGGGATCGCCTCTGTCTGCAGAGGGGATTTACCTCCTCAACAACTATATACTTTTACGCAAGACTACCGTGATCTATGAGTGAAACCCTATGATGTATATTTTGACTAAACAATTGCTAGGGGGGGAATACTCTAAATGGATTATTATCCTGCAAGAGTTTGATTTGGAATTTGAAAAATCTAAATCTAAGAAGTCATTAGTATTTGCTAAATTATTGTGACTTTCCCTATACTAAATCTGAAACCGTGGTAGAAGATCATCATCCTGATGAATCCCTATTTCTCATCAGTACTCTGGATCCTTGGTATGGAGATATCATTATGTATCTTTAAACTCAAAATTTTCGGCCCGAAGTCTCACGATCTATTCTTCATAGAATTCGATACGAATTCCAACAATACAATATTGTTAGAGATACCCTTTATCGTCATTGTGACGATTTTATTGTTTGACGTTGTTTAACGCATGAAGAACCCGATAAGGAATTAAATCATTGCCATTATGGAGCATGTGGAGGTCATATGTTCTGGTTTTCCATTGCCAAAAAAATATTGCGCATTGGCTATTTTTGGTCGTCACTCTTTAAATGTTGCATCATTATGGTTAGAAAATGTCTCAATTGCCAATTTTTTTATCAAAATATGCGTGAAAATCTCGCTCCTCTTCACCCAATCATATATCTCGGTCCACTTGCAAAATGGGGCATCGATTTCATTACATGTAACCCTCACTCGGAAAGGGGGCATGGATATATTATTCTCGCAGTAGATTATTTTACAACATTGGCTGAGACGATACCTAAATTCAAGAATGATGGTGAAACTACAGCTATTTTCATATTCAATCATGTGATTACTAGGTTCGGCATACCCCAATCCATCCTTATGGACCATGGTAGAAAATTTCAAAACTTTATGATGACTGAATTTTATACTTAGTTCGGCTTATGCCATGACAATTACACACCTTATTATCCACAGGTAAATGGCCAAGTTGAAGTTGTAAACAAATTTTTGACCAATATGATCAAGCAGATTGTCAGTATTCATAAAACTAACTCGCATACCATGATTTTTTCAACCTTGTGGGCATACTGTACCTCTAAAAAAACATCCACTGGTTTTACTCCTTTCCAACTCGTTTGCGGTTTAGAAGTCGTTTTACCAATTAAATGTGAAATTACGTCACTAAAAATAGCCATTTAATTATTAACAGCTACCTCTAAAGAGCTGGAAGAATGCTTTTTATACTTAGCACAGTTAGATGAAACTCACTGTAACAGTACACTAGCTAGCGAGGCTCATAAAAAATGTCTTAAGGCTCAATATCATCGAAGCAATGATCATCGTGTATATTCATAAGGTGACATAGTCTTAGTTTATGGCCAAGCACATGATAACTAGGAACTGGTAATTTTGAACCTATGTGGCATGGCCCTCACATTATTAAATGTGTACTTTAAAAATGGGTCTATGAATTAGTTGAATATGAAAGTTTCTCTTTAGGAGAGCCCATAAATGGTCTCTATCTGAAGAGCTATTATGTGTGATTTACCCTATGGAGATATTTCTTGTACATTCCTTATAATTTTTATGAGTGTGTGTCGTAGATTAGTTGTTTTTCTTACGAGTCTCTACTACTTTTCCTAATTATCTTGATTACTCTTGATCTGCAGATGTTGACACTCCCTCAAAATTGCATTATATTTTCTAACACTGCTTTTCGTAGTACTTGGAATTTATATTCCGCATCCTGGGTCATCTATTCACCCACTGATGAGTTAGTTTCTATTCATGGGATATGCCTTGGTCAAACAATGAACAACATATCAAAATATAGTGCATTCATTGAGATATTATCTTATGCAATTGCATTTGGCATTTGACATTTTATTTTTAGGTTAGATTCACAACTCATTTTATTACATTTAAATGGTGTTTATACAGTTAGAAGTCCATCTATGTTTAAGAATGTTTTTAAGGGTTTTTCTCTTAGAAATAAAATTTGACTACATGGAATATCAACATATTTCAAGAAATTCAAACACTTTAGCTGATGCATTGGCTAATCAAGTGTTAAATATACATTTGCGACATTGAGGTAAACTAAAACAATATTTAATCCATATTGAACAATATACTCAAAAAATAAAAGTAGTAGTCATCATTAGGTTAATAATATTCTATCAAAAGTGTGTCAAAAACAATATACATCATCCAAAGACATAGGCTTCTGAAGCCTTTATTGTCTGAATATGTTGATCCAAAAAATAAAATTTAGCCCTAGAATGACTATCAGCAATCCATGATGATGATCATGGTAGCAAACTATAGCATGTGCCACATGGTGCAACAATTGCCTCAATGGACCTAGAACACCAACCACATGCCTCTCGTACTGAAGAGGCAAGTCATCAGTCCCAGTCTCTGGTATATCTATGGTAATCATATCCAAGTTGTGCTCCTACTCAGTCAAGGCCTCTATTGCGTCAGCCTGTGGTGGCATAATTGCTATGGGCTAGTCCCCTCCCCGTTCAAACCGTCGTAGTCCTGCTATTTGGACTGGGCCTACATCTGCATTGACATTTCGACAATTAGATTTGGATGATTAAAAATAATAAAAATCTAAAAAACACAAAAAAAAAATGAGACATTTTTTACCTATGTCATCCCATTGCATCCCAACTAGGAGTGCCATAGTTGGGTCACAACTGTAATCCATCCCTGCATACGGAAGTCCTCAACCATGAAAAATTGACTTCTCATCCACACAAAAAAACTAAGTTTTATATCTCACAACTGGGCCTCCATTGCCACCATGGCAAGCCATCAATGAATCCCATTGCAACATGCATGGATCAATAGGTCCTGTCGGATATACTAGATGTTGTTGTGGAATGAGGAGTGGAATTCTCTCTAGAGAAAACGGTATAAGTATGGAACCATAACCGAAATTCTTCAGTTTTCCCTCCTTAGCCCTGGTTAGTTGTACCTTCATGTTGATAACCACTCCCTCACATCAAATAAAGACAGTGCCCTCTAAACATTCAACTGTAGTCTGCATTTGGGCCTTTGTAGCCATGTGAGGAGTTGCACTATCACACAATTTTGTAACCATCAATGCGATAATATTCAAATCAAGTTTTTGGATAGTTTTCATATCTATCTGGCCATATTTAAGAGTTTAATTAGGATCACAATATTACCGCATGTAGGAAACAATATATTCCCCACTTGGATGTTGGCCAAACAAAGAAATATTACATCCTCTATCGGACAATACAGTGAGAAATTAAATATCCTCAAAGTCAATAACAAGTTGGTGATCTTCAATAACAAAACATTGTTCCTAGATATCCCAGACCCTCACTAGCCATGTCATTAGCTCCACTTGAGCATTCATCCCTGGAAAAATTTATAGAGACCATAATTTTTGAGGGCCTGCAAATTTTTCTTACAATCTATGGCTTCTACATCATGATTTTCATGCTCTCGTTCTCTCCACTCCAACACAATTATTTCAAAAGCCCTAAAAAGGACAATTTATGAATATTAGAACCTTGTGTGAGAGAAATTTGAGGGTTTTTGAGGTTGGTTTTCAGTGTTTTAGAAATATCATGGCACTTACACATTTTTTCCTTATATACAACGCATTTTTGTGTGGTTTTTCGGGCGAAAAACTGTGCATCCAACGTAATTATGTATGTAAAAATTATTTGGGTGCGCAACCCCGATGAGGAAAAACTGTGCACCCCCGCGAGATATTTTTAAAACCATAAACCTACCTAAAAAATTATTCTAAAGCCTAAAAATGACATTTAAACGATTGAAATGAAATATATGGAAGAGATATATTACGTGGAAAATACGGCTCGTCGAATGGTTCACTGGTTTGCCCGATATCAGCTCCAGAAATTTTGTGGTAAAAACCCTTTTACTGCTCTCCAAATGTTTTAAAACTCAAATGGTGAAGATAACTTACCTTTTTCAACTTTTATAAGTTTTTGGTGGATAAAATATTATTATTTTATGCCTTTAACCTATTAGAAGTCATTTTTTAAATATTTTTACCATAAATAAGAGAAGTTATCATGATTTATTGAGTTTTTATTTGCATAATAGAGGTTGCGATAAAAAATGAATCATTTTTATTATGAGTAAACTTTTATCACTTTTTCGGACTCTTGAAAAATAGAAAAAAGCGAAACCTTGGAGTCATTTTTTAAGCCCTTTTCGAACTCCCTAAACATGAAAAGATTGCCGAGCACTTGACTATTCGAACTCGTAAAAATAAATGAACAATCGTCTATTCGATATAGCTTTACCCTTTTTTCGGACTGAACTAGAATATTTATGAAAAAGGTATATGTTAACTAAGCATGGTCAATAGAGTTCTCTCCTACTTTATATTGTCCTTTTTCGGGCTTGAGGGACTAAATTTATGAAAAAGAACACTATGTAGATTTCTTAAGTTTTTCTTCTGACTCCCTAAAATGGAAAAACATCAAGTTTTATTTCTTCGGGCTCGTTAAAAATATACATTGAAAGAACTGATTTAGTTTTATTTTTGTGGCTTTTCAAACTCTTTAAACATGAAAAATACTGAACTAGTCCTTCTTAGGTTTCATTAAAAATACTTCAGAGTACTCATCCGAATCATGATGAGATTATATGACATGAAAATGTTATTCTCCTCAAGATTGAAAAAAATAAAGAGGTACCTTCTAGTGATGGTGGGGGGGAATTGGGAAAAGGTACTCATATTTGTATTCATTTTAAAAGAAGCATGTCGCTCTTGAACATGACACTCTGTCACACTTGTGTTTGGGTTGGGTAATCCATTTGTCTTATATTTAATTGAATCTCATTAAAAGTCTTCAACTGGTTTTCGGTATTATCGTTGAGTTAAATGCTTCCAAGTCAATTTTCGTGTCGTTATGTGTTCAAGAGAAGTTCAACCTCAGTTCATATTATTTTTCAAATATCAACCTCCATTCGCGTTGGCCATCCACGAGTCAGTCCTTGCAGAAAACATCTCTTCAACTTGACATAAAAGTTGTATCGTAGGCCCTCCTTTGACAGGTCACTTCCTATCGACTTCAACTCATTATCTAGGAAGTTGATATAGAAACCTTATTAGTGCCTTGAGGCTTTCATGTCCTAATGGTGGGGTTCTCGCCTTCGATGACAGGTTTTCATAATTGACCTTCGATCGATTGAATCTATGAGTGTTCGACTATAGATCATCTAACCAAACTTCATAGATTGTATTGTGGTACCTTGAGAGCCATTATCATTATTGGGGGTTTCTCTCACATTTGTTAATATTTTCATCATTTACAGTTAATCAAGTGGTTTCTACGATAATCAACTTCGACACTTTCAATCACATGGTTAGATTCGTACTTATCGAGAGATGGAGATCAAGATCCTGGATCTAGTTTCATCCATCCAAGCTGCAAGGATTTATGTATTCATAATTGTGTAGAAAAATTCATAACAAATGGATTTTTCCATACTGTGTCTACTATTAATACGATTCCAGGTTATTTTTGTACTAGTACATAGAGTTAGTTTTTCTGAGTATGGGAATGCCTACCTCAGTGATGATTATACATATTTGCATTGTAATACATGAATGTTCATTGTAGGTTTCCAACTGGTGTCTCTGATCCAACCTTTGGTATGATAAATTCCTTCAATATTTTAATGACTCTCTATAATTCACACTTTAGGGGGAAATATATTACACGTCATTTTGTCACCATGATACTTGATAGTGAAACTGGATCTATCGCCATCCATATTTATGTTCCAGTACACTCCTTTGTAAGTCAAACATTCATATTTCTTGACAAAATCATGAATTTTGGATAAAATGGCTCTTTGACCTCTTCATACGACTAGCACACTTTTCCTAGTCAGCTGTTGCACATGTGTTGTTACTGCCATAAATTCTTGCGCAATTCTGCACTTTGTTTTCCATTAAAAACTATGCAACTTACTCAAAGTAAAGTAAAAATAAAAAGTAAGTTCTAGAAGAATAGTTTGGCCCATATATCCAAACTAGAAGCCTCTGAGTCATATACGTTGAAGCCAAACCCTATAAGCATGGAGCTAATTCCCTTGGATCATGGAACCCTAACCCCACTATTTATGGATCTCATCCATCTTTTTTGGATCTAAAACCTCCTCCATTTGTCCTATAAATTAAGCTGATACTTCAGGGTTATGGGAGTTCACTTATGATGGTCTTATGCTGGTAATTTTGGATTGGAAATCTTATTATCCAAGGAGGAAGATTAGAGGCATTTGGGAGGAACCTTCACGATTCCTGGTTTGGTTGTAAGGATTCTCTTTTATCTCTAAATAATACATTTGGATACTTTTTCTCATTGTATTTTCTTATTGGAGTTATGAATGGTTTATGATCATGTCTTCATTAAGATAATTTCAATTTCTAATCTCCTTGATCATTAGATTAAGTTGTTTTATATTATTATATTGCACATTCCTTTGATCCTTTGTATGTTTGTGTTTGCGGGTTTCTTCAAAGCATTGAGGAGCTACAACAGGACAGATTAATGGACCTTCATCAGGAATTTTGTTAAAAATGTTAGAGCATCATCATCTTCCTTTAGTTTAACAATTTGATTGGAGTTAGCTTAGGGAAGATATATTCTTATGTATGTTTGTTTCTAGATCTCCTTTAGGATTCTAGGGAGATCGCTCTTGTCCGCAAGAGGTATTTATTAGTATAACACTTTGAATAAATTATTTGTCATGTTTCTCATTGTTTTATTTTATTGCTTTTAATATTTTATACTTATGCTCAAAATTCTCACATTTTCATCGATCTATAAAAGGCAAGGGCTCTATTTCGCTTTGATATTTGTTGTGGTTAGAAATTCCCTAAAAAATTATTGGCTTATGCGCTATCACCTTTCCTTTTGAACAGTTTAAAAAATATGGAGATAGAGTTTCCTTTAAGTTAGTTGTCATTTTGCTAATTTGACTTTTAGTGAACAAATCGTTATAATGGATCTTTGGTTAAATATATTTATAATAAAACTTATAATTTAACTAAATGTCGTATATTTAATTTTTTCTACAAAAACTATGTTTTTTTCAATATGAACAAATATATTTATAAGACGTAGTCTAACTTATAGATGAAATAGGGCATTTTCTGATTATTTTTAACCAAATTCCAATAGAGATTTTTAAAAACTTGGTTTTATGTTATTTAATCTGTAGAATTAAAGTGCCTCGGCCATTTTTTAGGGTTTGAATCCATTTATGCATTCAAAAAAGTATTTTAAACAAAAACAAAATCATAATTTTTCTTGAAATTGTATCACCGAATTTTGGTGAAAAAAGGTTATTTCGTCTATAAGTTAGACTATGCCTATTTATATTAGTATACATTCCAAAGCTGCTGCTATTATTAATATTAATTCAGCTCATGTCTTAAGATATCTCACTTGTGGATACCAATATATATAAGGATGATTCCTAGCGTAAAGAGCTTACCTTATAGTATAGAATTATAATATACTAAATAGTAAAAGCAAGAGTCTTATTCTGAGTTCCTCATGCCTCTCTAATTGGCATCGAAACCATGCGGTAAGAAGGTAACAAAAATGAACATAACATCATATTGCATTAACCCTTTCAAAATCATGATCTTAATGAATTTTTTTTTGTAAGTCAAGATTCTATTCATTCTTAAAAAAAGATATACATCGGTAGCAGTAGAAAAAAGCAGGTAGTCTCACCCCGACCAAGTTTGTTGACTACCGAAATCAGCATATGACAAAGAAATAGTAAAACAACTAAAGACATTGTCCACAACATAGGATACCAGAAGCACCAGTAAACACATAAAACAAGTAAAACACCTGTAACCATGCTAATCATCTAAAGTGATGGAGGTTTGGTTGTACGGAGTTGTTTCTAGAGGAGGTGGAGGGTGAAAGGATCAATGGACATGCTCTTCGAAATGGGTCATCTAGGCCTCCAACTTCTCGACTTTCTCTGAAAGCAGGTTCTGGTCATGCCAAACCACCACAACGCGCTCACAAACATGGCACTGGAAGTAATGAATTTTTTTCAGGGTGGCGATGAGCTCTGCATCCTCTTCCTATCGCACTCGTTCTGAAGTTTCCAAGCACTCCAACACCGATTGGATCAGATCTCGACACCTTTCCAAACAATAATCCTAACTTCATCCTCGACTCGAATTACGCAACTTTCCCCAATTCCCATCACCACCGCGGTGAGATTATCCATCCCGCTGTTGAGCCCGTGGGGTGCAGATCCCATGCCCAGCCACCGAGTCCCCACATCCACGGTCATCGCAAAACCCCCATGCCATTTTTCCTATTCGAGAAGCATTACCACCACCACTACCCCAAGAGACGAACCGTACCAGGCAACCAACCCTACCACCACCCTGAACCGAGCGAGTGGTCGCTCCGTTCATTTGCAAGGGGGGATCCTGACCCCCACCAAACCAACCGAATTAAGTGAAATATGCGAGGAGGAACGACCTGAGTGAGGGACCTCACACATTATGGTAATCATGACACTGTTTAGAAGACCTAGAGCAGACCAACTGACGACCACCCAAACAAAAATTACCATCGTGGAGAAATGCCCCTCTCCCCATGGAAGGACCGTAGACAACCCACCCACGAAAAAAACAGGGAACTGTAAATGTGAACCCACAATGATGACTTAGGCTCGAAATTTGTCGGTCCCCGCTCTGAAGAATGTAGCCACCAACCACATCGCACTACTACCTTCTTTACCCCACCTCAGAAAACTCCAAAATTTGCAGAGCCCGGAGAGAGGAATACCACTGAGAACAAACCAAATCATGTACCTTCATGGAAAAGAACCCTCCCAACCCCAACCAAACTATTCTGGAACTGGGGGACCAAATCCTTCCCCAAGATTAATGACCGCAAAGACCAAGCCCCGAACTGGAAATTAACCCAAATGCACACCCAAAAGCGAAGGAAGGGACGTCGACAACATAGTCGTCACATTTCCCAGATAGGATAACCTATGAAAATTCCAATCCATAGTTCAAAAATCAAGTTGCATGCACCACAACCAGACTAAACCCAGACTACACGATACATTACTTCACCACCCTCCATAAAATGACGACAGGCTCTACCTCCCGCGACCATCGAGAATAATGGATGCCTCACACAAACTTCATTTACTGCTCCCATACTCAAGGTGCATTGAGAGGACAAGGGAGCCAGTCCTCGAACCATCGGTCGGGTGTACTTTATGACTGCCCATGCATGGCATCGAGGGCCTCAATCACTTGGTTCACCTTCCCCATTGAGGAATGATCTTAAAGAAATTTTATTTGAGGTAATTTTTTTATTTTAAATCTTTAATTTAAATTATAATTTATGTGTTTGATTTTTTTTCTAAATTTAAATATATTTATTTATATAAACGTTATGATTTAAATTTATAATTTCAACACATTTTTAATTGGACAAAAAATGATTATAATTCTTTTTATCATAGTTACAGTAATTTTTTCTATCAATTACTTTTTTCATAAAAAGAAAATATAAAGCAACAACATACACATTATAGATATTTATTCTTACAATTATAAGTTTGAATTAACAAATTTACGTTTATTTAATGTTTCAACATAATTTTCTTATGCATTCAAAAATATATTTTAAATAACATAAAAATCACAATTTTAACAATATTTTTGTTATCAAATTACATCAAATAGTCTAAACATAAAATATTCAAAATTCAGAAGTAAATTTTCTTTACTAACGCATCAATATTCTCATAAAAACCCCTCGATCATTCTTAACTCTCGAATTCCATATAGGAAGTGGGTAACGACTTTTTCCACACGGAGAGTAGTGATCAAAATGGTTTTTTCCTCGATCATTCTTAAATTAATTAGAACAAATGGTACATTTATCGTTTCTCACGAAAAGGTTTGTGGTCGAGTTGGAGGACTACTTCTATACTCCTTAGTTTTACACAAGTGTGTATAAGGACCCTAAGTAGGTAAATCAAGTTTTCTAGTTATTTTTAAGTGTTTCAAAACTGTGTGGGAATGGTGGTTCAGAGAATACCCCTAAAATGGTAAAAATTTTAAATCATTTTTTATTTATTAAAAAATAATAGAAATACAAAATTATTAAAAGAGGGAGGACAATAGAAATAAAAAAATATTAAAGAGGGGAATTTTTTCAATAACCCATCAGTATAGATTTATCTTAATTCTGGATCTAATAAGTATCGAGAGGGATCAAATCTCTTAATATGCAAACCTATTTTAGAGTGAAAATTTTGAAAAGAGGTTTACAGTATACACCTCAAGAAATTTAATCCCTCTAAATGTTTGATAAATTCATAGTATTTTATCGCTCTCAGGGCTTGAAACTCTCCTTGAGAAATTGGATCATATAGAATACACAACATAAACATGTCATTCCAACCAATCTTTACCAGATTTTAGAAAAGAAATGATCAAGAAATATGCATGAAAAGGGTGTGAGAATGTAAAATAGTAACACTACTTGAAATGTTTTAACCATAAGCATTTATTTTTTTGAATTGATTTATATAATATAGACATATATACATAGTTGAGTTTTTTTCTTAAATGTGGACATTGAAATATTTTATATAGGTACTACATTGTCCATATTAAACAAAAATTATGTTATTATTAATATATTTTTAAGTACATGTTAATATTACTTAACTTTTCATACTAAAGTATTTTATTTATGAATTATTTTTATTATTTTTATTATTTTTAAATGACACGTCAATTTTATAAACATGAATTGGGAACACTCTGGATCCTCTTCTGAAAATGTTGTGGTTTTCCATGGCGTAAAGTTCCTATGTTAAGTTGGATCCTGAGTGATTGATCTTATTTTCTAAGTTGAAATTTGGGAGCATGATGAATATAAGGTCCCCCACATAGGTGGATTCATTCTCTGGTCAACCTAGAACAAGAAATCCCCTTTTAGATGTTTTTCTAGAATAGCTTGTTATATAAAAAATAATATTTCACCTCATATTTAGCTTCATAATATTGACCCCCTCAATTGGTTCATTTGGATCGAAATTTCTACCTCTAATTCCAATACAAGTTATCTCGTAACTTGTTATTTTTCTCCTATCAACTCAACCTCCTATAAGAAAAAAAACCTAGATAATAATTTTCCCTTCAATACCTTAGAACATGATATTCATAGTATAAGGAATGAAAGAAACATCCTCTTGTTAAGGCACTTCAATGGTAGAACCGCTACTGACCAAGGTACTCTCCTCAGCAATAACTCTTACCCTAATTGATCCAAAATTGTGCAGGAACAAAACAAAATACATATATAAATGTAAACATAGAGATGCAGCAAAAATAAATCTTTATTTCATTAATATCAAAGAACTGAAAGATCCTTACATATAGAATGTAAATAAAATAGCTCAGGCGATGGTAGCTTATTTTTGAGAAGCGATGTGGCTGCTACATGCATCTGAAATGTGTTACAATGAAACTAAAAGGCCTATTTATTATTGAGAAACAATGGACAACCATGAACATCCAAAAAATTAACCCTAGGAGATGAAGCACCAAAATTGTGGGCCCCGTTGGGGTAAATTGGTACATCAATTTCTTGGGGTCGTAACTTTGGCATACGATATCCGCTTGACGTGCACAATACCTTATTAGAAATATCTATCTGAGAAATAAAAATTTTGATTGAAAATGTTAGTGAAAGTTTTTTATTTTCTTTTTTCCCAAAAAACATCGTTTAGGGTCTCAAAATGGCTTCAGAAGTTCAAGACCCGAAGAACTCCCAAAAATAGTAAATTGTACTACAATTATGGAAACTTTAATAAAAAATGGTACAATGGTGGGGGTCCAAGTGGAATAGGAGGGTGGCCACCAATATCCACCTGGATCATCTCTCCTCCCTTAGGAAGCAATGGTCCCCATTGTGTTTAGTGCCTCCATGAGATGGGAAAAATTCTGTTGAACTTGGTCCCTGGTGTTTCATGGAAATACAAACCTATGGATAAGTATGATTTCCCTAAGTGTGGTGGTTCAATTATAACAACAGAAAGAAATATATCTAACCTTTTCCTTAAAATGAATAGATAAAGGGGAGAAACCTACTTGTAATATGTTCACTTTCCCTCGCTTCCCTTCGTTGCTTTCGTCACTCTCAATCCAACTTAATTCGCTTGATTGATACTTGTCATGGAAAATAGAAGATAGAAAACAACATAAAGGCAATACGATCTATTCAAATTAAACAAATTTAATTGATTAAATTCATAAACACACATATAACATCATTGACACGTGCATTAGGAAAGGAACAAATGTCTTTATTATGAAGTAGAAGGAAGAGTAAAACCAATTGATCGATTCATTGTCACTCATCCAGCTTGAGTCCCATCCTCATCACATCCAGCATCAACAATCCAACAACATCACAGTTATGCACAATACCTTCAAAAGTCGATATGTCACCAGCATAACTCTACTTAACACAAATTATTGCTCTCTTGTGCACTATGTTCAATGCTCTATTTATAAGTAAATGAAGGTAGTTTGACATAAATGAATCATTGCATGAATTTCCTAAAAATGGATTAATAGGTTTCCCTTTTCATGGGAATAGGAGGATAAGAGGTTTAATGAATTCATGGGTTCCAAATTCGAGGCTATCAGATGAGGTGAAAGTTGGAACAACTTCTAGAAGTCACTAGAGGTTGGGAAGATTATCGGAATCCAATGAACAATTTTCTCCTAGTCAACCAACGCACTCTAAAGTGGGCCTAGATCCTCTGCAAAACAGCCTTGCATGGGAGTAGATGCTCTGCAAAGAAGTTACATCTGTCTAAGGGTGCATTGATGGCTCAATGGGGCACTTCAACTAGCATCTAAGCAGTGAAACATTCATGAAGGAAGACCACAAATGTGATGACTTGTTTAGGGCATATAGAAACCAATTTAGAGTATGACAGACCCTAATGAATACTAATTTGTCTTTTGGGATGATGCGCAAATCGACCTGTAACAGTTTCCCCCTAAAGCATGAAGGCAAAAATGATAATGTTGAGTGATTTTCTTTAAGACATGATGAGGAGGAACTGAAGTGGATGATGACCTACATCAACTACAATACATTACATCATGATGTATGTTCATCTTGTACATGAATTTATGAGGGAGGAATATCCCATACTCAACACATAAAATATCATAACATTAGAAAGTCGTCTACAGATATAGACACATGATAGGATGACCATCTGAATAATGACCATCATACGGATGATTTGTTATTTCTCTTGAAATCGTAGCTTGGATGGATGAAACTAGATCTGGGGTATTCTACCTTGTTCCCTCGATCACTCAAAGTACGAGTCTAACCATGCAAATATATGATCTGAATTCGAAGATGGGAAGACACCATCTCATTACCAACCAATGATGCGGTTCATTAAAAGACGCGAGAGAAACCACCGTTGATGATAATGGCTCTCAAGGTATTGCAGTAAATTCTGCATGGTGTGAATAGATTATTTGATGTCGAACACCATATACAGTCTTTCTGTCAAAGGCATGTGATGTCAACATGTCGCCGGAAGCGAAAAACCTGTCGTTGATGTAAGCAAGGTCCAAGGTACTGAAAAGTTGTTTCTAAGTCAACTTCCTAGATAATGAGTTGATGTTGACAGGAAGTAACTCATCACAAGAGGGAATTGATTCTTCCCTCATCAGTGACATGAAATAGGAGTAATGATTTTGGAGACAGAATGTGACTAATGAAGCAATGTCAGGGATGGCAGTCATGAAATGAAGGCTTATGAGTATTGCAAGGGATAAGGAATAAATGAGTGACTTCACTTGAACATATCAGTTAAACTAAATGAATTGGCATCATTTGACCCAAAACCAAAGTGATGGATGGTATGATATACCGTCAAGCAAATTACCCAACCCAAAAATCACGGAGATGAAGTGAATAAGTGCCATGTTCAAGAGCGACTTGCTACCATAAAGTGTTTTATCCCTTTCCAATTTTCCCCGGTCATTACTGACCAATACCTCTCTATTTTTTAAAAATATTGAGGAGGATAAAATATTATTGATGTATGATTCCACCCTTCGGGTGAATCCATCACTATTTGATGCTTTAACAAGCCTACTGAAGGGAAAACTCGATCTTGTCATGATGGACAAGTCTGTCACTATTTGATGCTTTAATGATTCTAATGACATTGAAAACTCGATCATTTTTCATGTTTAGAGAGTTTGATAAATGGACTAAAAGAAAACTCCACAAGTTCTTTTTAGTATAATAGTTCCTCAAATCCGAAAAAGTGTAAAATAATACCTGAGAGAACCTCCTAGCCATGTTCGACTAGGATTTTCCTTTTTCGTAATCATAATCTATCTTAGTCCAGAAAAGGGTTAAACTTATACCGAGTAGATTTTGTTTCAATTCCTTTAACGAGCTTGAAAGGACAAGCGCTCGATAATATTTTCATATTTTGAGAGTCTGAAAATAGTTGAAAGAGAACTCCAGGGGGGTTCCTTTTTCACATTTTAACAAAGCTCGAAAAAGAGATAAAAGTGTGCTTTGAATTCCTTTTTCATGTTTAACAAAGCTCAAAAAAAGAGGATAAAAGTGTGCTTTGATTTCCTTTTTCATGTTTAACAAAGCTCAAAAAAGAGATAAAACTATGCTTTGTGGTCAAAATTGCATTTCACAATCATGCACAACTAACTCACTATAATCATCTTTAAACCTGCTAAAAGAAACATCAAATGGATTAAAAATACATGTTAAATATATTAAAAATGGGTAAAAACCATAGTCATTTCATTAAATATGAATAAATTAATCAAAAAGACTATTAAATTAAGAAATTACCCAGTCATTTTTACCATTTTAATTTTAGTGGTCTGAGCCTATTTTACCCTCGAACTTCAATAGTTGATTGCAAAAAAATTTGTGGATCATTTCTCGTGTCGTCTAGGCCAGGTAGAAGATCTTACCCTCCTATTTCTATTGGATGCATTCTTTTTCAGTTTCATGCACATTTTTTTAGGTTTTTGGGGCCCCTAGGGTAAATATACAATTCCCTAGGGCCAACGCACCCTTGAATGTCGAAAAATGTGTTGCAAAGATGCTAGAAAGAGGCCCAATTCCGCTGCAACGCTATGTCTCTCACTCAGGGGTGCGTTGGGCACAATTCAGAAAGTTGTATCTTCATTTCTGCCTAACATTTCCCCAATTTCTTGCATGGAATGGATCCTAATTAAGCCTATGGTGTGATTTTAGAATTTGATCGAATCAAAATGTCGATTACATGGCGAGAAAGAGAACATGAAGAACAGGATATGGTTTCCCTAAATGATTCTGGAACTGTGGGAGCCCTCAGAGACTGTGGGTTTCTCAAGTACTTCTGATTGTCATGGATGAGGCAAAACATGGAACTATTGTGATCCCTTCATGGGACCTGGCACTACAATAATTTCACATTGGGGACAAAGTGCTCCCAATATTATTTGATGACATTTAATTTCTGATAGGTTTTTCGAGACGTGGTTCCCCCATTTCCCTTGCGGGCTCCATCCGTGGAGGTGAAATAGTGAAGTACTACATCCAACAGTTTTTTCAACTAGGAACTAAGCCTAGAAAAGATGGAAAGATAAATATCAAACATGTGTGTGATATTCCTTTGCGAACGCTCATATTCACTATCGAAAAGCCAGCTGGAAACGTGCCACTACATGTCATAAAAAAATCATACATGTAGTATGCACTTGAGTGTCTTGAGCCAACCGTGTTCAACTGGGATGAAGCAGTACTCCTTCATATGAAAGAACAACTGGCCAAGGTAAAAAGTGGTAAGACCAAAAAATTCAGTTATGGGTCGATTCTGATCACTTTTTTTTTGGAGCGAGTTCCATTGATGCAGCCACAACATGTGACAATGGGATTAGCTTGTTGTAGAGATCCACGAATGCAGCGGTGGGTCGAGGTGATGGCTAGACATGTTGGTCAGTCATCGATCTCATTTTCCACTACATTCTTCAGTTGGCTCCGAAGACATAATATCTTCATAGAGGAGCATCCATATGCAGGGATGTATTTCCGCGGAGATACAGATTTAATTTTACCAGCCGATGCTCAATGGGGTGCTATAGGTAAAATTTTGACCATGTTTTTTACTTTTTGGGATCTTTTACATATTTTTGTGTTTTTTTTTTATGTTTCCAATACTAAACTAAAGATATTTTATGTATGCAGATGTAGGTACTGTTCGGCTAGTGGTTTCTGCACATCAGGCAAGAGAACCAGCAGAGAGGACTGTCGGAAAAGTAGTCCTACAGGATTTGGATTTAGTCGAGACTCTTGCTAAGTTGCAGTAGCATGTGTAGGGATTGACTCTTGGGATACCGAATGTTTGGATCGAGTAGTTACCTATGAGGCTGCAGCACCATACCATTGGTGTGCCTAACCGTTGGATGAGGCTATTGTGCATGATAGCCCAAGCAGTGACCTACTATCATGAGCATCACTAGGTTTACTTAGATTATGCTATGTCTGTATACACTTTGAGGTCAGATTACCAACATGTCTTGGACACAATTTTGTAAAAATATCGATATAAATATATTTTACTTTCAGTTTTTTTCTATGATTATGTGCAATCCTATTCAATTGTATGATGTGAATTGAAAATATATCTTTACATATGCTCCAAATGTCTATTTAACACATAATTCGACAATGAATCAACGACAGTGTTAAATTTTCTGGAAATATGTTGATATTGAATGTAATCAAAATGTCTTTCCAAAAGACGAACTCTAAGTAACATGTGATGAATTGTTGAATTTTAGATAGTATAGATGCCAATAAGTCATAGTACGACAAGTTGTGAGTCCAGCGTCATGATGATGTGGCGAATTCCAAGTGAAATGGAATCAGAGAGTAGTTCAATCAACCCTCTATACTCAGCAATATTGTTGGTCGATCGACCGATACAAATCCCTTGGAAACTCACTAACTCACCACTTGGAGCAAAGATGGCCCATGTTGCGGAGGATAAATTTTGAGTACTACGACTAACACCATTGGCGTATCCAAAAAATGGTTCCAAGAGGATTACTAACCACATGAAAAACTCTAAAAGGCACACTACTACACACATGCAATCAAATCATATAATACAGTGTTTACTATGCAAAATCAGGCATAGTAACGTTTAAGATATAGCCCATTTCGAGACTGCGACAATGGAATCCCATCATAATTACCAGGTGTCCTTCCAAGAAGGTGTGAGGCTTGACATTGCGGTCATATTGCACCTTAATTCATCTCTTATGTGCTTCGTTGGCCAATGCGACTTCAAGACACATTTCATCTAGATGGATGAGATCTAAAACATGTGCCTCTTCTTCAGAGGTATCAGGTAGCAGGTCAATCGCAAGTTGCAACGATGGTATTTCACATTGTATCGGTAAGATAGCTTCTAGATTGTAAACTAGCAGAAAGGGAGTGAATCCAGTCGCATTTCTTACTGAGGTTCGATATGCCCACAAATCTGAGTACAAGATCAAATTCCCATTACGTTTATGAACCACAATCATGTGTTGAAGCATACACTTAAGAATCTTATTGATAGCTTCAACTTTTCCATTAGCTTGTGTATAATAAGGGGTATAACTATCATGTGACAGTCCTAACTTGGCTGTCATCTCATCCATCATGTGATTGCGAAATTTTTTTCCATGATCTGTGACTATAGCTTGTGGTACACCAAACTATGAAACCACATGGTTAAAAAAGAACAATGTAGTTGTTTGTCCTGTGTTGTTCAATGTAGGCATCGCCTCGACCCACTTGGTAAAATAGTCAACGAAGACAATAATATACCCATTCCCCCCGACTGAGCAGGGGTTACATGTCATGAAGTCAATGCCCCATTTTGCAAATGGTCCAACAACAACAACGGGATGGATTGGTGTTGGCGATAAATGGGTTTTACAATCAAATATCTAGCAAGCATGAAAACTTCCAACCGTGATAATGCAGTCACGAAATATGGTAGGCCAGAAGTAACCAGCGCAAAGAATATTTTGTGCGGTAGTATAGCTAGAAAAATTTCCACCGCATGCACCAGAATGACAATCATTTAGAACCTTTTCAGCTTCCTCATGTGTGAGGCACCTACATAAAATCGTATCGAAAACAAGCCGATAAAGTGTATCGCCGATAATCAGATAATATTTGGCTTGGTATCGAATATGTCGATGTTGCGAGCGAGAGGTATTAGGCCAAAAATTTTGGGTCTGGAGATAGATGATGAAATCTCCATACCACAGTTCAGATGACTCGATCAGAAACAAAGACTTGTCTAGAATTGATGGTTCTGTAGTAGGATTGGTACTACTCGAAGGAAGGTCACAAATAAGCTCATAAAAAACTAGACTTCTTTGACTTGGATTTGATGAATTCCAAATCAAACTCCTGAAAAATGATGATCCATCTTGAATATTCCCCCCCCAGCAATTGACATGAAAAAATGTATGTCATAGGGTTGCAATCCAAAATGACAATGGTCTTTCGAAGAAGGATATAATGTCGAAATCTTTGTACAACGTGAATGACTGCCAAAGAAATATTCTCAATGTATGTGTACTTAACTTCCGTATCATTGAGATTATGACTCAAATAGTATATTGGATGTTCAATCCCATCTTCTTCTTGGACTAAAACCATAGCGATGGTTGTATCTGCAGCACCGAGATACAAGAAATAGTCACTCTGATAATTTGGGGGAAATATTAATGATGCTCGGATCAGGGAATATTTAAGAACACCAAAGGAAGCTTGCGCAACCTCATCCCAATGGAAGGGTACCCCCTTTTTCAAGAGTCGAGTAAATCCTTTAGCCATTTTAGCGTAGTTAGGAATGAACCTCCTTAGCAATTTAGCCTTCCCTTGGAGTCTCTATAACCAAAGCAGATTGGAAGGAGAAGGAAAATCAAGAATAGCTTGGACCTTCAATGGATCAAGCCGAATTCCATCTTTTGACACGACGAATCAAAGAAAATGACCAGAAACAACACCAACACACATTTTTGTGGATTGAGGCATATTTTATAGTGATGACATCATAAAAATATCGCTCTCAGATGTAGTGGGTGGTCAACCTATTTCCATGAATGTGCAGGTAAGTCATCCAGATACAATTGGACTATGTGCTTGATGTCATGAAAATCATAATTCATTTCCCTCTGGAATGTGGCCCCAACATTATTTAAACCAAAAGGGAGCTTGCAATAAGAGAATGTGCCCCAGGGATAGATAAAAGTAATTTTATATTGGTCCTCTAGGAAAATATTAATCCGATTGTAACCAGAGAATCCATCTATGAAATAAAAATTTTCACATTTGGCACATTCATCAATAATTTGATCGATAAATGGAGTTGGATAGTTGTCTTTTGGACAAGCATGATTAACATCCTGATAATCGACACACACTCTGATTGTCCCTTGTTTCTTCATGAAAGGAACAATGTTAGATACCCAATCGTTAAGCAGAATAGGGTAAATGAGTCCAGCACGCAAAAAAAATTCAACTTCTGCTTTAATGGCAACAACTTTATTAGGGTGAACAGGACGAAGGTGCTGTTGCACCAACTTAACATCAAGACACATTTTAATATCATGTTCAACAATTATGGATTCGATACCTGGCATCTCCTCATATGACCAAGAGAATACATATCAGAATTCATGAAAAAGAGTGCGGTAAGTGTCAAGTTCAGATGGATAACAAGACACACCGACATGACTATTTTCTACAATATCGAGTTTGATCGAAATTTTGATAGAAATATTTTCTTCAATATTTGATGGGTTTTGCGCGAAATCAACGGCATGTATAGGAATATAATTCGCCAAGTAATAAACGATAGTAGGGTGATATAGTTCAGATGGATTATCTTCACTGTAATATGGAATATGGGATCGTTGATGTGATGATTCCCAGGGTTCTTGTTCTGGCATTATGGATTCCATAATGCTCTCATTAGTCGATAATACATGTGAAAATGGATCAGAAGAAGTACCAAAATCTGAATAACAATCAACCCAAATGGTTGGTGACAATGGATTTGGATTGGCTACATAAGCCAAGAAATTTGATTGTTATGCTAGCTCAATTGGACTTAGCGACATGATTTCTCCCAACCTAACTACTTCAGAATCATTGGGTATCTTCCTTAAGTCAGATGAAATGGAAGATATCATGTTGCAGGTCTCTATATTAGCAATTTTTGCCGATGTCACAAGCGACGGTAATGAAAAGGTGCCCATTATGGAAGGATCCTTAAAGAGTCCTACACCAATGTTTAGAAGAGAAGGTGGGGGTCGGTGAAAAAACGGAATGCTTCCAGTTGACTGGGAACTAGAGGTGAAGAATGAGAGTTGGTAGATGGCTGTGATACTTCCTTTATGGGGGAAGATGATCATACGAAAGTAAGTAGATATTACCGCAAACATAGCGTAAACCCATGGTCTTCCAAGAAATATGTTGTAGTCGAGGGGTCCGTTAACGACTTCAGCGTCAATAGTAACTTGTTTTCCCCCTAGTTATACTTGCAAGTTACTAATAATTCCACAAGGCTTATATGTACAACTGTCAAAATCTTTCAACGTCGTAGTTGATTATGACAAATTTGGTGAGCCAAGTGACTTCCAGCGACTCATTGACATGATACAAGTAGATGCGCCTTCATCAATGATAATGCGATGAATGAGGCGATTCAAGACATGTACTTGAATCAAGAATGCTAACTGTGATGGTAATTGTGGCACATAGCCCACCTGATTAAAGACTACAAGATTGAATCCACCGGATCAATTCCACCAATCGCGGACAACAAAGCCTACTTCTAGGAGGGACAATACTGAAGAACCACAAGCGTTGACATAGAAAAAGGTGACTGAGCCAGGTCTTCTACTACATTATAATTTTGAGTTGCACAATCTTGAGGGTCAAATGTCAATTTGTGACTACCCCTTTCGACCACTTTATTGTTAAATCTGGAAGGATAGGCGGTAGAGCTGAATGAGATGATGTCAAAGTCGAAGTGGTAGGTTGATCTGTAGCCTGATCATTTGATGAAAATAACATATTACTGTAATCTTTAATTCGATTCGACACAAAAACATCAATTTTGGGCTCCGTGGCAGATAGCATAAGCACTTGCGAACTAGAAGCAGGATCTATAGCAACCATATGTGTTTCTGGGTTCAGAAAAGGATTTGTCAACACTGCAGATGTGGCATATGTCTTAAGAAGCTTTGAGACTTCTGAGTGGTGAGGACAGTCTCACGTAAAATGATCCTCACTAAAAATCAAGCAAGGGTAACGAGGTTTCTTAAAAGAACCAGATGAATCAGATGATTTCTCCTGCGGGGGTGAATTTTATTTCTTCTTGTCTTTCCCCTTATTCCTATTTCATGGTTTCTTATCACTTTTTCCTTTATCAGATGACACAACATGGATTTCAGGAAGACGTAGGATCAAATGCAATAGGTTTTTGATTTGAAACATCAAGTGTAGGACCCGATAGTTGACTTGTTTCCGGAGTGCTAGCAGAACCAATCACACCATCATCGGCATGAATGTCCTGACCAGATGGAGCAGTAGGAAAAATAAAATTTCTTCGTAGCGCGTTTGTAATATTTTCATAGAGCGTGTCAGACTGAGTGTAAATCAAATCCATATACTGGGCACGAGCAATGAATTTCTCTTCAGTGACAACACCACCTTTGGCCACATCCTCAGTGATACATGGCAACAAGGACTTAATAAACCACTCAGCTAAAAGCTGATCAGGAACAAATTTTTTAACCATTCGATGACGACGACACCACTCATGCATTTGATTCGATATATGAGTAGCAGTGGTATGTTTAAAGCTGGTCAAAATTCCATTCCAGTTTCATATCTGGTGGGTAACTGGAAGTGGGTTAAAATAGTAGTGGCTAAAGCTGTAAATTTATAAAATGAATCTCATGGTAATTCAATGTACCAATTTGCAGTTGGACCAGTAAGAGTTCGCTGGAAAAGATGCAATCTAATAGAATCATCATTTAAGGAATTTGATGAACACCATAAATTATAAGTCATGACATGCATATAGGGGTCTTCTCCAGAATTTCCATTGAATTTTGGAATGTCTGAGGGTCATTTATGTGGAATCACAAGCCACCAAGGTAAATAATGAATGGGATCATTGGTGAGACAATTTAAATTCGGTAACTCTAACGTCGCAAAAAATGGCAACTGTCAATTAAGGTCAGGTTGAGCATAACTAGTATATGATGGAATTTCCTGAGTGGTAGGCCTTTTCATACCAACAAATGGATTCTTTTAATGGTAACCCAGTGTTGAGGCCTCGAAATTCGCTGCAACAACATGGGGGATGACCACCTGGTCTGGACCTTAAAGCAATTCCTTTTCTGTTTGGAATGGTGGTTCCGACTAGTTTAACTAGTTCCAGTTACCTTCTATCAATCTCCATTGGCTTAAAATATGAATTTTTTCTACCAATGGGAAAGAGACATTAGATCATTTCTCTTGTTGATATGGCAAGAAAGTTATCTTTAAGCTAATTTAGGCTTAGCCAAGCCACAATTAAAGTTTTGCCTCTTTGGGAAGAGGACTTTTTAGGGATGTAGAATTTAATCTATATGCAAGATTATTCTAAGATGCAAGCAAAAGGAACTATATTAATCCTATCTCAATTAGGCAGATATAAATCTATCCCAACCAAGAGCAAGATATTTTAAATAATTGGGATTTAAATATGTCTAGATTATAATGAATATCAAGCTAATGAAGTAGTTCAATTAACTGACATTATGAATACCAAACACATCCTATCTAAAGACCTCTTAACTGAAATAATAAATCAACAACATTTAGGAAGAATTTCTCAAAATGATATTGATCATTTAATCAGTAACTTGAATAATTAAACAATAATATGCAGAAAAAATTCACAACATATCGCTATTCAATAAATCAGTTTTATATGACAGGTTTCTAGCTAAATTGTTAATCAAAAATTAGAATTCAGCCCATAAGATTAGAGATAAATAATAACATAAAATTGAGGAAAATTACTCATACCGACAAAAGTGCACAAATATGGAAGTAAATTGACACATTCGTGTTATCATAAAATGAAACCAACATTTAAAATAATAGTATTATAAATACCAATTTATTAAGTCCATTTCTCGAGCTCCGGTCTCTAATAGTATTTTAAAGTGTCTGAACTTCTACTTTCAAAATTAGAGCTACAATAGTGAAAACTCTGTTCATTATACATAAATCATAATGTAAAAGAAAAACCTCAATAATCCCCAGATTTGAGATTCCTCTCCTCCCACCTACAACTCTAAATTCCTATTACATAAGTGCTTTTAAAATTCTAGAATTGCAGAGGAGAGAAGCCCCTATTACATTCTACAATCTGTTATTTATAATGTTTATGATGCAGGAGCATCGGAATAAGCCAGCAATGTGAAAATCTGTTCACATGTTGTGGCTAGATATTATGAATTTCATTGACTGTTTTGTCAAATTTAGTTTTACTGAGGAGGTCGATTTCTCAAATAGTTTGTTATTATTGTAATAAGTGATACTGTTTTAGTGATAAGATTTGTTAAACAGGTGTGCACGAGAGCTAATAGATAGGGGATTGCTGTTAGATTTCCAGAAATAGAAGATTGCGTTGTTAGAAGAATTAGCTAATAATAAAGATGTTGATAAGGCGAGAGATTAGAGTTTTTTTAGAATAGAGTGAGAGCTTAGAGCGGTAGTGGACTGTGTTTGGGTGTAACAGTGCTTATTTTCTGTGTAATTGGAAAACGCCGAGACTGTGTCTTTTTTTATATATTTTGAACAAGCTTAATGTTATATCCATCAATGTAGAACGAGTCCATAAGATTGGATGTGTTTGTGTTCCTTGAAATTTGGTTGAAAAGGCTGTGATCTGTGTTTTATTATAATTTGCAAAGAATTGTTGTATTAAGGCAACTCGACATAGTTAAGGCGCTAAGGTAAAAGTATTTAACACTGAGAATTGGTATAAATCATCTGTTGGAAACTTTAAGTGGATTTAAAAATTATATCAGTCGAATGTATGATGTATCGGTTTCGTGTATAACTCATCGCATTGGACGAGGAGGATTGTTCCATATAACACCATATCACAATAGAACTGGACGCGGAAAAAATAAAAAGTCGTTTTAACGGAGATTGGGTCCAGAGTAATATCGGAGCATCTATAGAAAGGGTAGTTGTTCACTACTCTGATTTTGCGATCTCCGATAGGTTCACATCGGCGGACGCGAAGTTGAATAAAGAATTGTTTAACGAGATATCAGATCCGGAGCAATATCTCATCGGAGCACCTCGGGGTGTGAAGCACAGTGTAATCGGGATAGTTGTATTATCATCGCATCAGAGTTTGAAGTTATGTAACAGTTGGCGGTGATATCAAATCCCAGTGATTTCGATTGCTGATTGATATCATATCGGGGTATGTTGGAGTTTGGAGCGCTTTTAGCACAGTGAAAGTGGAGTGATATCGTATTGGAGTGTAGTGGAAGTGAACATGGTAGCACATTGCCAATCATCGATTTATGAATGAATTCAATTCATCAGATCAATCGATTGAAGTAATGGCAATAAATGTATATACAAACTGATGGGAAATGGCATTCAACATTGTTTTGAAAGCATTGTAAAATGATTATATCGGATCTGTGTTTTTCAATTATAAAGAAAATAGAAATCTCTTTAAATTATTAAGAGCTTCGATTCTGATATCCTAAAAAGGTTTTTTTCTGGCATTACATTGTTTCTTGAAGATCCATTGGGAGTGTTTACGTAACTCCATAACTGTTGCTGTTGCATCAATTTTGGTATCGGAGCCGAAGAAAAGGAGTATTTGCAGCAAAGATGCCACCGAGAAGGGGAATTGGTCTAGGGAGACGAGAACCAAATGCAATTTGGTTGGAAGAAGTGCGGAACTTGCATGCATGAATGGAGACAATGGAGACAGCCCAGAGAAGAGCGCCTGATGATGGAGTTGAAAGTTTTTCAGAGGAATCTAATGCAGATGTGGAAGCAGAAGAAGAGAACGAAAATGTCAAATTCATCAAGATGCTGGCAAAGGTTGGAAGAAAACCCAAGATGGAGATTCCTATGTATGAAGGGAGCCTGAATGCCGAGGAGCTTATGGATTGGATCAGATCCATAGATCAGTACTTTGATTATGAAGAGGTTGAGGAGAATAAGAAGGTGAAGTTTGCAGTCACTAGATTGAAAGGTCATGCAGCCATCTGGTGGGACGAGGTACAGACATCAAGAACGAGAAAAGGGAAATCTAAGATCAAGTAGTGGGATAAAATGGTAAGTAAACTGAAAGCCAAGTTTTTGCCTAAAGACTATCATTTGAATCTCTTCAAGCAAATGTAAAATATGAAGCAGAAAGGGATGTATGTTAAGGAGTACACAAAAGAATTTTACAGATTGAGTATCAGAACGGGGCATGTAGAAGATGATTTGGAGAAAATAGCTAGATATGTGAATGGGATAAGGCATGAAATACAAGATGAGATTAGCCTGTTAAGTTTGAAAACTGTTGAGGATGCCTATCAAGCAAGTTTGAAAGCGGAGGAGAAAATACTGAGGAGACAGAGTCAAAGGAACAGAGGGAAGAGCTCAGCAAGAGGTAGAGGAGCTGTCAGATCTAAAGGAACACAAAATCAGCATGAAGCAGGAAGTTCAAGTGGTAAATCACCACAGACGGGTGAATCTAGTAGAGGAAGATTCGCGCCTAGAGGAAGAGGGTGAGGAACAGATGTTAGATGTTATGCTTGTGGAAAATGGGGACATATGTCAAGGGACTGTCCTCATAACAAATCAACAAGCCAGAGGGGTGCAAATGTGGCTGAGGCAGAGCCAGAACCACCTTGACTTGTGGAGAAAGAGGAACCACCTGAAGAAGGTGAATCATTGCTACTTAGAAGAACTTTGCTGAGATCAGAAAAGGAGACTGGAGAACCTGCGCAAAGGAAGAACTTGTTCAGAACTACATGCAAATCAAAGGGTAAGTGATGTAAGGTTATAATTGATAGCGGAAGTACTGAAAATATTTTGTCCACAGAGATGGTGGAAAAGCTTGGGTTAACAAGGACAACACATCCTGCACCTTACAAAGTATCTTGGCTTCAGAAGGGTCATCAAGTTATCGTGACAGAGCAGTGTAATGTGGAAATGCAGATCGGCACATACAAAGACGTGATCTTATGTGACATAATGCCCATGGATGTATGTCATGTGTTATTGGGGAGACCATGGCAATTTGACCGGAAGGCGATTCATGACGGGAGAAGGAATACATACACCATAGAGAAGGATGGAATGAAACATACGTTGTTGCTAGTGAAGAATGATGTTGACAAAGAACTGCCTGAGAATAATATTATGTTGATAAGTGGCAAAGAACTGCTACAGGAGGTCGAAAAAAGTGAGGAGCTGCATTTCGCTATCGTGGGGAGGCCAAAGGTAATCTTAACCTCCACAAATTTAAATGATTTTCCTGAAGAAATTCAAGTTGTGTTAAATAATTACATGGATATCATTGTGGATGAATTACCAAATGAATTACCACCGATAAGAAGTGTGAGTCACCATATCGATTTAATACCAGGAGAAAGTCTACCTAATAAAGCTGCGTATAGACTAACTCCCCAGGAAAATGCAGAGATTGCAAGGCAAGTGTAGGAGCTGATGAACAAGGGGCTGATTCGAGAAAGTCTGAGCCCGTGTGTTGTGCCAATGGTACTTAGTCCAAAGAAGGGAGGAGAATGGCGCATGTGCACCGATTCCAGAGCTATCAATAAGATATCAGTCAGGTACAGATTTCCTTTGCCCAGAATGGATGATTTAATGGACTATTTAAGTGGATCCAGGTATTTTACTAAGATAGATTTGAAAAGCGGGTATCATCAGATCATAATTCAGGAAGGCGATGAATGGAAAACAGCTTTCAAAACCAACAGTGGACTGTATGAGTGGTTAGTGATGCCTTTTGGGCTTACTAATGTGCCCAACACATTCATGAGACTAATGAACGAGGTCTTGAAAGAATATACAGGTAAATTTGTTGTTGTTTACCTTGATGATATTCTGGTTTTCAGCAGAAGTAAAGAGGAGCATTTGGAACATTTGAAGTTAGTCTTGAAAACTCTACAGAAAGAAAAACTACTAATCAATTTGAAGAAATGTAGTTTCATGAAAGAGGAGCTGGTATACTTGGGATTTGTGATTTCCAAAGAAGGTTTAAAAATGGATCCGGAGAAGGTACAAGCAATCAAAAACTGGCCTACTCCCAGGAGTGTATTCGAGGTAAGAAGTTTCCATGGACTTGCTAGCTTTTAATGAAAATTTATAAAGGGGTTTAGTCAAGTTTGTGCACTAATCCTTGAGACAATTAAGGAGGTCAATCAGCCATTTCGATGGATAGAAGTAGCTGACAAGAATTTTAATCTGCTGAAAAAGAAGATAACAGAAAAGCCTATTCTAGCATTGCCAAATTTCGAGAAAGTCTTTCAAGTGGAAACCGATGCAAGTGGAGAAGCAGTTGGTGCGGTGCTAAGCCAAGAGCAAAGGCTGATAACATATTTCAGCGAGAAGTTAAATGATGTGAAAAAGAAATATTCTTCCTATGACAAAGAATTTTACGCTATTTTGTAGGCATTGAAAAAGTGGAGGAATTACTTGCTGCCAAAGGAATTCATCTTATATTCAGACAATCATGCTTTGCAGTTTATTAATAATCAGCCAAAGCTAAATCAGAAGCATGCCAAATGGGTGGAATTTCTGCAAAGTTTCACTTTTGTAATAAAGCATAAAAGTGGTAAGTCTAATAAAGTGGCCGATGCATTGAGTAGGGTAAGTTTTCTTTTGCAAGAGTTTAAAGTGGGTGTTGTAGGTTTTGATGAAATGATAGAAATGTACAAAGATGATGAATATTTTAAAGACATCTACACAACAGTTCAGAATCCGGTGAACCATAACAGAAGTCAATGGATGGACTAACTTATTCAAGGATGCCTGTTATTTAAAAGCAACAAATTATGTATTCCTAAATGTTCCATGAGAGAGAACATAATTAAAGAGAAGCATAGTGGAGGATTGTCTGGTCATTTTGGACAAGATAAAACCTTCACTCAGGTGAATGCTTTTTATTACTGGCCTAAAATGCAAACTGATATTAAAAATTTTGTTGAGAAATGCAGGGTATGTCAATATGCCAAAGGTAGGAGTCAGAATGCAGGTCTATATCAGCCATTGCCCATACCAGATCGACCATGGGATGCAGTGAGTATGGACTTTGTTCTGGGTTTACCAAAAACTCAGAGAGGAAATGATTCTATTTATGTTGTAGTAGATAGATTTTCGAAAATGGCCCATTTTATTGCTTGTAAGAAGACTAATGATGCAACACACATAGAAAATTTATTCTTTTTAGAGATTGTAAGATTGCATGGTTTACATGTAAGCATTGTATCAAATCGAGATACTAAATTTGTAGGGAATTTTTGGAGGACACTTTGGAAGAAACTGGGGACTAAACTCAGTTTTAGTTCAGCGTACCATCCTCAAACAGATGGACAAACTGAAGTAGTGAATAGAAGCTTTGGAAATATATTAAGAAGTCTGGTACATCAGAATCCCAAACAGTGGGATTTGGCATTAGCTTAAGCTGAATTCACTTACAATGATACACCAAACCAAAGCACTGGAATGAGTCCATTTCAGATTGTCTTTGGAATGGATCGGAGAGGAGTATATGAGCTTAGGGACTTGGGAAAAAAGGAGGCCAGAAGTGCAAGTGCTAAAGATTTTGTTGAACAAATGCAGAAGCTACAGGAAGAAGTTAAAGGTAAATTGCAGGAAAGCAGCAGAAGATACAAGCAAAGAGCAGATCTGAAAAGAGAAAAAGAGTTTCAAGTGGGAGATTTAGTTATGGCATATTTGAGGAAAGAGAGATTTCCTACAAAAACTTATAACAAACTGAAAATGAAAAAAATAGGACCTTGTAAAATCAAAAGAAAATTTTCAGCCAACGCATATGAGATTGAATTGCTGGAAGGAATCGGAATATCCCCCATTTTTAATGTTGCAGACTTGTATCCATTCAGGGAGGCAAAGACCGAGTTGCAGAATGAAATTACAGCTGATGAAGTTCAAACTGTAGACTGGGAGGAACAGGTACCAAAAGCATCCAGGAAAGAAGTTGAAGCTATCTTGGATCAAAGGATATCCAAGAAAACTCGAGGGCATACATATTTTCAGTATCTTTTCAAGTGGAAGGAATAGCCGATAGAAGACTCCAGTTGGTTGACAGTAGCTGAATTACAGAGATATGGAATAAACCCAGAAAATCTGAAGGACAAATATTTTCTTCCCTCGGAGTCTGATGCAGGAGCATCGGAATAAGCCAGCAATGTGAAAATCTGTTCCCATGTTGTGGCTAGACAATATGAATTTCATTGACTATTTGGTCAAATTTAGTTTTACTGAGGAGGTCGATTTCTCAAATAGTTTGTTATTATTGTAATAAGTGAGACTGTTTTAGTGATAAGATTTGTTAAACATGTGTGCACGAGAGCTAATAGATAGGGGATTGCTGTTAGATTTCCATAAATAGAAGATTGTGTTGTTAGAAGAATTAGCTAATAATAAAGATGTTGATAAGGCGAGAGATTAGAGTTTTTTTAGAATAGAGCAAGAGCTCAGAGCGGTAGTGGACTGTGTTTGGGTGTAACAGTGCTTATTTTCTGTGTAATTGGAAAACGCCGAGACTGTGCCTTTTTTTTTAATATTTTGAACAAGCTTAATGTTATATCCATCAATGTAGAATGAGTCCATAAGATTGGATGCGTTTGTTTTTCTTGAAATTTGGTTGAAAAGGCTGTGATCTGTGTTTTATTATAATCTGCAAAGAATTGTTGTATTAAGGCAACTCGACATAGTTAAGGCGCTAAGGTAAAAGTCTTTAACATTGAGAATTGGTATAAATCATCTGTTGGAAACTTTAAGTGGATTTACAAATTATATCAGTCGACTGTATGATGTATCGATTCGGTGTATAACTCATCGCATCGGACGAGGAGGAGTGTTCCATATAACACCATATCACAATAGAACTGGACGCGGAAAAAATAAAAAGTCATTTTAACGGAGATCGGGTCCAGTGTAATATCGAAGCATCTATAGAAAGGGTAGTTGTTCACTACTTAGATTTGGCGATCTCCGATAGGTGCACATCGGTGGACGCGAAGTTGAATAAAGAATTGTTTAATGAGATATCGGATCCGGAGCAATATCTCATCGGAGCACCTCAGGGTGTGAAGCATAGTGTAATCGCGATTGTTGTATTATCATCGCATCGAAGTTTGAAGTTATGTGACAGTTGGCGGTGATATCAAATCCTAGTGATTGCAATCGTCGATTGATATCATATCGGGGTATGTTGGAGTTTGGAGTGCTTTTAGCACAGCGAAAGTGGAGTGATATCGTATTGGAGTGTAGTGGAAGTGAACATGGTAGCGCATTTCCAATCATCGATTTTTGAATGAATTCAATTCATCGGATCAATCGATTGAAGTAATGGCAATAAATATATATAAAAACTGTTGGGAAATGGTGTTCAACATTGTTTTGAAAGCATTGTAAAATGATTATATCGGATCTGCGTTTTTCAATTATAAAGAAAACAGAAATATTTTTAAATTATTAAGAGCTTCGATTCCGATATCTTAAAAAGGCTTTTTTCTGGTATTACATTGTTTCTTAAAGATCCATTGGGATCGTTTACGTAACTCCATAACTGCTGCTGTTGCGTCAGTTTACAAAGGAATTCTTCATAGGAATGTTTGTTGAAGAGTGGTTCTGCTCAATCAATTTTCATTGGTTCAAAAATTCAATTCCTAGAGCCTTCTAATTGATTTATATCTTATTCTTCTCATCTCTTCAATTGTTTTCCTGCAAAAATAAATCAAAACTAAATTAAAATATAAAAATAAAATCAAAATGCCAAATGTAGAAATTAAAATAAATCCAATCAAAACTTAATTAAATAAATAATTGAAAAGGAAATATAAGATTTCTTTTGATGTTTGTGTTAATCTAATTGGTCAAGGAGAATATAGAAGAATGAATCTGCACTCAGAAGTTGTGGAAAATGAAAATAAAAAAAAATAAAACTCAGAAAATTAGTTTTGTTTAAAAATTCAGAGCTTGATCTTTTACTGAATTTTAGACCCAATAAATGATCAAATCTGGAATGAAACCACTTCAGAAATAATATCCATGATTTTATCTATCCAATGAGCCCTCTTGGGCCTCATTTGGTCAAGTAAAACTCCATTTATGAGCTTCTAAAGTCGGTATATTAAAATTGCCAGAAATTTGGAATTTTTCTTGCTTGGGCTAAAAATCAGAATTTTTAAATTAAATTCTAATCCTAAATTAGATTACAATTTTTTAATTAATTAATACTAATTAATTGCAATTATATTATTCATCTAATTTAATTATAATCTAATTCTAAATTAAATTATAATTATCTATTAATTAATTATAATTACATTATTAATTTTAATTAATAAAACTAATTGAAAATAAATTAAACTAATTAAAAAATGATTTATTGATTAATTAAAATATTAAAATATTATATTGATATTATAATTTAAATTATATTAAAATTAAAATTAAAATATAATATTATATAATACAATTTATTTTAATTAATAATTCAATAAATATATAAAATGCACACCACGTGAGAGAGAGAGGAGTGGAGTGGAGAGTATAAGTGATAAGGGAGGAGGAGAGGTGAGGTGGAGAGTGAGTGGCGTGAGGGCGATGTGAGAAAACTGAGTCGGGAGGCATAAGGAGGTGAACCAAAACCTTGTATTAAAAATTTTAAACCCCTCACATGAAATCGCACATTGCAAATATTAAGGGACGTGTTTTGATCTTTTAAATAAATTTTTGATATGTGATATCGCAATATTACAATCATAAGAAATGAATGATCACATATTTTTTAAGAATGAATGATGTGTTGGGAAGTGGGGCCCATGTGGATTAACCATCCGACAATTTAGACTACAACCACTTTGTAATTTTGGAGTTTTGGGTTTGGAAATTTGCTTTAAAATAACATGTTGGAGCATATTACCAATATCCCGAAACATATTTTCATCTATTGTACAATTTAGTTGGGTCATTTTGTAGGACTGTTCAGTGAAAAATGACAAATTAGTAAAAATGAACTAAAAGTTAATATTTACAATGAATGACTATTTTAACTACAAGAATTAAAATATTGGTACACTTCATACATTTTTTTAACCCATGCGAGAAGATGATCAAAACTTCAAAGGAGTACCATTTACAAACTAGTTGACCAAATGAAGTGAAACAAGTATCATTGGAAAACTTATGAAAAACTAGATTCAATGAAACAATCAAAATAGAAATCCAATAAAAATGAAAGATGACAAAATTGAAAAATAACTAACTTAATCAAAATCCTAAAAGGTGTTTAGCCAAAAATTTTGTAGAAAGGGCCCCCATTATTTGAAGTACATAAGTAAAAAATGGGGAGGTTGTGTTTTACCACAACACCCAGATAGGGATAGGTTTGCTGACCAGGTCTTGGATAAGCCTGATACTGTGGGAATGGTTGTTGTGGCTGTCATGGTATTTGATAAAATGGTTGCCCGCTAGGATAATTCAGACCTGGTTGTGAATAGACAGGGCCAATAGAAGCTTGTGACAAAGGTAAAATAGCATGTGGTTGTGAAATTTCTGATACAGATGGTTGTTGAATACCAGCCTGGGAAGATGAAGTCTGTAGACCCAAAACTTGAGGGTTCGAGGTGGAAGGACCCACTTATGCAAACTGACCAATAGCCATAGAAGAAATGACAAGCGTAGTAGGCATAGATGCAACAGGTTGAACTAGATGATATTGATACACAATTGTTTGCGGCTGAACAAGTAAAGTAGGTTTCCATTGGCAAACAAGCATTCCATCATATGATGGAACTAAATATGACGGAGTACTGCCATATGGATCGAACATCTGTGGCCCCCCCAGCATATGGAGTATAGGGATATTGCACATACTAACTTTCATATGATGGCTATCTAGCATATATTGGATAAGATGGACGGTAATTAGATGGACGAGCTTGATATTGAGGGTTAGATCATTCAGTACTCGTAATAGATGAACCAAATATAATTCTAGATGATGACATGGGCGAAGTCCAGGGACGAGAGGATACACCAGAGTAGGTTCCATTTAAATCTTGGTAACCCAATGGGATGAACATACCACCATAAATATGTTCCTAAAGTGTCTTCGAAAACATTGAAGGTGAAGCGACAGTAGATGATGTCGCAGCCGTAACAGACGGTATAGTTTGGGATGTTGTCTCTACCATGGTTAAATAACCTAGAAAATACTCTAATGAATCTACGAGAACTTGAGAGTGAAAAGGATCAATAGAAGCAGAGTAGGTCAAATGAGGAAAAGACTGATATAAATGATGCCCCAACCCAAAATGAGTGGGGGTTGAAGGGGTTGTCTCTTCCTGAAGATCCTCCTCTATCAAAATCAAACCAAGTGGAAGCACTTCATCGTCAGGCCCGAGATAAATTTCAGGTGGTAAACTTTGCGTTAAAGAGGAAGACTCAATGGTTATAGATGGTTGAGAATCAAACGGCTGCACTGAAGAAACTTCTTATTGTTCGACTTCGATATCAACTACTGGATCGACATCCATTTGAACAAGCTCGGGTCCAGGATTTACCATTTCAATGGATTGAATTTCAGTGTCCTCAAGTAACTGTGAGATTTCCTTCTAGACAATATCAGATAAATCGAGATTAGGAGAAACTATTCAAGACTTGGTACTAAAAGGATCAGATATCTCTGGTATATCAGATGATGTAGCACCAAGAGTTCCAGAGGTACCCAACTCGATAGGGTGAGCATGCCTTTGTCTACTAGGAGTAGCTTCTAGCGGTAATAGAGTTTTATTCGTTGTCCTACATGAACGGCGGGGAATGGGTTCATCTTCTTCCACAATTGTTGGGTGATTTATACAAAAACAAATAAACAAAAAGAGGGTGACACTAGTCAAAAGGTTTACTAAGCAACTGTGAACTGAAATATACTGCCTCAGTAAACCAAGGACTTATTATACGTGTAGGAAATCTCCCTGGATGTTGTGTTTGGTGTATCACACGTACAAGGTGGCTGACTCGGTTATCTATGGATGGTAAGCAACCTAAATTTTTCCTCCCAAATATACGCGAAGGTACGTGGAGGCCCAATCCATATTATCGTTGTCTAATGCGAAACCGCATAGTGAGAGCATCCCCTTATATTTTTCGTACTAGAACACCGCCTGATATACCCGAAAGTACGTGGACGAGCTCCGATATACTTACGTACGTGGTATGAGGTATCACTCTCTAAATGTATCACAGAAAATTAACGACAACTGCTATGTTTAACAACGGCAAAACACATCTTCTAACCTAGACCTCTAAATGTTATCGTTAATGTTACAATGCTTCCTTAGATAAATTCAGATAAATTTTATGTTGATCTTGATTATCAGTTTGTCTTTCAGGTTCACCATGAGATGTATTGAAAATTCCTAGAATGCAATTAGAATGATAAGAATTTGTTTCGAATTGACTTTTGACAATGAAAAACTAGCTACAAGGGATAGAGCAATAAGATTGTATGCAATCATCAATGAGCACATATAAATGCAATTTTTCCCTAAACTATTCCTTAAGTAGCACTCACAATCCCTATATGAAAATTCATGTTTTTCTTTTCAGTTTCCTTTAAGTTGAGATAAAAGAAAAAGAAACTAATGCACAATCAATCACTCAAAACTTTCAAGAGAAACAAAGGCTGAAACGAAAATTCCTCTTTTCAAAAATAATGAATTGATCAAATGTAAAATTTAACTTTGGAACTATTCAATGATGATAAAAAAAGCACAAAGAAACATTGATCAAAAAAATCCAAAGTGAGGTAAGAATAGTAAAGTAAAACAGGTCTCTAGAGGCAATCAATCACTCAAAACTTCGGCATGAAAACACTGACATGAATTGGAAAAAGAGAAAACATATATATTTTGGTTGGTCACAGGGGCAACACACCCCTAAGTGGGAGACAATGCATTGTATATCATTATCCCTAAGATAGTAGTCTTATGCAGAGCACTATGTCGAGACCAACAGTGCGTTGGTGCCATATGACTCTCTGAAAAATCAGGCAAACACACTGCTTTTGCTAAGACACATTAAATGACTGAAAATAAGCAGGTAAAGTCTACTAGATGTTGATGGACAAGGAAAAAACAACCAGGGATGATCTTTCGATCCCCATTATGATCACCAATTTTTTTCACAAAAATGCAAACCTATGGATAAGTATGATTTCCCTAAGTGTGGTGGTTCACTTAGAACAACAGAAAGAAAGATATATGACCTTTTCATTAAAATGAATAGATAAAGGGAGAGAAACCTACTTGTAATCTGTTCACTTTCCCTCGCCTCCCTTTGTCTCTTTCGTTGTTATCAATCCAACTTAACTCACTTGATCGATACCTGCCATGGCAAACAAAAGAAAAAAAACAACGTAAAGGCAATACAATCTATTCAAATTAAACAAATTGAATCGATTATAATCATAAACACGCATATAACATCATTGACACGTGCATTAGGAAAGGAACAAATGTATTTTTTATGAAGTAGAAGGAAGAGTACAACCAGTTGATCGATTCATTGCCACTCATCCATCTTGAGTCCCATCCTCATCACATCTAGCATCAACAATCTAGCAGCATCACAGTACATGCACAATACCTTAAAGAGTTGATATCTCACTAGCATAACTCTACTTAACACAAATTATTGCTCTCTTGTGCACTATTTTCAGTGCTCTATTTATAAGTAGATGAAGGTAGTTTGACATAAATGAATTATTGAATGGCTTTCCTAAAAATGGATGAATACGTTTCCTTTTTCATGGGAATAGGAGGATAAAAGGTTTAACGACTTCATGGGTTCCAAATTCGAGGCTATCAGATGAGGTAAAAGTTGGAACAAATTCTAGAAGTCACTAGAGGTTGGGAAGTTTCCCGGAATCCAATGAACAATTCACTCCCAGTGAACTAAAACACTCTAAAGTTTTCCTAGATCCTCTGCAACGCATCCTTGCATGTGATTAGATGCTCTGCAAAGCAGTTACAGCTGTCTAGGGGTGCATTGATGGCTCAATGGGGCACTTCAACTGGCATCTAAGCAGTGAAAATTTCATGAAGGAAGACCACCAATGTGATGACTTGTTTAGGGCATGTAGCAACCAATTTAGAGTATGATAGACCCTAATGAATAATTATATGTGTTTTGGGATGATGCCCAAATCGACCTATAACACCTAGTAAGCCACTTGCCTTAGTGCAGGAGTTGGCCACCTTTGAAAACCCAATATATTTGGATCTTCTACTAGTAGGAATTCTTGATATGTGTGTCCATGATTCAATAATTTGTGGCTTGTTCCATGCAATCTAGGATTAGCTCTATTGGTGTGAGATTCTTTGCAATGTTTGTTGTGTCTAGTAATGGTGGAAAGTATGGCCGAAGGAGGTCCACATTAAACATTGGGTGCAGGCCAAGGAATGGGGGAATATTGAGATCGACAACATTGTTTCTGATAGCCTTAGTGATTTTATAAGGCCCATATCGAAGCGAGCGAAGCTTACGGTGGGTGCTCCTTCTAAAAATGTAACCAAACTTTGTTGCCCACCTAGAACTTGTGTGGCATCTAATGTTGATCATGACGTTGTTTGTACTCAGTGTTTTCTTTGTACAACATGTCATGGACCTATTGGCACAAATGTTGAATGCGTTCAATAAAGTTAGTAGCTCTGTCATCTTCAGACTGTACATGATTTGAATCTGCTTGAGTAGTTGCAAGTGGTATGGCAACATCAATGGGACATAGTTGTTGGAATCCCAATCCCACTGAAAGAGGTTGTGGCTAGTTTAGTTGTGGAGAGCTATGTTGTAGCTATTTTGGACATAGGGATTACTTTTATCTCATGTGCATGGATGCTTCAATTTGTACATGCGCAGTATGTGCACGATCATCCTCTTGACGACCTCTATTTAGACATCAGTTTGGGGATGGAAGGTCACGGACTTAGTGAGCTTGATATCCAACAAAAACCAGAGGCTTGACCAAAATGTACTTAGGAACATATTGTCCTGATTTGAGATAATGGATTGTGGGATCCCAAAGTGTACCCATACTCATTAAAAGAAGAGTTTGGCAGTGGCTTCTATTGTGATACTCTTCTTGCAGGCTGCTAGAATGGTCATCTTAGGGAATATTTCAATGACCATGAAAATACAGTTGTTTCCATGCATGGTAGAAGGAAGGCTTGACATGTAATCCATGGATATGTATTCCCAGGGATGGCTAGGAGAAGGAAAATGAGTATACATACCTTACTTATTTATTTTAGGTTTGACAATGCTGCAAGAAGTGCAGGATCCGATGTACGTCCCAACATCTTGTTGAAATTTCATCCAATAAAAATACTTATGCAACACTTCCACTATCTTTTCTATGCCAAAATGTCCAGGGACCTGACTGCAGTGCACCTCCCAAATCATCTTGGAATTCTTGCTTGAAGGAACACAAAGGTGTCCTAGGTGGCATAATAGTGTGTCTTGGAGGTGAAATTTTGGAACATTCTTATCTTTCAGGAGCATCTAGTATGTGGTATCAAATTTTGAATCACTCTTGTAAATATGCGACCATCCTGAAGTCTTGTTCCCACAAGATTCGAGCACAGTGGTCAGTGCCATAATCAGCGGTCGGCTAAGTCAATCTGCAACATTATTAATTCTTCCCTTCTTGTATGTAATGTTCAAATGCAATTGTTTCAAATATGTGGACTATTTCTTCTGGAAATTGTTCTGCAACTTTCTTTGTATCTGTATGAGCTACAGGGTTTGGTGGTCTGTGTGGATGGCTATTTCCTTCCCCATAATGTAATTCTTCCATTTTTGGTGGACTTGCACAATGGAATACATCTCTTTGTCATAGGTGGGATACTTTCATATTGTATCTAAAATTTTCTCACTCTTATATGCCATCGAATTACCCTATTGGGTAAGAACTACACCAATAACATAGTCAGAGGCATCTACTCAATTTCAAATGGTTGTTGCAGGTCTGGTAATGTGAGCACTGGTGCATTGCAGAGGTGATGCTTCAGCTCAAAAAATGCCTTCTATTGGAATTCATACCAAAAGAAATTTTATTTCACTCTGCCCTTGGTGATCTGGATATTGGGGGAGGCCCCCAAGATCTGAAAATTTGAAATTCCAAAAGAAAAGAAGAGAACACACAATAAACAGAACCACCAAGAATTTTTTTATTAAAATGGAGAATAAGCTGCAAAAGCTACATTGTGGTGGAAAATTTGTCCTTTTACAAGATGCGACTTGTTACTTATAGCATTTTTTTAGTTACAATACCACAGATAAATTCCATGGGTGGTTAAATACCATGGGTGAATGAATACTATTGGTGAGTGAATATCATGGGCAGATGTCACTTACAATACCATGGGTGGATAAATACCATGGGTGGATGTCATTTATAATACCATGGGTAAATTCCATGTGTGGATGAATACCATGGATGGATAAATTCCATGGGTGAATGAATATCATGGATAGATGTCACTTACAATACCATGGGCAGATAAATACCATGGGTGGATGAATACATTGGGTGTAGGCCGCTTTCCATTTAGATCATTCCTCCCTCCTTAATAAGAAATGGTCCCCATTGCGTGAAGTTCCCTCCTAAGAAGCCTTTGTTGAATATGAAGAGCTACTAAAGAGAATGGTTTTGTGTGGTTAACCCATAACCACGATGAACTAATATCTGAGGATAGAGATACCATGTAATTCTTGTGACCAACTGTGATACTGACAGTGTGCGGCCTAGTAAATGGACTTTGATGAAGTATGGGTTTATGGATGACCCATAACCATGACAAACGAAGATCTGAGGATAGAGATACCCTGTAATTCTTGTGACCAATTGTGAGGCTAACAGTGTGCGGCATAGAAAATGGACTTCGACGGTGTGGGTTTTTGGATGACCCAGAACCATGAAAAACAAAGATTCGAGGATAGAGATGCCATGTAATTCTTGTGACCAACTGTGATACTAATAGTGTGCGGCCTAGCAAATGGAATTCCGTGAGAAGGATTTTGTGTGGCTAATCCATAACCATGATGTTGATTTTTGACTAAGTAGCAGATGCCTACATAGCATGGGGTGGGAGGGCACATCTCCAAAGAACCCAAGTCGAGGGCTGCTATGTTGAAACTGATGAATTTGAAGTAGGTGCCTACTAAAACAGGGTGGGAGGGCACGTCTCCAAAGGGAGCTCACTCCAAATGTTACTCCAGATTCAGAATGGGAATAACTCGGTCAATATAACACAAATACTTTAATATAACCTATTTTTGGAAATAGAATGATCATTTTGCACCTTCCCATGTGTTTGAAATCTCTATTTGGAGACTGTTGAAACTCAGATTCGCACTGCAACTGTCCCGCCATAACAAAATTTCTGAAAAATATGGATGATTGTAAATCAATGATAACTCTCTCGTTCGGACTCCGATTCGACTACTTTTTTTTTATTTTTAATTTGGGTATTTTTTCACAAGGAATCTAGACACATTACTTGTTTTTGTAAATTTGGCACCAAAATTTTTAGATATGATTTGAAAACTCGCAAACCAATAAAACTTCCTACAAAAAATTTAAAAAAAAAAGTTCTTTCTGCTTAGCCCAAGAAAGTGCTCCATGGAGATTGTGGCACCTGCATGAAGTTTGTTGAAGTTTGATGCAAAAATTTGAAACTAAAATATACTTCAAAATTTCATTCCAATGGAGGCGTAATCTAAATCTGATACCATTGATCCAGATATTGGGGGAGGCCCCCAAGATCTGAAAAAAATGAAATTCCAGAAAAAAAGAGGAGAACACACAATAAACAGAACCAACAAGATTTTTTTATTAAAATAGAGAATAATCTGCAAAATATACATTGTGGTGGACAATCTGTCCTTTTACAAGATGCGACTTGTTACTTATAGCATTCTTTCAGTTACAATACCACAAGTAAATTCCATGGGTGGATAAATACCATGGGTGAATGAATACCATGAGAAAATGTCACTTATAATACCATGGGTGGATTCCATTTACAATACCATGGGTAAATTCCATGTGTAGATGAATACCATGTGTGGATATATACCATGGGTGAATGAATATCATGAATAGATGTCACTCACAATACCATGGGTGGATGAATAACATGGGTGTAGGCCACTTTCCATTCAGATCACTTGGTGACATAACTCAAAGGCCAAGTGATATGAGAGAATCCCAACATGAAACTACGATAGAAATTGGAAATACCCAGAAAGCTACAGAGCTCTGTTAGAGCGGTTGGGGCTGACCAATCTTGAAAAACTTGTAACTTGGTTGGGTCCACATGCACACCTCAATCATCAATGATGTACCCCAGATATTCAACCTGAGTCATACAAAAAGTGAATTCCTCTAAATTGGTGCACAATTTTTTTTGTCGTAGGGTTAGGAGGACTTGTCGAATATGGTGTATGTGTTCTTCCCAACTATGACAAAATATTAGGATGTCATCTAGATACATTACCATGAACAAGTTGGTAAATGAATACAAGATTTCTTCCATCAATCACATGAAGGTTGTGGGGGAATTCATCAACCCGAAAGGCATGACCAGCCATTCGAAAAGGCCCTCCTTGGATTTGAAGGAAGTGTTCCACACATCAAAGGCTTCAATTGGTACCTGGTGATAACTAGAATTCAAGTTAATATTGTTGAAATATTTGTCCCCCTTGAGCTGGTCCATAAGGTCATTAATCTATGGGATTGGATAAATATTTCATATAGTGATATTATTCAGTACCTGATAGTCAATATAGAGCCTCCAGGTTCCATCCTTCTTTTGTACCAACATGATCGGGCTCCCACATGGTGATGAACTTGGCCTGATATTCCCTTTCTGTAATAGATCCTGAATCTACCTCTTGATTTCACCATTCTCCATAACAGAGTGTCGATAGATTGGTCCATTGGGTAGTGGTGCGCCTGGGGTCAGATCGATGGAGTCCTTGACCTGACAGTGTAAGGGTACCCTTGTGGGTGAGGTGAAGATGTCCTTGTACTCCTCCACGACCTTGTCCATATATTTTTGTCGTGTAGTGGATCCCTATCTTGAGGCTATGTATGTGGCCAAAATATTCCTCTTTCTCTAAGGGTGAATCATAAGGAAGACAAATTTCTCGGTCTAGGAAATGATCTTATTGAATTATTTAGCATAGATCAAAGAAAAGGTGGTAGGTGGCACTACCTCTGGTATCCTATACAATTTCTGACCTAAAGTAATAATAATATAATGAGGTCTAGATTTTATGCTTCCATAGGTATGGTTGAGCTAATAAAACATCACATACTTCCAGAGGAGCAACATCGCACAATACCTCATATGTAAAGGGCTTGATGTTATAAGGTAGGCAGCAATGTTGGCTGACAAGGAGATATCACCCTTGGGGGAGGCACCTGATGGTGTACGACTATGGGTGTGACATTGTTTGCAGCTACAATATCTTAATGACCTCAATCGAGATCAGGTTATTCTCACTCCCGTTTTCAACGATGAACTACACCGACAAACCCTTTACCCACATCTGTAAGTGGAAGAGGCGTTGCCCCTCCTTTGGATCCTTAGGTTCCACCTTTTGTGATATGAACTTAAATATAAACACAAAATAATACATATGTAACCATAAATACAAAGATGAAAAATAAATAACACTTCATTTCATTAATATCATAGAACTGAATTATGCTTACAGACAGAACGGAAATAAACTAGCTCGGGAGATTGTAGCTTATCTCTAAAAAGAGATGTTGTGGATACATGCCTCTGGCCTGTGTTAAAATGAGGCTCAAAGAAATCTTTATTATTGAACAACAAGGGAAAACCATAAACAACCAACACCCTAACGCTAGGATATGGAACACCAAGATTTTATGGACCCCGTTGGGGTTATTTGGCTAGCCAACTTAACGCAGTCACACGGCTGAAAGTCGACTCTCCTCCTGTTTACACTCGTTCTTTTGCTCCACGTGGTCCACTTGCATTTTCTTGTTTTATTTATCAATTGACAAACGGAATTTACAAATAGATATAGTCATGACTTGGATGTTGTATTATGTTCCTGCCATATATATTATCACAATATTACACCTTCCGACGTTATATAACTCTCCACCCTTCGGAACATTAATTCATAAACCCATACTATTGATTAAATTTATCTCCGGAATTTGATATCAATAGCCAACACTTTATAAATGAACTTTATAACAGTACCGGTCCTAGGATCCACTTCCACGTGCCTTATGTAAATCGCTTACAATAAACCGTGTGCTCCTTTATTAAACCTCACGCACCTTTGTGAAGCGCCCGCCGTCCGATGCGCCTATCCCAAATCAACGGATCTCGTTCATTCCGCTCGTCGTCCTGGTACGATGGATAACGCGCGAAATCGCAGTTTAAACAGTGGTTTTGGAACAGTGGCCTAGCCACGTGTCGATTCCTGTATGGAATCGCTCCGTTTCAGAAAATACCACTCACGCCGCAAAAGTGGTGCAGGAGAACCCGGAAACAGCTTGTGGTTTCGCTACAGTAACTGACCGCGGTTCTCGTCGGGTTAATCTCCTTTGTGTGTCTTAACTCCAGGCTTAGTCCTGGTTCCGACTTCAACTAACAGTAAACCCAGGTTATCTCCTTATACGGAAAGTTCACAATATTATCCAGGATCCTCTATACAAACCACGCCTACGGGTGGGGTTAACTGCGCAAGGATTATTCGAATAAATCAAGGTAAACCATCAACAGAGATAGGGGGAAATCTCATAGGATTTCAATTCTTTTCATACACAGAGTTCATTACTTCATAATTAAACAATCTCTTCACTCTTGAGGATTCGAACTACCCTACGGTGAATGCACACAGAAACTATTTAATTGGAAGCAATTATGGACACAATTTTATTGCATAATCTCTCTTCTCTCGCTCTCCCTCTCTTTTGTTTCAATTGCATCCGAGAATAAATTTATACATATACACATATGACTCTTCGGTTCCTATGAGAGGACCGTTCTGGAATTCAAAAGTCTCTTACAATAATACAACTAACTAAAACATGACAGACAGACTAACTAACTATTCAACTTCTACAACTCTTAACTACCCTAAAACAAAACAGTCGGCTGAGGTATTGACACCTAGATGTTACAATTTTGGTGGTTTCGAACCCTCCTAGCCACAACATGTGGACAAAACTCCTACATTGTTGGCTACTGCCTAATGCCCCTGCATCAGACTCCTGAGGGCAATCTTCTTCATGGGCTCTTGTCCATGAGCTCTTCCACTGATCTGCCTATCTTCTGCAACATTCCTTCAGTCATCCAAGTGGCATCTTCCTCTGGTTTGTCCTTCCATTTTATCAAGTACTAAAAGTACTCTTGTCCTCTGGTCCTTCTGAACACTCTCTTGTCCAATATCCTTTTTGGTTGCAAAGGCTGTGCTGAAGGTAGCCGCTCCTTCCACTCAATCTGTTCCTTGTCTGCTGATCTTTCTTCTGCACCATCATCTTCGTGCTTGTACAAATATGCAACATTAAAAATGGGAGATATTCCAACATCAGGTGGCAATTCAATCTCATAAGCATTTGCAGAAAACTTCCTAAGTATCTTGCATGGCCCAATCTTTTTAAACTTCAATTTGTTGCACTGCTTCTTTGGAAATCTCTCCTTTCTCAAGTGTGCCAAAACCTGATCTCCTACTTCAAAATGAACTTCTCTTTTGCTCAAGTCTACTCTGTTTTTATATTTGATGTTGCTGCCTTGTAATTTATGTTTCACTTGTTCATGTATGGCCTGTATCTCTGAAGAAAATTCCTCACCATCTGCACTCCTTAACTCTGCTCTTCCCAGATTTCTTAACTCTGATATTCCTCTGGGGTGCATTCCATAAACAATATGAAATGGACTCTGCCCTGTGCTTCTGTTTGGTGAATCATTATATGCATATTCTGCCTGGGGCAAAATATGATCCCACTGCTTGGGATGCTCTCCTGCAAGACTTCTCAACAAATTTCCCAGACTCCTATTCACTACCTCAGTTTGTCCATCAGTCTGAGGATGACAAGCTAAGCTGAAACTTAGTTGAGTACCAAGTTTCTTCCACAATGTCCTCCAAAAGTGACCCACAAATCTGGTGTCTCTGTCTGAAACAATACTCTTGGGTAACCCATGCAATCTAACAACTTCTTTGAAGAACAAGTTGGCAACATGGGTGGCATCACTAGTTTTATAACATGGAATAAAATGTGCCATTTTGGAGAATCTATCCACCACAACAAAGACTGTATCATTCCCTCTCTGAGTCTTGGGCAACCCTAGAACAAAATCCATACTCACCATGTCCCAAGGCCTATCTGGAATAGGTAAGGGAGTGTACAATCCTGCATTCTGGCTCCTTCCTTTGGCATATTGACAAATCTTGCAATTCTTCACAAACTTGTCCACTTCTGTTCTCATCTTGGGCCAGAAATAAAAGTGACTCAGCTGCTCATAAGTCTTGTCAGTACCAAAGTGTCCAGCAAGTCCACCACTATGCTTTTCTTTGATCAAATTTTCTCTCATGGAACATTTTGGTATACACAGTTGATTCTTTCTGAATAACAAGTCTTCCTGCAGAAAAAAATCCAGCCACCGACTTCTATCTGTTAGAACAGGGTTACTACATGCTTCAAATGCTTCTTTAAAATCAGGATCTGTTTTATACAATTCTTTGAGAAAATCGAATCCTGCAACTTCAAAATTAGTCTCTTGAACAAGCAAATGTCTCCTACTCAAAGCATCAGCTACTTTATTTTCTTGGCCACTTATATGTCTCAAAACAAAATTAAAACTTTGGAGATACTCAACCCATTTAGCATGCTTATGTTTCAACTTGGGCTGCTGTACAATATACTGCAAAGCATGATTGTCATAATATAATACAAATTCCCTAGACATCAGATAATGTCTCCACTTCTTCAGTGCCTGAACAATTGCATAGAATTCCTTCTCATAAGAGGAATACTTTCTTCTGGTGTCATTCAACTTTTCACTGAAATAGGCTACAGGCCTATCATCCTGACTCAACATAGCTCCAATGGCCTCTCCACTGGCATCACATTTTACTTGAAATGGTTTAGTAAAATCAGGCAGGATCAAAACAGGCTTCTCTGTTATCTTTTGCTTCAAAGCTTCAAATTTTCTTTCTGCTTCAGCAGTCCACTTAAATGGTTGTTTGCTCTTCTTTATGGTCTCAATTATGGGTGCATTAATCTTACTGAATTTTCTTATAAACTTTCTGTAGAAACTAGCAAGTCCATGGAAACTCCTTACCTCAAAGACATTTCTGGGTGAAGGCCACTCTACAATTTCCTTAACCTTTTCTGGGTCCATCTTCAATCCCTCTGCAGAAACAAAAAAACCCAAATACACCAACTCTTCTTTCATGAATGAGCATTTCTTCAAATTTATTAGCAATTTCTCTTGGTGCAGCTTCTTCAAGACATGATTAAGATGCCTTAAATGTTCTTCCTTAGTTCTGTTGAAGACTAATATATCATCTAGGTATACTATCACAAATTTACCAATGAATTCCTTCAATACTTCATTCATAAGTATCATAAAAGTACTAGGTGCATTTGACAATCCAAAAGGCATTACCATCCATTCATATAGTCCTTCATTTGTTTTAAAGGCAGTTTTCCACTCATCACCCTCTCTTATTCTAATCTGATGGTATCCACTCTTCAAATCTATCTTTGAGAAATATTTAGCACCACTCAAACAATCCATTAAATCTTCAATTATGGGAAAAGGGAATCTATTCCTAATTGTGATCTTATTGATTGCTCCGAAATCAGTACACATCCTCCAGCCTCCATCTTTCTTTGGGCTCAATACTGCTGGTACTGCACATGGACTCAAACTTTCTCTGATCAGTCCTTTGTCCACCAGTTCCTGTACTTGTCTCCTGATTTCTTCATTTTCCTTGGGGGTCATTCTGTAGGCTGCCTTATTTGGCATATTTGAACCAGGGATAAAATATATCTGATGGCTGATCTTCCTCACAGGTGGCAGCTCATCAGGTAAATCATCCACAACAATTTCACAGTAATTGTCTAACATCTCTTGTATCTCTACTGGTAAATCAGAAATCTTTGTAGAAGTAAGGACTAATTTAGGCTTGCAAACTAAAGCAAAGCTTACCTCTTCCTCTTCTATCTGATGCAGATACTCCTTCCCGCTCAGCAACAAGGTCTTTGGATCAATCACTCTGCTGGATGACTCTCCTTCTTCCATGGGTATCAATGTATGGTGTACCCCATCTTTGAAGAACTTGTAAGTGTTCTTCTTGCCATCATGCACTGCTGCTCTATCAAACTGCCAAGGTCTACCCAGCAGTATATGACACACATCCATGGGCATTACATCACACAAAACTTTGTCCTTGTACCTGCCCATTTGCAGCTCTATTTCACACTGTTCTTTCACAACCAGCTGGTGCCCTTTATGCAACCAGGACACCCTATAGGGAGTTGGATGCTCCCTAGTCTTCAACTTCAGCTTCTCTATTACCTCAGTGGAAACCAGATTGTCTGTGCTGCCACTATCAATGACTAGCTGGCAGCATTTCCCTTGGACTTTGCAGATGCTCCTAAACAAAGTCTTCCTTTGTGCAGGCTCAGTGGCCTCTTTGGCTTGCTTCAACAGGACCTTATTTACCAACAAGGATTTTCCCCTCTCTGGGAGAATTTCTTCTTCTATTTTTTCTTCTTCTCTAGCCTGGGCAACAACAGCATTCCTTGGACCAGCACCCACATTCTTTGGACATTCATAGTGCTTGTGTCCCACCTGCTGGCATCTATAACACCTCAATTCTCTACCTCTGCCTCTGTCTCTTCCTCCTCTTCCTTTTCCTTTGTAAGGACCCCTTCTTCCACTTGCATCCTCCTCTGTAGATGCATTCTGAGGTGAGCTACTGTTAGCTCCATCCATGGGTGTAGGCTTTCCTCTACCACCCTGACTTCCCTTCCCACGGAAAGTACCCCTCTTCTTGGCAGACTGTTTTCTCAGGAGTTTATCCTCTGCTTTCAAGGCCATCTGGTATGCCTCTTCCACTGTATTAGGAGACAGGAGACCAATTTCATCTTAGATCTCCAGCTTGAGACCATTCACATATCTGGCAGTCTTCTCTGGTGTGTCTTGGAACTGCCCAGCTCTTATGCTCACTCTGTAGAACTCCTTTGTGTATTCTTTTACTGTCTGCAACCTCTGTCTCAGGTTCTGCATTTGTCTATACAATGTCAGCTGGTAATCACTAGGCAGGAATTTACCCTTCAACTTAGCCATCATTCTGGTCCAGCTCTTGATAGGTTGCTTGCCAACTCTCCTCATTTTTTCCTGTGCTCCACCCCACCAAAGTGCAGCATGTCCCTTCAGCTTTGTCACTGCAAACTTGACCCTTTTGTCTTCACTTATTTCTTCATAATCGAAGCACTTGTTTAATTCATTTATCCAGTCCACCAGCTCTTCTGGATTCAGTGCCCCTGCATAGCTTGACACTTCAATTCTGGGCTTAACTGCAGACCCTAGAATAGTCCTAAGGAGCCTCATGTCAGGAGGAATTTCGACATTTTCTTCAGCTTCTTCTATTTCAGGTTCGCTGATGTCTTCAGGATCTCTGGTCTGTCTTCGCTCCACAGCATCCATTCTGGCTTCGACCCTCTGCAAAACCTCCAACACTTCTTCCTTGGCTACAGGTCTCCTTCTTCCAGCACCTCTACCAAGTCGGATTGCCATGTCAGCAAACAACTTAAACTACCCGCTCTGATACCACAAATAATGCAGTCACACGACTGAAAGTGAACTCTCCTCCTGTTTACACTTGTTCTTTTGCTCCACGTGGTCCACTTGCATTTTATTGTTTTATTTATCAATTGACAAACGGAATTTACAAATAGATATAGTCGTGACTTGGATGTTGTATTATGTTTCCGCCATATATATTATCACAATATTACACCTTCCGACATTATATAACTCTCCACCCTTCGGAACATTAATTCATAAACCCATACTATTGATTAAATTTATCTCTGGAATTTTATATCAATAGCCAACACTTTATAAATGAACTTTATAACAGTACCAGTCCTGGGACCCACTTCCACGTGCCTTATGTAAATCGCTTACAATAAACTGTGTGCTCCTTTATTAAACCTCGCACACCTTTGTGAAGTGCCCACCGTCCGATGCACCTATCCCAAATCAACGGATCTCGTTCATTCCGCTCGTCGTCCTGGTACGATGGATAACGCGCGAAATCGCAGTTTAAACATTGGTTTTGGAATAGTGGCCTAGCCACGTGTCGATTCCTGTATGGAATCGCTCCGTTTCAGAAAATACCACTCACGCCGCAAAAGTGGTGCGGGAGAACCCGAAAACAGCTTGTGATTTCGCTACAGTAACTGACTGCGGTTCTCATCGGGTTAATCTCCTTTGTGTGTCTTAACTCCAGGCTTAGTCCCGGTTCCGACTTCAACTAACAGTAAACCCAGGTTATCTCCTTATACAGAAAGTTCACAATATTATCCAGGATCCTCTATACAAACCATGCCTACGGGTGGGGTAAACTGCGCAAGGATTATTCGAATAAATCAAGGTAAACCATCGACAGAGATAGGGGGAAATCTCACAGGAGTTAAATTATTTTCATACACAGAGTTCGTTACTTCACAATTAAACAATCTCTTCACTCTTGAGGATTCGAACTACCCTACGGTGAATGCACACAAAAACTATTTAATTGGAAGCAATTATGGACAAATTTTATTGTAGAATCTCTCTTCTCTCGCTCTCGCTCTCTTCTGTTTCAGTTGCATCCAAGAATACATTTATACATATACACATATGACTCTTCAGTTCCTATGAGAGGACCGTTCTAGAATTCAAAAGTCTCTTACAATAATTCAACTAACTGAAACATGACAGACAGACTAACTAACTATTCAACTTCTACAAATCTTAACTACCCTAAAACAAAACAGTTAGCTAAGGTATTGACACCTAGCTGTTACAATTTTGGTGGTTTCGAACCCTCCTAGCCACAACATGTGGAAAAAACTCCTACATTGCTGGCTAGTGCCTAATGCCCCTGCATCACAACTTCCTAGGGTCTTAACTTGGTCATATTATCTCTGTTTGGAGAATATGATACCTCGTTAGAAATATATATTCGACTAATCAAATATTTTTCCACAAGCCTCATATTTCAGAACTCAAAAAAATGTCGTTTATTGGTTCAAAACTGCTCTGGAATTTCAGGACCTGAAATACTACTAAAAATAATAAATTCTACTATAAACAAGGAAACTAATGAAATCGGCTAGAGACCTAGGTGAAATAGGCGGGTGGCCACCAATATATACTTGTATTAATCCTCCCTCCTTAGGAATCAATGGTCCATATTTCATGCAGAGCCTCCATGAGGTGAGGAAATTTTTGTTGAACCTGATCCCTGGTGAACCACTTGCCGTGGTGAAGGAGTTGGCCTACTTTGAAAACTCGGTAGATTTGGATCCTCTATTGGTGAGTGTTCTTGATCTGTGTCTCCATGATCTGATAATTCATGGTTTGGTCCATGCTATCTAGGTTTAACTATGTTGGTGTGAGTTGTTTTTCAATGTCGGAGGTGTCCAGTAATGGTGGAAAAAGGCGGTCCACATTGAACAATAGGTGAAGGCTAAGGAATGGTGGAATGTTGAGCTCAAAGGAATTTTCACCTAGAGCCTTGGTGATGGTGTACGACCCATATCAGAGCGATAAAATATTACGGTGTGGCCCAATGAGGCAATCCTTCTACAAATGTAGCCAAACTTTGTCGCCCACCTGGAACTTGTATGGCACCCGATGTTGATCATGTCATTGCTTGTACTTAGCATTGGATTTTTACAATATGTCATGGACCTGCTTACAGATGTGTTGAATGCACTCAATGAAGCTATTAGCCTTGTCATCTTCAGACTAGAAATGAGTTGAATTTTCCTGAGTATTTGGAAATTGTATGGCCACATCAATGGGACATAATGTTTGGAATCTCAACCCCACCGGAAAGGGGTTGTGGCTAGTTGAGCTACGGAGAGCTCGGCTGTAGATGTGATGGATATATGAGAGGCTTTCATCCCATGTGTGTGGATGCTTTGATTTATACATGCACAAAATGCGTATGATCATTTTGTTGACGACCTATGTTTGGCCGTTAGTTTGGGGGTGGAAAGTCATGGACTTAGTGATATTGGTATCCAAAATTGACCAAATGCTTGAACAAAATGTACCGAGGAACCTGTTGTCCCGATATGAGATAATGGATTGTGGGATCCCAAAGTTCTCCCACACTCATTCAAAGAATATCTTAGCAGTGGCTTATGTTGTGATACTCTTCTTGCAGGCTGCTAGAATGGCCATCTTAGAGAATCTGTCGAAAACCACAAAAACACAGCCATTTCCATGCTTATTAGAAGGAATTCTTGTCATATAATCCATGGAGGTGGACTCCCAAGGTAAACTAGGAGTAGGTAGAGGAGTATATAGGCCTTTCTTCTTAATGGTCATCTTGGAAATGACATAGGAAGTGAGGGATATGGTGTACTTCCCAACATCCTATCGAAGTTTCAGACAATAAGGACACTTCTGCAACACTCCCACTATTTTCTCTACCCCAAAATGTCCAATGAACCTATTGTAGTGTCCCTTCCAAATAATATTGGCACACTTTCTTGAAGGAACACAAAGGTGTCCCAGGTGGCCTAACAGTGTATCCTGGAGATGAAAATTTGGAACTTGCTTGCCTTCCAAGAGCATCTGGTATGTGTTTCTGTATTCTGGATCGCACTTGTAAAGATGTGGCCACCTCTTAATATTGTGCCCACAAGAGTCGAGCACAATGGTTAGCACCATGATAGGTGGTCAGTTGAGGAAGTTTGCAACATTTTTAGGGTTTTCCTTCTTGTAATTAATGTTCAAATGGAATTTTTGCAAGTATGTGGACCATTTTTTATGGTGATTGTTATTCAACTTCCCTTGTGTTTGTATGAACTGAAAGATTTGATGGTCTATGTAAATGAACATTTCCTTCCCCATAATGTAATTTTTCCATTGTCAAAGGGCCTGTGTGGAGTAGTACATTTCTTTGTCATATGTGGGGTACTTGCGAACTGTGTCAGACAATGTCTCACTGTGAAATGCCACTGGATGTCCCCGTTGAGTAAGAACTGCCCCAATAGCATAGTCAGAGGCATCTGTCTCGATCTCAAATGGCTGTTGCAAGTCTGGTAAAGTGAGCACTGGGGCAGAACAGAGGCGGTTTTTCAGTTCTCTGAACGCCTTCTGTTGAGGTTCCGACCAAAAAAAATTTTCTCTCGCTCCTCCCTTGGTGACTTGACTCAAGGGCCAAGTGATATGAGAGAATCCCAACACGAACCTCCGATAGAAATTAGCAAGACCCAGAAAGCTGCGAAGCTCTGTTATAGTGGTTGGGGCCGGCCAATCCCGAATGACTTGGATCTTGGCTGGATCCATGGATCCACATGCACCCCCCTTTCATCAATAATGTATCCCAGATATTGAACCTGGGTCATGCCAAAAGTGCACTTCTCCAAATTGGCACACAACTTGTGTTGCCGCGGTGTTTGGAGGACTTGTCGGATGTGGTGAAGGTGCTCTTCCCAAGTCTGGCTGAAGATCAGAATATCATCCAAGTACACCACTACAAATGAGTTGGTGAATGGCCGCAAGATGTCATCCATCATCCTCATGAAGGTGGCGAGAGCATTTGTCAACCCGAAAGGCATGACCAGCCATTCGAAAAGGCCTTCCTTGGCTTTGAAGGCAGTCTTCCACACATCGGAGGGTTCAATTGGTACCTGGTGATACCCAGACTTCGGGTCGATCTTGCTGAAATATTTTGCACCTTTGAGTTGGTCCAAAAGGTCATCAATCCGTGGGATTGGGTACCTATTCCGGACAGTGATCTTGTTCAGCGCCCGATAGTCAATACAGAGTCTCCACGTCCCATCCTTCTTCTGTACCAACACGATCGGGCTCCCACAGGGTGATGAACTTGGTCTGATGTGACCTTTCTGCAACAGCTCCTGAATCTGCCTCTTGATTTCATCATTCTCCAAAACAGAGCGCCGATATATCGGTCCATTAGGTAGCGGCGCACCGGGGGTCAGATCAATCGGGTGCTTGACCTGACAGTGTAGAGGAACCCCTGTGGGTGAGGTGAATATGTCCCCGTACTCCTCCACAACCTTATCCATTTGTTGTTGTTGTGCAGAGGAGCCCTGTCTGGAGGTCGTGGCCATAGTATTTTTCTTGCCCTGGGGGCGGATCATCAGGAAAACGAATTTCTTGGTTTGGGAAATGAGCTTACTGCATTGTTTTGCAGTAACCAAAGAGATAGCGGCAGGAGGTGGTACCTCTGGTATCCTGTAAAACTTATTTCTCAAAGTAACAATAACAACACGAGGCCGAGACTCATACACAACATGACGCTTCCACAAGTATGGTTGTCCTAATAATACATCAGAAACATCAATAGGAGCAACGTCACATAATACCTCATCCGTGAAGGGCTTGATGCTATAGGGAAGGCGGCACTGCTGGCTGACGCGGAGATCTCGTCCTTGGTGAAGCCAACCGATGGTGTATGGATGTGGGTGAGCTGTGGTCGGCAAGCCCAACCGCTTCACGGCGTCTGCTGAAATGAGGTTCTTTTGGCTCCCATTGTCGACAATGAACTGTACAGGGGAGCCCTTTACCCACATCTGGGAGTGGAAGAGACGTTCCTCCTCCTCTGGATCTTCCGGTTCCTCCTTCTGGACCTTTATAGTGGCAACAATGGCGTTGGGCTCTGCATCAATAATCTGTTTCCCCTTTTCATTCCCCTTTTTAGGTTTTGATTCGGAGTCGGAGCATGCATCTGACTCAGAAGCACTCATCTCGGCCACTAGCGACTGCTTGGCCCGACACTCACTTGTGTTGTGAGTGGAGCTCTTATGGAACTCACACCACTTTCCCGTGTCCTTCTTTGGCTTTGCGGTGCTATTCTTTTCTTGTGGCTTCGATGAGTTGTCTTTAGCCGCCATGCCTTGGCTCGGTCCTTTGTTCTACGGTTTGGAAGCACCTTTCCCTTGCTTTTGATTCGCAGATCCAAAGTCTCGCTTCTTCTGCTTGAATTTCTACTCAATCTTGGCAGCATACCGGTATGCCGTACCAAGCGAGGAGATGTCGAGGAACTCCATTTCCTCCTGAATGTATCTGTGCAGACAACTGCGATACTTTAGCACCAAATGTTTCTCTGAATCTTTGATACCCAACTTTGTGCGCAGGGTATGGAACAGATTCGTCAGCTCATGCACATCTTGATCCCTTTGTTGTCGCAGCGTGGTCCATTGTATGTACTTGTCCTCATAGCTCCCCACGGGATAGTACTGTTCCTTGACGGCGTCTCAGAAAGAATTCCAAGTTGGTACGGCCAAGAACAGAGAGGGTTCTGTCTGGTCCTTGTTCTCACAATAGGTTTCCCACCAGTCCTTAACATGGGGGGTAGCTTTGAGGAGTGCAAAAATAATCTTCTCCCAGTCTGAAAAGTCATGAACCGAGAAATATCCTTCTAACAGATTCAACCATCTATCTACGGCATCTTCGTCTATTTGACCCTCAAATATGGGAATGTCAAAATTTACTTGTACCTTAAAAGGAGTCGCGCCTCCAGAGTGGCTGCTGGATGCAGATGCGCCGCCGGTGGGTAGCCGTTGAAGGATCTGAGCAAAGTTATCCATCATCACCTTCCTTTGTCTTTCGAGGGCCTCCTCGAGCAATATTTTGATAGGATCTCCTGCTCCCTCATCTTTCTTTTCGTCCCCCATGGGCGTCCGTCGAGGTTTGCGAGGCTGATCTTGCAAAGGTTCCACCAGATCGAGCCCTAGCTCCTTATACCACGACCTCGTTGGGGACATGCAAAGAAGGATCGAGAAAAAGCAGACCGCTCTGATACCACTGATCCGGATTTATGCAGGAACGCAACAGAATAAACACATAACCATAAATACAGAGATGCGGCGGAAATAACACTTCATTTCATTAATATCAAAGAACTGAAATTTGCTTACAGACAGAATGGAAATAAAACTAGCTAGGGCGCTGGTAGCTATCTCTGAGAAGAGATGTGGCGGCTACAGGCCTCTGAACTGAGTTAAAATGAGGCTCGAGGGCCTATTTATCATTTAGAAACAATGGGAAATCCTAAAAAGCCAAAACCCTAACCCTAGGAGATGAAGCGCCAAAACTATGGGCCCCGGTTGGGTAAATTGGTGTTTCAACTTCCCAGGGGCATAACTTTGGCATACGATCTCCGTTTGACGCGTACCATACCTCGTTAGAAAGATCTATCCGAGGACTACAAATTTGGAATGAGCAACATTGGTCCATGGACCCATGTTTCTCTCCATTTTCCCAAAAAACGTCGTTTAGGGCCTCAAAACAGCTCCGGAAGTTTAGGACCCGAAAAAATGCTCAAAATAGTAAACTGTGCCGAAAC